>ML681994.1:38595466-38708913 GCA_007922195.1 Podocnemis expansa
GTTTCCGGGCAGCCCGGGGTTTAAAGCCCACGGGGTGTGGCGTGTGGCTCCGTTTCACCCAGCGGGTGAGGCGCAGCTCGGCTTCACCCCGCAGGTGCCTGCAGCCCCCTAGATACACCTGTGGGGTGAGGCGGGCAGCTCCACTTCACCCCGCGGGTGCCTGCAGTCTCCTCCCCAAGCAAAATAGCATGTCCACACTGTGGACATGCTATTTCGCAGACACTGTTTTTGTCTGTCGAAATAAGGTGTTTCGAAATAAAGAGTTATTTCAAAACAGCTTATTTCGAAACGTCTTGTTTTGAAACAAGCCCTGTGTGTGTGAACATAGCCATAGAGTGAGATGTATTCGATTGTAATTGGTGCTGTTGCATATGGGTTGATAAGCGGTTTGCTTGTTTCAAAATGGCCGTGCGTCGTGTGGCCATGGCATTTCTTATTTCAAAACAACCTCGTTGTTTCGAAATAAGAATGCTGTGTGAACACACCCCATGACAGCTGATGGTTCCTTGCTCACTGCGGATCCCACATCTGATACCAGTTAACAACCTTCGCTGGGTCACCTCAGACAATTTAGAGATCTCTTCAAATGGGCATCTGACACAATGAACATCTCTCTTAATGACAGTCCTACACCTCAGCATAAATTGTATAAAATTCTACAGACATCTGGCCCTAATAAATTAGCCCTACCTATGGATGACGGTATAATGCAACCTGCAATGGAGATATGGCAAACTCCTGCCTCTGCCCTTCCATCAAACAAGAAAACTGATAAAAAGTACTTCATAGCCCCTAGGGGCAACGAATTCTTGTTTAATCACCCACAACCGAATTCACTGGTAGTTGAGGTGGCAAGCCAGAGGGCTAGACAATCATATCTTAAAAGCAATCCCAACAACAAGGAGGATAACAAATTGGATACCCTCAGCCAAAAGGTGTACACCTCAGCAGCCCTCCAGCTAAGAGTAGCACACTACACAGCTTTGCTCTTGAATTATGACCACGAGCTATATACTAAACTTAGTGAGCTAGCCGACTTTATCTCACAAGACAGACGTGACCAGTTCAATCTTCTACTTATGGAGGGTCAATTTGTGGCAAAGACAGCTCTTCAGGCCTCTCTTGATGCAGCTGACGTCACCGCCAGAACCTTGGGCACTGCTATAGTCATGAGGCGTGCCTCATGGCTCCATGCCGCAGCCCTGCCCAAACAAATGCAACACACCATTGAGGACCTCCCATTTGACAAGGACAGCTTGTTTGCCAAGTCCACTAATGAGGTGATGCACGACTTAAAGGACTCACGAGCTACATTGAGAACACTGGGCATTTTTCCTCCTGTATCATGCCGCAAGTATTATAGGAACCAACCACCCACCTCTAAATATCATTAGAACCAAGCCAATTGTAGAGTCGACAATTACAGAAATAAACCCCGACAACCTTGTAGAAACAAACTATCAAATCAGACACACCAAGCCTCACAACCTGGAAGTCTAAAACATCAGTTTTGATGCTCAGGTTGGGGGAACCCACCAACCATATTCTTCCCCACGAACAAATGTCACCTCCACCACGCCTGATCTTCAAAGACAAATGACATCCATTTCTTCATCAATGGCAACGTCTTACATCCGACAGCTGGGTATTAGAGATTATCCAAAAGGGGTACTCTGTCCCCTTTCTATCCAAACAAAAATCGCAACCCCCTTCCCTGTCCCTTTTCAGGGACCCTGTTCACGTACAGCACCTGCACGAAGAGATGCATCATCTACTTCACATTGATGCGATCAAACAGGTTCCAGAAGATCAGATAGGAAAGGGTTTCTATTCCCCATACTTTCTAACCCTAAAGAAAACAGGGGGTTGGAGGCCGATACTGGATCTCAGGCTCCTAAACGTGCACATCCAAGTCAAGAAATTCAGGGTGGTGACTTTTCCAATTATCCTGTCTTCTCTTCAATGGGGCGATTGGTTGGCCTCCCTCGATTTAAAAGACGCATACTTTCATATTCCAATATGTCTACCACATCGCAGATTCCTTCGGTTTATGTTCCTTCATCATCACTATCAACATATGGTCCTTCCCTTCGGTCTTTGTACGGTGGCGAGGGTCTTTTCCAAGTTTATGGCACCGGTGGTGGCCTTCCTTCGCAAACATCAAATCTCCATATTCCCCTATTTGGACGACTTTCTCCTAAAGGCCTCAACACAACAACTGGCCAACCGGGCAATCAAGATAACGGTCAGTCTATTCCATTCATTGGGTCTAAGCATAAATTTCACCAAGTCGTGTCTTCAACCAGCACAAGAAATTCACTTTATTGGCACTCGTATTCATACGCTGTCAGTGAAGGCCTTTCTGCCTTTGGACAGGTTCCACAACTTACACCAGTTGGCCACTACCATCCAGAATTCACCAATCAGCTCAGTTTGTACTTGTATGCAAATGCTCGGTCACATGTCAGCTACCGCTTCCCTAGTCCATCGTGCATGTCTACGTATGTATCCTTGCCAATTATGGTTCCTATCCCAGTTCAAACAAGGCCAACACTCCCTGCACTGACCTCTATCTGTCCTGACCATAGTCAAGCAGTCTCTTTCTTGGTGGACCGATCCCACCAATCTACTACAGGGTGTGCCCTTCCTTCCACCTCAACCAGTCTTAACTATTACCACCGACACCTCTCTCAGCGGCTGGGGAGCGTATCTCCAGGATATGACTGCGCAGGGCAGATGGCATTCAACAGACACATGCGCCCACATAAATCTGCTCTAATTAAGAGCGGTACTAAAAGCCTGTCACCATTTCCTCCCCTTTGTCTCAGGGAAAACAGTCAGAATTTGTACCGACAACAGAACATGCATGTTCTACATAAATCGTAAGGGGGGAACCAGATCTCAAGCTCTCTGCCTCGAGGCAATGGAATTGTGGGACCTATGCATACACCATTCAATATACCTCATTGTGGAATACCTTCCTGGCAGGGACAATACTCTAGAGGATTCCCTCAGCCACTCCTTTCCTACTCATCATGAATGGGAGTTACGCTGTGATATCTTACAAGCAGTTTTTTCCATCAATGGGGCCTTCCCATCATCGACCTATTTGCCAGCGAGAAGAACAAGAAGTGTTCCCATTATTGCTCTCAAGCAGGAAAGGGTCATGGCTCAATCGGCGACGCCTTCCTGTATCGTTGGGGCGAAACACTCTGCTACGCTTTTCCCCCAATACCATTAATCCCACGGGTTCTTTGGAAGGTTCAACAGGACAAGGCACGGGTAATCTTAGTAGCTCCCGCATGGCCACGCCAGCCAGGGTACGCACTTCTACACGCACTGTCCAGGGCACACCCCATCACCCTTCCCCTTGTTTCTGATCTCCTATCACAGGACCAAGGAACCCGTGTTCATACTCACCTGGACAGACTTCATCTAACGGCGTGGAACCTAGATGGTTCACTAATTTAGAAACTCGATGCTCCCATAGAGTCAGACACATATTACTGAATAGTAGAAAACCTGCTACATGAATTACTTACCTCCAAAAATGGCACTGATTTTCTTTCTGGTGCGCTCTACAATTCATTGATCCTCATACAGCTCCACTCCCGGCTGTCTTGGACTATTTGGTTAACCTGAAAGAAGCAAACATTTCAGTCAGTATGGTTAAAGTACACCTCGCCGCTATCTCTACCTTCCGTGAGCCCATAGATAATTTCTCAGTATTTGCTCACCCCACCTCTAAACGCTTCATGCTCGGTTTACGGAACCTTTGCCCAGATGTTCAGCCACCGGCTACTCCATGGGACCTCACTAGGGTACTCAAAATGCTGATGGGGCCTCCCTTTGAGCCCTTGGCTACAGCTACCTTACTACATCTATCCATGAAGGTGGCCTTCTTGGTGGCTGTTACCTCAGCGTGACGAGTGAGAGAGATAGCCACCCTCATGGCGCATCCTCCATATACAATCTTTTACAAGGACAGGGTCTCCCTGCGACCTCACCCGAAATTCATCCCCAAGGTTGCATCCACATTCCATCTCAATCAAACCATCAACTTACCTGTCTTTTACCCTAAGCCACATGCAACACCACAACAAAGGGCACTACGTACCCTTGATGTCAGGCAAGCTCTCTCCTTCTACCTCGAATGGACTAAACCCTTTAGGAAGATGCCTCAATTATTCATTTCCACTGTTGAACGCTCTAAGGGTCAGCCTATCTCTAAGCGCAGGTTATCTACCTGGATTTCGTCCTGCATTAGAGCTGCCTATGACACTTCCCAATCATCTCCACCTGCTTCTATCCATTCCCATTCTACCAGGTCCATGGCATCCTCCATAGCCTTCCTGATGAGGGTTCCCCTTCACATTGTCTGTCAGGCGGCAACCTGCTCCCCTATCAATACCTTCGTTAAGCATTATGCATTGGAGCAACTCTCCTCCATGGATACTGCAGTTGAACAAGCAGTACTTAATTCAGTTCGACCACCACAATCCAAAGCACCCACCTCCTTTGACATCAACTGCTAGCCAGTCACCCAGAGTGGAGCAGTCAGGAGCACTGCTCATCGAAGAAATGGAGGTTACTCACCTTTGTGCAGTAGCCACAGTTCTTTGAGATGTGTGCTCCCGACATGCTCCGCTACCGACCCTCCTCCCCTCTACTTCGAAATACTCCTTTGCTTCCTGCAGGTAGTCCTCGTAGTAGAAAGGAACTGAGGAGACCGTTGGAGAGAGTGAGGTGCTGACGTCAACAGTGGCAGGAAGCAGTGCTGGATGCCGTCTTTACCTCCTCTCTCCACCATCTGAGCCACTGCTATTTAAAATCTCTGATCCAGGGTGTGGTGCTGCGCGCACAACCCGGAGTGGAGCATGTCGGGAGCATGCATCTCTAAGAACTTTGGCTACTGCACGAAGGTGAGTAACCTCCATTTTCGAAATGAATGGTGTTTAAGCTGTTTTGAAATGACGGTTCTTATTTCGAAATGACAGAGCCCATCATTCTGAAATAAGAAAATGCTGTGTGGACCTAATTTTTTTTATTTTGAAATAACCAGGGTTATTTTGAAATAAAAGAGATGTGTGGACATACTCATATGGTCTTATCTGTGTAAACAGAATTACTTTCCATCACAGTTGAGTACCCCCAAGATCTCAGAGTTCTATTTGTATATGAATTTTAAATGTGTTCAGATATCCAATTTACTTCCAGCAACCTCAGGACCACATTCCCATAACATATTAAAGCAAGGGTGGAGAAGATAGGTGAAATCCTGGCTCCACTGAAGTCAATAGGAAATTTGCTACTAACTTCACTAGGCCCAGATTTAACTGTCCAGCCTTTTTTTGGTTTGTAGTTGGCTTATCTTTCCCTGATTGTGAAAGGATGAATATGGCTAGCTATTTGTTCTTTGCCTCTTTCTTTTTCTAAAAATAGTGTGGGAAGATGGGGGACTACCACTGAAATCCCCCTTAGAATTAGCTGATGAACATCAGTCTGCAGAAAAAAGAATTTCATGGCTGCTACTTCTTGGCTGCAGACTGGTTTCAAGAACTATGTTACACTTTGGTTATTGGTAGATACTCTTTTTAAGGTAAGTTCACATGGCAGCTTGAAAGATCTCAGCTGAAGGAAAAATATGGAAAAGTCTTGGCTTGCGAGGTGTGGAAAATCCTTTCATCTGACTGGATTCCTTCATTTTTACATTGAGAAGGGTCAATCTCAATCTAGCCTGTAATTATGGAACATGTCCACAAAAAAGAACTAGCCGGTGCAAAATTGTCATGTGGTTGTCTCATTATATGAACATACGTAGAGCCCTGCAAAATCCATGGATATCTGCAGATATCTGCCTTATATCTGCATCCACAGATACAACACGGATATCCACGGACCATTTCTTGCAGATGCAGGTCAGATACGGATCCACTTATTTGGATCCACGCAGGGCTCTAAACATATGCAACACAGTAGGTGAAATCCCAGTACCACTAAAGTCAATGCGAGTTCTATCATTGACTTAAATGAAACCAGCATTTCACCCATTGCATACATGTACATGCACATGGTGTAAATACAAATATATCAAATAAGAGAGCATCCTCTTATATTTAACGTTTTCCACTCAAGCCCTAATTTCACATATCCAGTCTATGTTGGGCTAAGAAATATGTTAACTGAGGAATATATTTTTGTCTTTATTCATTTCTTGTATTAGAGGATTTAAGTCAGTCTCTTAATGTTTGATAACATCATTTCTTGTGGTTTAATGAAGTAAAAACCCTTTTTGCTTCTGAGTTTCGCAATAACAATCACACTCTCAGGAAGAGGAAATGAGCTGTGTAGTACACACTGTATCTTTTAAACATTAACCATTGTTAAGAGCATGTTGCTGCAGACAGAGTGGCAGCAGGGCAGGGGGGGTGGGAAGCAGATGTTACCTAGCAAAAACAGTTTGGTAATTCAGATAAGTATCTCACCTCAACCCTGCCCTCTACCTGATGGAAAGATTTTTTAATGTCACTAATTGTCAGTAAGGTAAAGCTTAACAAATATCTTATGGAAATGAAGAGTTACATTTCTCATGTTTGGTCTCTTGTAACATACCTTGATCTACTTCATTCAGACTCCATAGGATTACATTCACACCCAGTATTTGCGTATGAGATAACCTGATTTCCAGATGCCCTGCTATAGAGGGGTTCTTTGCATTACAATGAATCAAAACTCTCTCTCCCTTCGTGTTAATCCTTCTTTTGTCCATAACTTAGCCCCTTCTGCCTCTTCTGCCTCAGAAAGAAAATGGCTTCACTGCAAAGGGAGCTGCAAAGCACCCTCCCATGCCAGCCCTATGTAATTATGTCTACTCTAGTACTGTACTAGACTTTGGTGGGATACCCCAGTGTTTCACGTGCAAAGAATGAGGCTGAATGTTGGGTAAGCTGAACAAGAGGAACTAGATTAAACCCTGTGCACTGTCCATGTGGCTCTGTGGCTTCTAGTGTAACTCCACCCATTTCCATTTCACCTTGTGTCCCATCAATATTAGGCACTCCAGAAACCATGCACCCTCTGATTCCACTTCCATATATCATGATGCATCCATCCTGTTTTATAACATTAAAACCAAATGAATGGTAGGCACTCAGGGCCCAACCCATTGTCCTTGCCATCACAGCCAACCAGTAGCTATCATGTAGCTGAGTTGGAGTCTCATCTTTACCAGAGACTCAGATGGAACATAGTCTTTGAGATGCCTTGGGCTCCTTAACTAGCAGCCACACTGGGAGTGACCTATCTCTGTCTACCTGTCATGTGTCTCCAAATCCAATAAACTTAATCTATGGAGTCTCCTCCTTCCCTATGGAGTTGGCCTCTTGGTGGTTCCCTCCGTCTCCATTCTGGAATGATCACTATAGGCTCTCTCTGGGTATTGTGTCTGCTGGCTCACAGATGCCTCCTGTTCTTTTGGATCACTTGTCTCTCCGGCGTAGTCACCTTGTATGATCTCGTTGCCACTGCACCCCTCGCAAATTTAGTCTGCTCCTTCTGGTGTCTCTCTGAGGGCTAGATTGTGTCTGCCTCCAGGGATGGTAGGTCCTGGACTGACCTGTCATACTTAGAACCTGCTTTCTCAGTTTGCTAATGCCTGTTATTGCTTTTCTGCTCCAGCTGCATGAACCTGATGTGTTCTCAGACTCTAGGCTAGAGTTAAGATATCATCACAGGTCACTGATGTGCCAACCTACTGCTTGTACAAGTCTGACTGAATCTTCTGGGAGTCTTCTAATGTGGTTCAACTTTTCACATTCCTTCCAGCACTGTCCTTTTGCAGGGTACTTTTCCTTTCCCCAGTGATATTGTCTCCCACAGTAAATGCATCTCACTAAGACTATGGAACCCCAGCTGCCTGCTTTCCTTTGCTGTTGTCTCACTGCATGTATTTCTGGGTTTTGTGTGCTCCCTAGAGCTATCCTTTTTACTTAAGGCTTCCCTTGCATGCCCCATATCTAAGCATCTGTCTGTAATTTTGCCTTTCTGGAGCACCCATTCCTGCAGACAGTGATGCCAAATACCACAGGCTATTCTGCCCCAAATTAAGGAGCCCATCAAGTCCCTAAAATTGCATGTAGCTGCCATTGCGCGTGAGGCAGTAACATAGGCATCTACCCCTCCTGTTCAGGTTGCTCTCTGGTGAACCTGAGTCACATTGCAGTTTTGTTCTATTTGGGATAGCAATAGTTCCCTAATGCTCCTAGCACTGCTGGTCAGCTTGAGGCTGTGGCAAGCTGAGTGATGCAGATCTCTCTGCCTTGTCCCCCAGTAAGGTAAAATAACATTTTTACTTCTCTGCTGTTGACACCCTCTAATAGCCAAATCTGTGATCTGAGTCAGCCACAGCTCCCCACTGACCTCCTGCCAGGCCTGCCCCGGCTTCTACCAGGTCCACCCACATGGCCCTTCCTCAGCCCCACCAGACCTGCCCTTGGCTCTGCCACCGCCACCGGGCCCAACCCCACCCCATTCCACTCACCCCTGGCTTCCCCCAGCCCAGCAAGCCTCAGCAGGGCATATACTTATGCCCGCTACTGCCCGGGCAAGAGCCATTCTGGTTTTAAATATTCAGTCCCTGTTCTCATGCCCTGGACCATGTATCTGGCCATGCTACAGGGAGAAAAATTTTAAAAGGCAGCCCCAGCTGAGCTCCCAGGTGCAGCAGGCTGCACCTGCACTCCAGGGCTGAGTGTCACAGACAGTGGCTTGGCTGGGCTCAGGGTACTTCTCTGGACATTTGGGGCATGGTGGGCCCATGCCCAGCAATGCCCCTGTCCAATGCAGAACAAGTTTTGGGGTTTGGTATACAGAGGCCTCACCCTGCTTAAGCAGCATTAAAAATCCTTTTAATCTTTTATTACAGAGGAAGAAAAGAAGGAAAAACAATGTCATTTGAAATGTAAAGTATTAAGTAAGGCCTTCATTTTAACCACATCTCTTGTTCCCAGTCTCTTCAATAGTATCACATATGGTAATAATTGGCCTTTGGGGTTAGAGTCAAAATTAGTTGAGATGGGCTAGAGCTGTGCTTGTTGCTGTTGTTGCTAACATCCAATTCTGTTTCATTTCAGGTAGTATTTGGGATTCAGCTGGAGTTGGCATAGGTGGTGATATCACGTAGGTCCTTTCTCTGCCCTGCTCTAGACATATCTCAGGATAAGGATGATAAAAGCTCAGGTCCCAGGAGATGGTGGGGGTGGCAACCATGATACTGGACCTAGTTTCAGCAGCCAAATTTCTTTCCAAAGACTCTTTTTTTAAGGACCTACAAAGGGAGTGGTGGACAGAATAGCCCATCCCCTGATTTTGTCTATTAGGCCTAGTTTCTGACACGCCAATTTTGGTTCACTGTTTCCACACTTTTCTTGCTTACCGGTCATGACCTTGTGTTTTGTCAGTTATTTTTGTTTAGACTAATTCAGTCTTTGTCTCACTTCTGTACATTTCTCCCATCAAGATATGTTATTATAGGTGATTTTAATTAGGGTAAAAACGAAGACTCAGCTATCACAGAAGAATACAGCTCAAACTCCTTCCACTAAGACATTTGTGTCTAAAAAATCAAGGACTCAGGGGAAGGAGAGGGGAAGCTTCAGAGCCATGGCTCACATTGCCAGCTACTGCCCTCCAAGAAGTCACTGCTCCTATTTCCTTCTAAGACAGTGAAGCTGCCTTAGATTAAGTTGAACAACTGGAACTTTATTAAACCCTGGTCATTGTTCTGTCCATGTGGTTCTGTTACTTCCAGCCTAACTCCATGCACATGTTCCCTCTTTTCCCAGTGTCCACTCACTAACAACCCCTCACTAACAACATGGGCCTTCTGACACCCATTCCACTGGTTATGATATACCATGGTTCTGATCATTGCTATAAGCTGCACTAATCTATGAAATCATTTCCTGTGTTGTGTGGGAGGGTTTGTCTGTCCTTCCTGAGTCTCAGCATAGAAGTGCTTTTAGCTTGCCAATGTAATAAGGTAAATGGCAAAGCATACCACTCTGGATAATGGTGTGTTCCAGCTGTTCTTAATGCAAGTAAGATTTCAGGAACAGGAAACAGGTGGCAGATACCAGTCAAGAGTCTCAGTGGAGGACTTTTCAGCAGCAACTTCTTGCCCTGAAAAGACAGTGACATATCTTGCAAATAATATCATGCAGGCTGCATGCAGACATGGAGCAGTGGAGACAGACAATATAGGTTGTGATAACATAGAGCGATTTACACAGCTGACTGGTATTTTTGGAACATGACTACAAACACAGAGTGGAAGGACTATGTTGTCATGCAGATTTGGGATGACTAGCAATGGGTTCAGAACTTCAGAAGTATGTCGTTTTCATAGAACTGTGTGAGGCACTTGGTCTGGCTCTTCAGTGACAGCACACATACATGATAGCAGCTCTACCAGTCCAGTAGAAGATGGCTATAGATATCTTGAAGCTGGCTATCCCAGCCTGCAACAGGTTGTCGACTAATCAGTTTGGTGTCGGCAAGTTAACAGTCAGTGCTGTCGTGATGAAAACTGCTAGGCAATAATTGCAGCGGTTCATCCAAGAATTATGAAAATTGCTAATGTTTCCAAAATAAGTCTTGATTTTGAGCAACTGCACTTCCTGGCTTAACCAGGAGATCTTCAATTACCTGAAGCTCTCAAAAAAAGAGTCCCCTCAAAAGTGGAAACTAGGCCAAATCACGAAGAATGAATATAAACAAATAACAGAGGTATGTAGGCACAAAATTAGAAAGGCCAAGGCACAAAATGAGAATAAGCTAGGTAGAGTCATAAAAGATAATAAGAACACATTCTACAAATACATTAGGATGCCCAAGGACAGGGTAGGCTGTTTATTCAAGGATGAGAGAAAAAGGATAACAGAAAAGGTGGAATTGCAGTAGTGCTAAATGATTTTTGTTTCAGTTTTCACCAAAAAGTTTAGTAGTGATTGGATGTTTAAATTAATGAATGATGGTGAAATTCAAGTAGGCTCAGAGACTAAAATACAGAAGAAGAAATAAAAAATTAGTCAGGCCAGGTCTACGCTGACAGCAAAATCAGCTGCAGTCAATGGGAATTACATAAACTATGCAAACTAGCTTGTGTAATTCCCTTTAACTTCACAACTTCACTTTTACGCTCTGTCTTTACAGTGCTGCACCAATGGGCAATGCCTTCGTGTCAATGTGGTGGTATGGCATCTGAGGGGATGGTTTTATAAGATCAGATTCCAGATCAATTGAGCAGGTCTTTACCAACCACTCAATCAACCTGAATAAACTGATCTGACGTCAGTAAATTTGACACCATCAGTGAAGACATACCCTTAGATACGTTAGATGCCCTCAAGTTGCCAAGGCCTGATAAAATACATCCTGGAATAGTCAAGTTGCTGACTAAAGAGATTGGGGAGCCATTAGCAATTACCTTTAAAAAGTCATGGAAAACACAGGACCAGGCAGCTAGCTCTTACAGTTTCTTGCCCCTTGACAGTCATAGTGGTGGAACTCAGATCCTGTTCTGAAGTGCCCCCTCATAGGTATAAATGTTGCCTTCTAAGCTTTCTAGTCAGTTCCCTCACCTGAGCAAGTGAAGGGGTGTCCAAAAGGAAAACTGAAGATGATCAATACAAATCAACAGTGCCTCAGAAAAGAATATAAAAATAGGGAAGCATAGCTCCAAAAAAGAATGCTCCAAACATTAAGTAGAAGGATGTATGTGAGAGGGTAGGAATCCAGTCAGAGGATCTCATTTGAAAAACAGAATTGCAAGGTAATTAATTTCTCCTTCTCTAAAGTTAACCATCTGTGCAACATCCCCTATCTCCTGAAGAGTTAAAGTCTCAAGAGATGTCTCTAAAAAAACACTGATTGAGGACCTGCAATGAGAAACAATAACAAGGCCAGTAGCCACTCTGAAGAGGTAAGCTTTGTTTATATATGGTTGTTTGTTGAGTGGGATGATCTGAAAGATAGCAGAAAAGAGCTAAGAGAATGTTTAAGGTACTGGGACAAATCTGGTTCCATGGCTATGTCTTTACTGTCTAATTAAAGTGAGTTTTGCTAACTTGGGTTATGCAGCTCACTGTAAAAGTCTTTGTGGAGAGAAGGCTTAGAACTTTTGAATCAATGTGGCTGGAATCATTAACCCACATCTGAAGTTAACCATGACTACCTGAAGATAAAGGTTTTAATATCTTGCCTCCACTAGGATTTTAGAGTGAAATTGTTAACTCCTGCTAGCTATTTCACTGTGAAAACACAGCCTTTTGGCTGGATCATAGAATTGGCCAAACGAACTAATAATGACTGATAATGGCCTCAGCAAGCATCCTAAATAACTCATCAGGTCAACCATTAAAAAAAAGGGACAAACTAAAATTCAACTATGTCATACCTATAACTGAGCTATGGAAAAGGATAGTAGGAAATTTCAGTAAAACAAACGAACAAGGAGTCCTGTGGCAATTAAAGACTAACAAATGTATATTGCACGAGCTTTCGTGGGAGAAAATCCCACTTTAATTTCAGACATTCATGCAATTCCCTGACTATTCATTTGCATGCTAAAAATTAACATTTTGTCCTCTGCTACCTGCTGTATTTCAACATCTGCTCTTCCTGCTCTGTTCCTTTGATAAATCTGTAATTCTGTAATGCGAATAGAGGCTTGCCAAGTCTCACTTATTTTGCATTCATTTTAAGGCTGTATTTAAAGCAGCTCTCACTTGCGAAGTATTTTCCTTTGTTTTTTTTTTTTCCATGAGACATTTAAAATCTCACATGTGGTTATTTTGAGGAGGCTTTTTTTTTTTTTTTTAAATCAGGCTGTCATAGTTCTGACAACTCTGTGTACAGCTTAGAATTTTCTTAGACTAGTGTGAAATAATAGCATGCCTTTCTTGGTAATAGGCAGAGAAAACAAAACATCTTGCAGCGGAATAAAATTCCCCAAATTCTTCCATCAAATATCTTCTGTTGCCCCTGCCCAAAGATAGTTTTTTAAATATTTTATGTTAATTTATAACTTTAACTAATAATACCTACTTCTTCTATAGCTCTTTTTATTAGAAGATCTCAAAGAGGTTTACAAGGCCGATCAGTGTCATCATTGTTGTTTTACAGATGAGAAAACTGAGGCATAAAGAGGCAATGACTTAACGTAAGATCACCCAATGGGTCAGTGGCAGAGCAGGGAATAGAAGCCAGATCTCCTGCCTTCCATTCCATTGCTGTGTCCATTGTCCCACACTGTCAAATGAAATCTGCACACCTAGAGTTTTATGGAGAGAAAATTCCAATAATTATATAAACAACACTGAATAAAATAGATGGTATCATCATTCTATTTAATCTTCTAGCAGGTGTAAAGTTAATTTATAAGTGTTTAGAAATTTTATTTCTTCCTGTTAGGAGATTCTTCTGCTCATCACAATTGTAATTGGTTGGTATAAAACAAAGAAGTCAGAAATGGGTAGTAATTCTGAAACTAAGGTATTGTTGTGATGGAGGGTGTTGGCGGCTGCCAGCAGGTATGTTTGTGATCTTTGAAGAGGAACAGACCTCACTGATACTGATGGGATTTCTAGCCACTCTTTATTCAGGCTAAATCAGGGGTGTCAAACATGCGGCCCATGGGTCACATCACTTCCATCCTCAAATCACTTCAATCCAGCCTGCAACTGCCCTCCATGGGACCACACTCTTCTTAACAGGGAGAGTGTGGTCTCACATACCCAGCACTCTGCAATGCCATCAGTATTTCAGGTCTTATGACATCATGGAGTCTTGGGTATGTGAGATTGTGCACTACAAGACCATACTCTCTACCTAACAGAGCAAGGGAGAGTCGACTTAAACAAATGGGACCTCTCTAAATCAACTTAATACGGTCGACTCTAAGTCAACCTTATTAAATTGACTTCCCTGAGCTCTCTAGTGTAGACATAGCCAAGGAGACTGAAGCTGGCAAGATAGCTACCATTTCCCTACCATCTAGCTGCATATAAAAACTGCTGTTAATAAAGATGGCTGTCAACTCCCACTCTTGTTAATGAGCATGAGGTCATACCACAAAAAGAAGGCTGGCACACCACACAGGATTCAGGGATTGTGAGAAGCAGCAGAGACACTGAAAGGTGAAGTGGGAGATTGAGGCGAAGGGAGTCAAGGGACGTTAACAAGAGACAGATTTAAGAGGTGTAGGGAAGTGAAGTTCATGGGGATATGGGACAAGAGGGAGGCTGAGGGTGATGTAGGGGACAGAAGGGAGGCTGAGGGTGAAGCAGAGGGCAGTAATGAGAGTGGGAGATGGAGATGATAGAACGGCAGCTCCCCCAGCCTGGGATGTTAAGGACAATCTGGAAAGCTAAGGACCATATAAACAAATATTTTGCCTTTTTTTAAATAAGGCTAGCAATGAGCTTGGAGATAGTGGTAGGGTGCAGGGGCATCACTGCCACTAGGCTCATGGGGCGCAAGTCCCATGTGTCTCCAGCCCTCCCCTGAGTAGGCAGTGAAGCTGCTGGATGGCAGCAGCGGTGGCAGGGGATGGGTTGGGCCTGGGCCAGTGGGGTATTGAATCAGGACCCAGCATGGGGGGGGGTGTGAAGAGAACCATACAGGGGGCAGGCTCCACATATGTTTCTGGAGCAGCAATGCTCCTGTTAGGGTGGTTAATAGGATTGAAGATATGGAAATACAAATTACCAAATCCAGACTAGAAGCCAAACTTGAACAGTTTAATGTGACTAAATCAGGGTGGGGGCCAGATAATCTCCATCCAAGAATTTTAAAGGAACTAGAACATGAAATTGCAAGCCCATTAGCAAGGATTTTTAAAGAAAACTCAGGGGCTGTACTGTATAACTGGAGAATTGCTAATGTAGTTCTTATTTTTATGAAGGGAAAAAAAAGTTAGCTGGGTAATTACAGGCCTGTTAGTTTGACTTCAGTAGTCTTTAAGGTCTTGGAAACAATGTTGAAAGAGAAAGTAGTTAAAAGCATCGAGGTGAATGGTAACTGGGATAAAGTATAACATGGCTTTACAAACGGTGGTTCATGTCAGGCCAACCTGGTCTCCTTCTTTAAGATGATAACAGGTTTTTTTTTTAGACAAAGGGAATGCAATGGATCTAATTTACCTAAATTTCAGTAAAGCATTTGATATGGTTCCATATGGGGAATTATTGCTTAAATAGGAAAAGATGGGGATTAAGATGAAAATCGAAAGGTGGCTGAGGAACTGGTTAATGGGGAGACTACAAAATGTCATGCTGAAAGGTGAACTGTCAGGCTGGAGGAAGGTCACTAGTGAAGTTCCTCAAGGATCAGCCCTGAGACCAATGTTATTTAACCTTTTTATTACTGACCTTGGCACAATAATTATTGACCTTGGGAGTGTTCTAATAAAATCTGTGGCTGACACCAAGTTGGGAAGTGTTGCCCATACTGAGAAGGATTGGGATAACATGCAGAAAGCTCTGGATGACCTTGTAAACTGGAGTAATGGAAATAGGATGAAATTTAATAGGGGAAAGTGCAAGGTCATGCGTTTAGCGCCTAATCAGAACTTTCCCCATAAGCTGGGAGGCATCTGTTGGAAGTGACAGAGGAGGAGAAGGACCTAAAGGTATTGGTTGATCACAGGATGGCTATCAGCTGCTAATGTGACGTGGCCATGAAAATGTTAATACAGTCCTTGGATTCATCAGGTGAGGTATTTCCAGCAGAGACAGGAAGGTGTTAGTACCATTATGCAAGGCTCTGGTAAGTCTTCAGCTGTAATATTTTGGTCAGTTCTGGTCCCCCATGTTTAAGGAAGATGAATTCAAACAGGTGCAGAGAAGGGCTACTAGCATGATTCAAGGAATGGAAAATCTGCTTTTTGAGAGGAGGCTCAAGGAGCTTGGTTTATTTAGCCTAACCAAAGGAAGGCTGAGGGGAGACATGATTGCTCTGTATAAATACAGCAGATGGATAAATACCAGTGAGGGAAAGGAATGGTTTAAATTCACCCCCAATGTGGACAAAAGAACTAATGGGTATAAACTGGCCATCAGAAAGTTTAGACTTGAAATTAGATGCAGGTTTCTATCCATCAGAGGAGTGAAGTTCTGGAATAGCCTTCCAAAGGGAGAAGTGGGAGCAAAAAAATCTATCTGGTTTCAAAACTGAGCTTGATAAATTCATGGAGGGGATGGTATGATGGGATGGCCTTGTTAAGCAGTTGACTGATCTTTGGCTTCTGGTAGTAGATACGCCAATGGGACGATTGATGGGGTGGGTTCTGAGTTATTACAGGGAATACTTTCTTGGGTGTCTGACTGATGAGTCTGGCCCACATGCTCACATTTCAACTGATCACCACAGTGGGGTTGGGAAGAAATTTTCCCCTGGGGCAGAATGGCACAGAGTCTCAGGATGGGCTCACCTTCCTTTGTAGCATAGTGCATGACTCAACTGCTAGTGGATGTTCTGTACCTTGAAGTTATTAAATCATGATCTGAGGACTATAATAATTTAATCATGGGTTAGAGGTTTATTGCAGGGGTGGGTGGGTGAGATTCTGTGGCATGCATTGTGCAGGAGATCAAACTAGATGATCATATTGATTCCTTCTGACCTTTGAGTCTATGAGTAGTGTGTGAATCGGAGTGTCCTCCAAGCAACCAGTGGAAAGCAGACTTACAAACTCTGGTGAATTAATTGTGAGTAACAGGATTTTGGCATCTGCAGGAAGAGCTGTCACAGTCACATGATATGCTCCTCTGATTCCCACTGTTTCTGGGGCTGGGCAGGCAGGCAGAGTTCTGTTCAAAGCCGTGGGGTTGTGGACACTGACTAAGCTAACCAAGGAAGATTTGGTATGAAATGTCACTTTGTAGGTGAACTCGAGGGTCACAGACAGAGGCCATTAACGGGAGAGTTTCCAAGTTCGGTACTATGTGTGATATCAAGATGGTCAATGATGGAATCATGGTGGCAAGCTGCAAACAATGTGCCATGTTTTCTTTCCTTCCTGTAGGATTTCCTGTTCCTGAAATGCAAGTTGAGAGCTATACTAGAAGAAAAGATTCTTGAAGTGTAAGGGCAAGTTACTGTACTAAGAATCAGAGAAACTGATTTGTTCCTAGCCAACCAGGTCAACGAACCACCACTACCCCAGGTTCAAGGAAATATGAAGCTAACCACCAAGAAGTCAGAGAGAAGCGAAGTCAGAAGGAGGACTGACAGTCTGTAACCACCGGAAGCAAGAAGTCATCTTGGCATTTCACACAGTTGGAGACAGATGAGGCTGGGCGGGCTGTTGCCACAAGAGAGAAGGAGGAATTGTCAAAAGCTAGACTTTGTCAGATAGACAATAGATCCTCAATATGAAAATTATGGAAAATATGTCTCAAGACCCAGCAGATCCAAGGGAACAAAGAGAGATGTACAGAACACACATGTGGATGGCAGCTCACTCCAACCTGTAAGAAAATCAACCTTACCTGAAAAGATTTCTCTGACTGTTTAAGGGAGACAGGTGATCTTTGCTGGAGATTTAATAGTCTCAAGACTTGAAAGGACAGACAACAGGACAATGTGCTCCTTTTCTAGAGTCAAGACATGAGATATCACTCTAAGCTGACTGAAGCTGACTGGCAAGGATCTATTAATGATGGTGCACAGTGACCCCGTGGACACTGAGTCACAGGATACCTCACAGATTATAGATTACTTCTAGGAATTTAGAAGCATGCTGAAGAAGGAGAATGTCCAAGTGATCTTCTCAGAGATCCTCCCTGTCCTCTCAGTGAAGGAAGACAGAAGGCAGAAAATTCTGGATGTGAACCAGAGGTATGGTAAGTGGTACAGAGTAGTGTGTTTGGTTTTATGAAACATTCAGCCACCTTGTAGGAGGAGAGGGGCTGTATATTTTGGATGGCCTCCATCTCAGTAGAAGGTGGACCAGTCTCCTTTGAGACACGTTTCCTAAAATAGTCAGGAAGGTGTTAAATTAATATCAGAAGAGGAGGGTAAAAAGAAGGAAGATAGGAGCACTCAGCATAAAATAGAGATGTTGAGAACAAAATTAATCAAGGAACCAAAGAATATGAAAGAAAAAATTCTTGAATTCCCTGGACACCACTGCTAGCAACCTGGCTAACAAACAAAAAGAAACGGAATTGCTAGTTTATGAGCATTTATTTGATCTAGTTGGTATTGATGAAACCTGGTGGGATGATTTGCACAATTGGAATGGTAAAGTCAGTGTTTATAACCTATTTAGGAAGGATCGAGTGGGCAAAAGGGGAGGAGGAATAGAACTCTGTGTCAAAAATAGCATTACCTATTTCTGAGTCACTGATAATTTGGAAGAAAATGATCTTGAATGCTGGAAGTCTCACATTGCCCATACTGAACCATCTTTGGAATTTCTAGCCATTACATATGACAATTTCCCAAATTGAATAGTTTTGCAGCCAATATGGGGGAATTTTTTATTAGACCTTGTCTTAACAGAGGTAGAAACTGATGACCGAGCTAAACATTAATGGTTTCTTAGATACCAAATGATCATAATTTGATCATATTTATACTATGCAAGGAGAATTAGTATCAGGTGATATACATAGTTGGTGCTATAATGTGGCTAATTTCACAAAGCTAAAAATAGCTGGCTATTTTCACAAAGCTGGCTTAGAAGGAAAGTAAAGACAGCTGTAAATAATAAATTAAAAGGAGGAAAGGGGAATTTAGTTGTTGATGAATTTAAATCAGAAGTTAGTTGTAGAAAATTGATAAGGAAAGCAAAGGGATACGAGGAGGAATGTGTGGCAAGCAGAGGTAAGGACAATAAAAGGAGTTTTTAAAATATCATGAGGCAAGGAGAGAATCCTGATAATGCTGGTCCATTACCGGATAGAAATGGTAGAATTATCAACGATTTGCTTCAAAGAAGTATTCAATAAATAATTCTGTTCTGTATTGGGAGAAAAACAGATGATATAGATTCATTCCGTGGTGATGATCATACTCTTTGCATTCCAATAGTATTTCTGGAGGCTGTTAAACAGAAGCTACTAAAGTTAGGCATTTTTAAAGCAGGAGATCAAGATAACTTGCATCCAACAGTTTTAAAAGAGTTAGCTGAGGAGCTCACATGAGCATTAATGTTGATTTTTTCAATAAGCCTTGGAACACTGGGGAAGTTCCAGAAGAATGGAAGACAGCTGATGCTTTCCGATTTTAAAATGGGTAAATGGAGTGACTCAGGTAATTATAGGTCTGTCAATCTGACCTCAATTATAGGCAAGATAAGAGTGACTGATACAGGACTAGATTAATAAAGAATTAAAGGAGAATAATGTAATTAATGTAAATCAACATGGCTTTAAGGAAAATACATCCTGTCAGACTAATTAGATATCTTTTCTGATGATATTATAAATTTAGTTGATAAAGGTAATAGTGTTGCTGAAATGTACTTACATGTCTATGAGGTGTTTGAGTTTGTATTATATAACATTTTGATCAAAAAATCAGAAAGATCTAAAATTAACATGGCACACTTTAAAATGTAAGAGGTACTGGTCAGTCACCTTGTTGTCTGCACCAGGGAAGCGGTTTGCAAATAGCCTGCTAGAGCCCCTACTACATTAGTAACATCACCCCGGCAGTCAGATTTTATGAGGAACAGATCTGCATTGGAGGCCATTTTGGCCATTGCCTTATTGTTAGAAATACTCCATGAGTCGAAGAAGCCCCTGCACCTTGCATATGTCAGTTTTAAGGCAGTGTTTGATTTATTTGACTGAGTTGTGCTATTGAAGACTTTAAAGGGCATGTTTTCCAGCCACTTGGATGGACTTGATTAGTGAGCTGCATAATGGCACTACTGCTTGTGTATGTCTTGGGAATCAAATGTCAGCACCTCTTAAATCAGTATCTGGTGTCAGGCAGGGCTATGTCCTGGTCCCTGCATTCTTTGTTGGGTATGGATTTCACAGTGCAGCATTCCATCAGGTCTATAGGCGTTAGGATTGGTGATCTCTTGCTCTCAGATCTTGACTATGCTAAAGATGTTTTTTTAGTACAGAGCCCTGTTTTACGAGGCACTCTAGCACAGTGGTTTTCAGCCAATGCACTGGGACACATTAGAATGGTAAGTGTCTCATGGAGAGCCAGGGAGGTGACTGAATTTGGCTTGTGGGGGGAGGCTGGTGTGTCCTGTAGTGTCACAATATGCCACCAAATGTGTCATGAACCTGCTCTAGCAAATGGAGGAAGAGTCAGCTAAGGCTGGCCTACATGTTTCATGGTCAGAAACGAAGCTGCAAAATCTAGGATCTGGTCCATGTGACTCCGATTTCTTTGAATAATGAAACTGTCAAAGCAGTCACCAGCTTTTGCTGTTTGGGTTCTACACTCACCAGTTCCTCCAGCTGTCACACAGAGGTTCTTCATGGGTCATTTACAACAAGCATGAAATCAACATCTCACCATGACAAGCAAGCTGAGGATCTATTCAAGCTATATCTTCTCCAGACTGCCATGTGGTTGTGAAACATGGACACTATGCTGCTCAGACTGGGCAAAGCTGGAGGCTTTCCACACAAAATGCCACTATTGTATTTTGGGGTATAAAGTGGAATGACTTCATTTGTAATGCAAATATTTAGAGTCACTCTGGTCTTCAGACTACTGGGGCCATTGTCTGCAGATGGCATCTTGCACTTTCCAGACATGTCACGAGAATGCCACACAGCATTCTGGCAAATGCTGCTCTTCAAGTGGCTTGTAATAGCTGGGATAAAATTCCACCAACCAAGGGGTGGAGGTGGCCCAGAGGCAGATGTTGGACCTTTGACCCTCCAAGTCCTTGCAGCTGCCCCAGAATGGACCAAATGGTGAACGATCGCTATGGCTGACCTTTCATCTAAGTACTGAAGAAAAAGAAGAGCCTCATTAGATGGATTGAAACTGGGTAACGGATAGTCTCAAAATGTAATTGTAAATGAGGAATCATCATCAAGTGGATGTGTTTTCAGTGGTGCCCCTGAAGCATTGGTTCTAGCCTTATGCTCTTTGATGTCTATCTATGGCCTGGAAGAAAAGATAAAATATTCACTGATAAAGTTTGTGAATGACACACCAACTGGGGACATGGTGAATAATGAAGACTCCTGTCTTGTTTAGGTCACTATTAGAGAATGATCTGGATTGCCTGGTAAACTGAGCACAAGCAAACACATGGGTTTCCATGACTAAATGTAAATGTGTACATCTGGGAATAAAGAGTATAGGCCATACGTACAAAATTAGGGCTTTTATCATGGAAACAGTAACCCTGAAAAAAGATTTGGGGATTATGGTGAATAATCAGCTGAACATGAATGCCTACTGTGATTTTTGTGGCCAAAAGAGCCAATGCAATCCTGGAATATATAAAGAGAGGAATTGCAAATCTGAACCAAGATATAATATTTCCTTTGTGTTAGGCATTGGTGTAAACATTGCTGGGATATCGTGTTTGATTCTGGTGTCCACAAATCAAGAAGGATGTTGATAATTTGCAGGTGGTTCAAAAGAAGAGATACAAGAATGATTAAAGGACTAGAAAATGTGCCTGATAGTGATAGAATCAAGGAACTCAATCTATATAATTTAACAAAGGGAAAGTTAAAGAATAACTTGACTACAGACTATAAGCATCTAACTGGGGAAAAATATTTAATAATGGGCTTATCAATCTGGCGGAAAAAATATAACATGATCCAGTGGCTGAAAGTTGAAGAAAAACAAATTCAGACAGGAAATAAGACATAGATTTTTTAATGGTGAGAGTAATTAACAATTGAAGCAATTGTCCAAGGATTATAATGGATTCTCCATTACTGACCATTTTAAAATCAGGATCAGATGTTATTCTGAAATATGTCAGCTTCTAATTGTAACCCTTCTGCCAAGGCGGGATGGCAGGACAAGGGCCGGGTTCTGTACCTAGGGGTTTCCCAGTAGTGTAACACCACCAACCGGCTCGAGCCCCCACCCAGATTTCTGGGGAATCCTGCACTAGGGTATGTAGGGAGTGTCTTTCATGCCAGCTGTCTGCCGACACCATCTACTGGTCACTCACTTCATCCTCTAGAACTGTTCCTTGGCTCTACCTCCTGTCTGCAGGCTCCACCCACCAGTCACTTGTGCCACCTATTTCACCGCTGGCCGCTCTCACCATCTGCTGGCTCTGCCTGCTGTCTGCCAGCTCCGCCCTCCAGTCACTCATGCCACCCAGCTCACCACTGGCCGCTTTCACTATCTGCTGGTTCCGCCCACTGTCCGCCAGCTCCGCCCTCTGGTCACTTGCGCTGCCCAGCTCACTGCTGGCCGCTCTCTCCATCCACTAGCTCTGCCTGCTGGTTAATCCATCTGCTGCTCTTCTTCAGTAATTTCAGCTCAGAGAAGGGGAGTTCCCTCTCTCTAGTAATCTCAGCTCAGAGAGTTTGCCTCTCTTTAGTCACAGCAGCTCTTAAACATCAAGTAGCTGCAAACACCTACTGTCCTTAACATAACAAAGGGGCCTTAAAGAAGCCCAGTCAGATCTACCATTTGATGGGGGGACTGGAGTGAGACAGGAATGCCACCAGCATTTTGCTCCACAAGGAGCTAATGCAAAACCCCACCCTTCTCACTCTTTTTCAGGCTGAAAGAGCCAGCGGCCTTTCTGACAAGCTTGTTTTTAACTAAGGGTTGCTTTTACTCTTTAACTAACCCAGACAGATTTGGAACAAGCAGAGAATAGCATATCACAACAGACAGTATTTCATATTTCTCTTCAGTAGAATTACAGATTTTGGCAGATCTATGAGCAGATTAACCCCAAATACCATTACTCACTATGCCCTGCACCCAGTATGATAATACCTAATTGTGCTCTTTTGTGTTCATGCTAATACAGAACCATGCAGATTAGTTGCCTCCCTTCAGAAATTGTTAGGCGCAGCTTCTAAGCCTACCTAACATAATTATTTTGGGGAAGTCCCATGGCCTGTGTCATGCAGGGTATCAGATTAGTCACAATAGTCTAGTCTGGTTTTAGAATCTATAAATCTATGAACCTGAGACTAAGGCCTGCCTTTGTGTATGACCTCATAGCACAGAGAGGGTCCTGAGCCAGGGAAGGACTGGGGGCAGAGGATTTGGGAATCTGATGCTGCTGGGTCCCAGGTAGAGAAGTGGCAGGAGGCAGAGAAGTGTTTCTGCTAGGTCAAGACAGTGTTACGCTGGATGGAAGTTCCCCTGTCTTGGGGAAAGGAGAGCTGAGCATCCAGTGAAAGGCAATCATTTCCCGCACCCCTCCCCCGCCATTAAAGGTTCACTTTTCAATCTGAAATTATCTCATACACATTGACAGAGGAATATAAGGGAATCAAAATGTTAATTAAGACAAACAAACAAACAAAAGGCTAAAAACACTTCATTTTTTAAAAAAACAAACATGAACCAGTCTCATGATTTTTGAGGGGTTGATTTGAGATGTTTCCTCTCCTAAGGCTGGCATAATGTGTTTGTCAATCTTATGGTGCTTGGTCAATACATATAGGAGTGTAAGGTGTAACCATGTTTTCCATTATCTGAAGCACATGATGCTCAAAAACAAATACTCACCAATAAACTGGTGTCTCCCTAAAAAGCAGCATGGTGCCTGGTGACGAGAACAATCTGCCATTAATATCAAGAGTAGAGACTGAGGGCCTGTTAGAATTTAAATAGAGGGGCATCTCTGGAATGCTACATTACCCTATAACACTACATAAGAGCTATGTGTGAATACCTAACTGGTACGTTTGAAAAATTATTCCAATTTAAAATGTTGCCATAGAATGAGTAAAAACTTGCTGACATGATAAACCGTAATCTCTTCTTCCTTCCTACTCCCACTTGTTTATAGTAATAGAAGACCACAATATTGATTAGAACTTCCTTTACGTTATAAACTGCTCCTTGTTTTTCACACAAGTTGATTCTTCCACTGTTAGCATTAACACCAGGCCATAAAAACCCTGTCTGCATTGACAGCTGGGCATATATGAATCCTACTTAATATTTATTTATATATTTGTTGGTGTATTTATTAAATCAATTTGGAGAGCACCAGGCCCAGATTACCTGGCCTGGGGGGCTTCAAGCTGCTCTCTCTGCCTGGGATCCATCCTTCCATCATGGAGGCCTGTCACTGCAAGGGGACCCTTGAGGCAAAAGGCACTCCTACTCTGGTCGGTCTGCCACTGGAGGCAGGGCTGGCTGGCATGTGGCGTGGCCTCCAGTGCTGACCCCCAGGCCACGGGCCCTGGAAGGCTGCGCTGGAGTCACATAGGTTATGCTGTGGGCCAGCCAGGTCCACTCCCTGGAAAGAGCAAACTGGCGCTGGCCCTCCCTGCTCTACAACCAAGGGTGGACCAGCTGACCCAGCGGCAGGATGGGAGCGTAGCTCCTGGCTCTGGTCCCAGGGCCCTGCCCCTCCCCCAGCACTGGTAGGGAAGGATTGCTCTGAGTGTTCAAGCCTCATTTGTGCTGAGTGGGGTGGGGGAGTGGATAGGGGTTTTTAGGGGCTGGAGCCTGGCCCCTCCCCCTTTTGGCAGACCCTGGGGTTTCGTCCCCTAAAGTCCCTGCTATAATCTGGCCCTGGAGAGGTTGCTTGGCTCTGAACAGAAAAAAAAGAGAACACAAGGACCTGCTCCCTTAAAGGACCGTGCAGACTAAGGCTCCAGACATCACTAAGCATAGGTTTTTACTATCACATGAGCCATCCCACCAATATTAAGTGGGTAGTAAAGGGAAACTTGGAAGTATTTCCAGGATTGACTCCTATGTAGACACACACACACACACTCTCTCTCTCTCTCTCTCTCTCCGTGTTTTATTTTCTTTCACTTGTAAGAATTTAGAGTACATTTGCTTCACACTTTCAAACTTTTCTCCACAACCATAAAGGCTAGACCTTTATTTTTTTCAAGTGACACCAACGATCACATGCCTTACAGTAAAACCACAAGAACGGGCAACACTACAATATAGAGAGGGCACTGGATGATCAGTAGGTCGAAGGAACCATGTTAATTACAAAATACTAACAATTCCTGTCTAAGACCATAGCCTTCTGAGTTAAAAATGTCTTTTGAAGCTTCACTTTGAGCTCATTTGAAATAGCTGTAGCAGAGTTTTGTATGTGTTCTTTATTGCACTGAATAAACTAATAAAACCAGTGCACCTCATACCGTGTTCCAAGCTACTAGATGCTGTTATGGTTACAAAAACCTCTTGAAATTAGCAGGCAGTGTCCACTCAAAGCTGCTTTGACTGTATTTGTGCAGCCTGTTCATAGTGTGGTATATTAAGAAAATCCTTCCTTTCAGTTTCCATATCAAGTTTTCAGATCAGACCTTTTCCCAGCCTTTCCACCTCCAGGCTGTTCACAGTGTGGATTGTTCTTTTCCTGTTTATCCTACATGCCTCTTTATTACTGGGCATTTTTAAAGCACATTCAGGCATGATGCTTGTTTTTTTCTAAAGCTCTACAGGGATCTGCTGGCGTCTTATCACAGGTCATCCTGTTTTCAGACAAAGTTCCGGTCTTGTGAAAAACAATCATTTCTGGATGTCTGAGTGCACCGCTCTTTTGTTTAATCATCCTTGAGACATGAAACTGAAACCCAAAATATGTTTGTTTGTTTGTAGCCCATAACATAGCGTTTCTATATAAAAACAAAATTCCAGTGACCTTTGTGAACAGAAGATCTATCCAAACACAGTAACACTATCAGACAGCTGTGTTCAGAGGCACTTTGCACCCTCAGAAAGGTTACAAGTTAATTTATTTCTTCTTTTTTCAAAGAAAAAGCTATCACCATCACCAGTTCCTTGACTGCTGCTAGAAGTGCTATTTATCCAGGTGGAATTTGCAACCAACCTTACATCCTGGAGACTGATAAGGACTCTGCTCCGACACAATTCCAATCAGCTACTAACTGATACACAAGCAGATTTGAAGGTCAGGAATGGGAACATGGGGCCAAGAAGAGAGCTGACTAAATGTTTGGGCATGTCCAGCCCTCAGGGTACAGGTTACAGCTCTCTTCTAACTGATCTGGCGGACCCCTGTTCCAATCCTTTCTCCCCCTCAATCAGGTGGAGGAGGGCTATTGAACGTGGGTCTCACCACTATCTCCTATTTTGTGTGGAGCAAGGCAGCTGCTTGGCTGATTGACTCCAGCAGAGGGGTTGCTGTTTGTGGATGATAACAGAAATAAGCACTTCCTTGTGGTCTAGACTTAGTCACCCATCGCTATGGGTACATCTACACTGGAGCCTTAAGTCAACTTAACCTTCCTTTAGTCAACCTGAGGGAAGCTCTATCCACATTGTGAATTCTTTAAGTTGACTTAAGTGCTTTCTTAAGTTGACTTAATAACACCACCTCTTAAGGTTGACTTAACACTTAAGATGACCTTATTAAGTTGACTTAAGACAAAGTAGATGGGGCATAGCCCTTAAGTTGACTTAATAAGGTCGACTTAAGCATTAAGTCAACCTAGCAGTTGCCAGTGTGGACATGGGCAGTCTACAGGAGTTTGGAATGTGGAGGCACTAAATTGACTTAACAAGGTTGACTTCAAGTCAACCTTGTTAAGTTGACTTAACAGAGCCTCCAGTGTAGACATACACTATGAGAGTGGCAGAGATTACTTAACACACATTCTTGTTATAAGAACATCCCAATGGCTAGCTTAGGCAGTTTCCTGACTCATGTGCTAGCATTGGTGGATTACATTCTTAGGTGCCTAGTTCTCCCCATTCATTGTATAGGGAGCCAAGGTGTCCAGCTCCGGCTTAGTAATTCACAGTGTTGTTTCCATGATATTCTAGGCCGCTAAGAGTTAGGTGCTACAGTACTGAGTGTCATGACGCTTGAGACCCTTTGTGAGTACAGGCCTAAGTGACTTGTGCAGGGTCACACAGGGAGTTTGAAGTGGAGCAGATAAATGAATCCGCGTCTCATAAGCCCCAGGCTAGGGCCCACCTCACCTTTGAATTATTGAAAAATATTGTCATTGTGGAAAAGGAAATCAAGTGGCTTTCTTTGCTTTACAGCCCCCAAACCTGCACTACAACCAAACAATCTGCGTGTTGTTTTCTTGTATTGATTCACTCACTGGGATAATGCTAGATTTCAAGCTTATCTTCAGGAGTTTGTGTACAGTGTGACATTCTGCACCTAACATACATCCTTGTAAAGGGTTCTGTGTATCTTTCCTGTTCACCCTCACAATGTAACTGTGTATGGTTTAATGCAAAATGTGTCATGGGAGGTGCTTTTGGAATGCTCCTGGCATGCTCTGTATTATTGTTATGGTAGCATGTTTCCTGCAACTTCGTACAGGTGCACAGATATGAAATGCTGCCTGGTGATGTTCCCAAGTGGGTCTCACATGGCTCAAGTACAGACAGACAAACTGGGCTGTGTTCACGCACCTAGAAGAGGTGTGCATACAAGAACAATGCAGTTTAAGCACATTGTCTCAAAAGGAAAAGATCATGACACAAAGAATTGCCTGTCCACAGGGGGGACCAAGGGGATTTGAAAAGAGAGAAAGATGCTTTGAGCTGTAGGCGGCTCTTCTGGTTGTTTGCATCTTCCAAGCAACCTCCAGGACTGACACCTATCCACAGAGCAGAGTCTGACCAAAAACCATCATAGCCGAGCCTGTGTGGTAAGCTGAGCATACACTGTAACAGGGGTCTTTGTTTAGAATGCGACTTTTTCTTTCATTTGATTGTGATCTCTCCTTGTCTGTATTTTTGGCTGATTTTATACTGATTTGACTTATATTCACTTCAAATCATATTGTAATCAATAACTTGTGTTTGTTTTATACAAAATAGTGCAGTGTTGAATGAGAGGCGTTTGAAGTCCTGGCTGAGAGCAAAGCTGGTACATATCAATTTCTTTGTTAAGTTAATGGACAGGTGTAAATGAGGCTGGAAGGCCCAGTGAGGGCTCACTGAACCTTGCAAGACAGTAGTTCCTGGGATTGCACCTGGGACTGGGGGAATGGGGGGAGTTGCTGGGCAGCCTTCCCATGAATGGCTAGTGAAAGCACACTGCCACTGGGTGAAGGTCTGAATATAGAAGGAGGTTGGGCATGAGCTGACCCAGGAGTGGGTGTTCACATAGCAAGAGGGGTAAGTCAAGGCCCTGCAGTAGAGAATTGGAGTGGCTCTAGCTACACACCAGTCCAGATTGCAGGAGGGGAATATCACATACTGTTACATTTTAGAGGGTGTTTGAAATATATATCTAAAGATACCATTTTCTCCAATTTCATTATGAGAATGAGGTTTCTTCTGTGGTTTGTGAGGCTGAGCACTCATTCAAAATGATCGTAAATAAAGTTTTAGGCTTTGGCAGATTATACCCATGACAGACCTTATGAGACGATGTTACACTAGTCCCAGCCGCTTTGATCTTCGAAGTTAAAGTTAATGTGGCCAGCTGGGTAAATAACAGTAAGCTCAGCACTACTTCCTGTCTAAGTAATAAAAAATTGATAATGACCTAGCTTGTTAGAAGCACATGTGCCTTAAATCAATGAAGTGAAACTCACTAAAGCTATTTATACTGATCCAGAGTCTGAAGCAAAGAGCTTTGGTATTTTCATGGTCTTTTATTCAGACTTGGGGTTTAAATGAGGTGATTTCTAGGGAGCTACAAACTTTGGGTCAAATCTTCAGCCTGTACAAGTCAGTACAACTCCACTGACTACATTGAAAGTCGATTAGTGTATGGTGACTGGGGCTCTGTCCCATTATATTTTCAGCCTCTCTAAAATCTAAAGTGGTTTGTTAACTTTCAGAGGGACAGTCACAGCCCTCTGCTACAACATCAACATCCTATGTTAGTTGCTGACTTCCTGCTTGTGATTCCCCCCACCCCACGAAAAAACTAATGACACTCTTGAAAGCTTGAGATAAATATCCTGTTACAAAACAGACGATCTGGCTGCATATTATCATCCGCATCTAAGTCATTACTTGCAGGGGAGTGCAGATAACCTGTTTAACCATATGATGCTTTTTTGTCACTTACAAATGGTATTTTTTGTAGAGCAAAACTTGAATTTTTTCGGCGTGATGTTGGGGTGTTCTCAGTTAAAACCCACCACCTCCCTTGTAATTCTCTTGGAGTGAAAATCATCCCCACACAATGGGGCCTGCACATGATCTAGGTGCCACTTCAATGCAGTAAACTGCGTTTCCACAGCAGCCAGGTGAGGACAGTGCTCTGCCCTGTGGCATATGGTAAAGCTCCATTTCCTCAACACCTGGGAGAGGCAAAGCCCTCAGACAAAGTCACAGATGGACAGACATAATGTATAGGCATTGTGGTGAGCTTCATTCTTAGAGAGACTCTCCCTTGACTTACAAAACTGAGGTCTTAAAATTGAGAGGGGGCAGAGAGGCACTGGCTGGAGGTTCCTTCCAGGGGAATGTCTTTTTAAAATGTATTGCTTGTAGAGACTGAGGGGAGTCACCCATGCTACAACTGTGCTGTGAATGTAGCCTGTGCTTTGCCCAAGTGCAGCCACCCCAGAACTGCAAGCAATAGACATAGATCTAGCTCTTGCCACAGCCAGAATACCCTTCCTGCTGGCATCAAATAAGTCAAAGCTGCTGTTCTGCAATGTTGGAGGCCATGTTAATGCTGCACCCCAAAGCATGAGGGAGAATGACAAGCTCCCAGTGCCTTCTCACACACAGGCAGAGGTAAAAACAAAACAACTGCCCTGCAATACCAGTCTGTCTTTCCATATAGGCAAAGTACAAAGAACTAAGTAAAGTGGCCCCTATTTGGGCTTTTTCTTCTCATCTCAGTGAGAGACATCAAAGTAGCCAGAACATCTGATGAGGAGGATAGGCTGTGCTCAGACAGAGCCTGACTCAACTTTGTGTCAGGCTGTTACCTCAGGCCCACAAACTCCACTTCCTCCTTGGTTTTTAGTCATTTCCCATGCTCCTACCTAACCACAGTATGAGTTCAGTGACACCACACTGAATGGACATGTCCAATGAGTAATACCGCCCAGCTGCCCCAGGCCTTTGTTTCTCAGGGTCTGACCAAAGGTGAGAAGTTCATTTTCCTTTTCTTCTTTTTAAAGTTCGTGTACTGCCATCCACTTGCTGAGTGACCAGGGGGTACCTTCTCAGTTTTGAGCACCAGAACTGAACTGGAGTGACTGTAGAGAGTTTATGAGTAATTGCTCTTAGTTTCATTTCTTTTGGACTTCACCTGGTTTTCTTCTCTTAGTAATACAGAATATATTTTTGTAGTGACTCAGCTGAGAGCTAGCATGAACTTTGAATAGAGTAGGGAAAAGGCAATTAATACTCCTGGCTCCAGTTCCTGACATTGACCCTGATGTGCTATGTGCCTCAGTTTGCCCATTTGAAAAACTGATATAATGCAGGGATGTTGTGAAGCTTCTTTCTTGAAAATAGGTTTCAGATAGGTATATGGAAGCTAATGAGCTATAAAAACTACTGATTTGGGGTATGTCTACACTGGAGGCTCAGTTAAGTCAACCTAACAAGGTCAACTTTGTCAATTTAAAGTCTACCTTGTTAAGTCAACTTACAGAGTCCACACTGAAAACTCCTATCGACTGCTTGTGTCCATACTGGCAAGTGCTAGGTTGACCCTTCCTGGTGGCCAGGAACTCTGGGAGAGGGCCTGGAGGCCAATTAGGTCGACTTAATGGCTTTTCCTGTTTACATTGGCTTAAGTCGACTAAATAAGGTTGACTTAAAAGTGTTAAGTCTACCTTAAGAGATGGCGTTATTAAGTCGACTTAAGGATGCACTTAAGTCAACTTAATAAAAGCCCAGTATGGCCACAGAACTCTGTAGGTTGACTTAGCCTGCCTTAAGTTGACTTAAGATTCCAGTGTAGACATACTTCTTGTTATCTCTACTATAGTTTTATTATTATAGTTATTTATTAAGTTACAGATATACAAAGAGTTCATATCAATCCAGACCTAAGTCAATTTACATAGATTCACCTTCGTAGGGAAATCAGAATTCAGATTAACCCATTCTTAGTCACCACTTCCATTGCTGTGCTGAGAAAGCTGATTGTGTTACCCAGATCATCCAAAAAGCATCAAACTTATTGCAGCAAACTATGCCTCCTCAAAACAGAGCATCATCTGACATTCTGATCTCATTAACCAAGTGGAATCAGATTTCTATTTCATAGCAGTTTATCTCTTAGACTTAAGGATAAAATAATGGCACATTCATAAATTTAATCTTATTAGGCCATGGGAGAAAAGGACAGGTAACAAAAATCTTCCTGAAGAGAGATTTCTTGCCCTACAATATCCACAGATGTCCTGGCTGCTTGTCTTTAGACACTCATGCGAAGACCGAATAGTATGAACATGTAATCTCCAGCTGCACTTCCCGCACAGCTGACATAGTGGAGGCATTGCATGTGTTATTAATGAGTCTCTAAGGAGTGAGACCAGTTATTTTTTAAATAATTAGCTTATCGCTGAAGCTAAAAGAAACTGATTTGGTAAGTGAGCATATAGTGCTCCTGAGTTTGTCAGATCTTGTACGCATTTCTTTCTAACCTTCTCTTTATACATAGGTGTAATATGCAGATGACAGTTTATAGAACTGATTTAGATATCATGGAGAACGCTTGCCTATAGAGTACTTAGTAGGAAGACTTAGTTCCTTTATTTCCTTTACACAATACTGGGTGGGGAGGGGAAGATGAGGCACTGAGAGTAAGTCTCTTTGTTTTTGCTTATTAGATTTAAATAATTCTTCTGGCACACAGCAGAAAAATGAATCCCTTCATCTTACTAGACTGTGGGTGATGTGATGCCATAGATTTGCACCACAGAGCTTCAGAATTTGTTAATGTTTAGGGACTGAATTGAAAAATTATACTGTTTGGAAATACAAAAATTACAGGCCTAGATTCTGAGTAGATCCCATTCCTGTACTAATTTAGGCTGTGTTAGAGCTACTCGAACTGACACTGTTGATGCCTAGAGGAGTCTTAATTGGTGTTACATACTCACCAGTGAACCATAAGATGGTAAAAGTAGATCTGCTCCTACTAAACAATTAGGCACATACTTGCCTAGCAACTAGGTTTGTACTAAGAGGGCATGGGATTAATAACTGGATTCCTAACTGCATGAGCAGTCCTAAAGGCCTAGTCAGGTACACTGTGTGGTCTCCATACACAGCCAGTTACACAGTTAATTTGCTATGTGGGTGAGCACCCCCAGTGGCGCCACTGCAGCTGATAAATTCAGTCCTCCCTCCTTTCGTTACTAGATCCCACAGATCATGTTGTGGTCTATGTGAACAACTGCTGGGAGTTCATCTCTTAGGCATAAAAGTAGCCCAAGGGCCTTTTCTGGCCACCCAGAAGCCATAGGCACATTTAAGATGACCATAACTTGTTTTGCTGAACTTATCTCTCACATGTGTCTAGATTAACTTCACTGTCCAGAGTGCTGTGACCTGCCAATTCATTGCATCTCAACTGTGAAGAAGTTGAGACAGTACTTCTGGGTCAAAGGGAAGTTGAATACCTTGCTGACTACTTGAAGTGAGGAGAGCATTCAGATTGCTTTGAATTGTTCCAGTCATGAAGTTCATCAACAGATCCCTGAAGGCCATGCTGACAGCAGGATCCAGCACTGCCATGCAGTACCAGGAGACAGTATAGCCCATAAAGGTTTCCTAAAGTCAGGTTAAAGACTTGAATAAGGGTCCTGCCAATTAGTGGACAACTTGTCCCTTTGTCAAGGATCTGTACCAAGTGCTCACAGCTGAGTCCACCATGGAACCTTTCAATCATATGGACAGTAGAGAACCTGGCCCTGGAGCTCTGATGTCTGCAGATGAAAACTGAAGTTCAGGCATCGAGCTATTGCTTTATTAATATGTGCTCTTTGGCAGAGTAGCATGTAGCTTCTGTGATGTTGGTAGTGAGGGGTAGCACTGATGGTGAGTGGTTTGAAATGCAGATGTGGCTGCTGGTGAGTATGAAAGTGTTTTGTTGTTTTGATGGCAGAACTGACGTTTTGTTACTTCCAGACTGCAATATGGTCCTGTTAGAATGTTTTCCCTCTATTGCATGTAGTAGTTAGGGATTATAAATCTCAACAGTCAGTAAAGTGGGGTCAATGCCCTGGAGAGATCTGCTTCCTCTTTAGAAAAACTTCAGATCCGTTCCTTGAGGAATGGAGATTCACCTAGGTAGCTGCCGAATCCATGAGGCCAGCAGTAAGTAAATGTTCACAGATAGTTTACTGATACCTGAATACACAAAGATTTGAAAGATTTGGTATTTACCCAGAAAGAAAAGGTATGCATGAGGTTGCGTCTTGCTTTTTAATACCAAAAGCCCTGACTTGCAAACTGTGGCTTGACATAACGGGAAATAAGACTCGTGTGTTCCAATGACTGGGAGTGCTGTGTTGGCAGAGGCTCGAACTTCTGGTAGAGCCACCCAAGCTGGACAGGGACAAAAAGTAAGGACCAGACAAGGTAGTCCACTGATTGTCTAGGATAGGGGCTGAGTGACAGGCCAAAAACCTATCCTCAAAAAAAAAAAAAAAAAAAAAAAAAAAGTTTCATTATAGAAATGCAACAAAGTAGTCATTCCAGACAATAGTGTGACAAAGAGAGATGGTGGAGCCTTGTTCATGTCCTAAACAATGCTTGGCAGTGCAGGAAGGAGTCAGAATACCAGACACATAGTTGCACAAACTTGGAAAGCAGAGAAGAATGATACTCAAAAGACAGTGCAGGAAGGGAACCCACCCATGCTCTTTGCCCCACCATTTTTTCCCTTTTATCTTCACTGTTGCTGTTTCAATGGGACAGTGGTGAGATGTGTGTCACTGATGAACTCACACATGCCTGCATGAGGAGAGCAGCACACAAGGGACTTGCTGAAATTATTGACCCATGTCAAAGGGCGGGAAAGCCCTTAGACCATTGCATCAGGAATTTTTCTGCTCTGGAGGACTTCCTAGACCGTGTAAACTGGCATAGGGCACCAGAGTTCCTGCATCGTGCCCCTGTAGCTCTAGTATAAAGCAGCATGTTAGAGGTATTGCCAGAGCACTATTCTGTCTGATGATCCCTAGCTGGCAGGTGGCTCATTAAGGGCCATAACCAACCAGCAGACAAACCCTAGGCACAGATCCCATTAGGCCACCCTGCCACCCTTACTTTAGTCCCTCCTCTATTACTCCTTGAATTAAAATAGGCCTATTTTGTCCTGCCACACTAATCTAACTCTGGGCTTAGAGATCTCTGAAAACTATCATTTTAGTGCATTGCTTTTTCCTCGCAAATCTCAACCTGAATCTTCCATTATTATTGGGAACTTAAAATAAGCTTAAAAATATAAGTCTAGGCTAAATAAAAACTTGAGAAGTGGTGGTGATGGTAGGTACAATAATGAAAAATACTGATGCACCCTTATATTCAATGGCAGTAATTAACTGCACTGTAGAAAATTTCAAGACTATGGAATGACACTGTTCACCATCTTTTTCTGGTTTAAGGCAGTTCTCATAGATGTTCTCCTCACTTTACTTTTGACTGTCACTATTTTATTCCTGAGTAAAACTGCTCCAATATCTTGTGCTAACAAATTCTTCTTTGTGAAATACCTCACATTTATTTAAAGATGGCTCATCATTTGCATTAAATACAAATGCAGATCAGTTAGGACATTTTTAACTGTGAAAAGAACTTTGTTAAGCTGCTGCAAATGTTGAAAGTTCTTAGCTACCCTGACAGTTATGTAATTTGTTCTGTAAACTCCCACACACTAGAATAGACCTACCATACCAAAAATTACATGCCTTAGTCACAGAGTATTTCTATATGAATCCGAAATCTGTTCAACCAGGATACGTCATTCATAATGTAAGGAACACAGCGTAAGAGGAATTTTAAAGTGATTTCCGTGATTCAAGAATGTTACAGCTCACGTAGGCAGAAGGCAGGGATAAACTATTGCAGTTTCAGGACTCCCTGCTTTAGGGCTCTGCTCTGTGGGTGGCAGAGAAAGCAAAGACTGGCTGAGGGAGGTGCTGTTGCTGGGAACAGTCACCACTGTAGCATACAGCACGTAGGTACCCCTCCCAGGCCCTTTAAAGGAGTTTGCCTAGTGGCCTAGTTCCAAAACAGGGCAGTGGCTGGCAGACAATGCTCCACTGGATTTTCCCACTCAGATGTGATGCAGAATTGACACCATATGGTAACCAGTGCAGTGTTTCTCTTTGTTTGCACTATCCAATGCCCTCTTCCCTTTCTCACCTCCCCAAGGGAGTTCCAAAGAGAACCACAGACAGGAGAGCCTTTGGTATCTGATTTTCACTAGGACTGGCGGTGTCCCTGACTTTCAGGCAACCTTGGAGAGTAGGCAGTAGTGCAGATGGGAGGGGCCACTGTGCAGATATCCTAGCTTCCAGCAGAGCCCCCAGAATATGGATGTAGTAGGTGAACCCTCCTGCTTCCTCCACATGAGAACAAACCCCATTCTCCTTGACCCCTTCCAGGGACATTTTGCAAACTGAAACTCAGAATCCCATTCCCCACCTTCCTCTATGGGAGCAACCCCATGTACATACAAGGGCCCCTAGTGTATACAGTTGCCGTATCTGAGTTCAAGCTGGGAAAACAGTAGGATTTTCTCTCATAAAAGCTCATGCAATAAATATATCTGTTAGTTTTTCAAAGTGCCACAAGACTGTTTGTAATGAAAATAGTTTCAAATGTGTATAGCTGGATTTCCTAATCAATCCCATTTCCTTTCCTCTGCTAACATGCTCTGCAGTATGAGTTTAGAGGATGTGCATATAGTACAGTATTTGGTTTGCCTTAAAATTTCAGCACATTTTGTATTTATATAGAATCTTTCATTCAAAGTGAACCTAAAGTGCCTCCCTAAAAGAAAAACTGATGTACCAATACAGATTTGATTGATTGATTGATTGATTAACTGAAGCTGCTTGGAAACTTAAATAGGTAAACTGTAATTAACCTGTTCCAAAGGGGTAGCAGTGTTAGTCTAGTTCAGCAAAATAAACAAGGTGTTCTGTGGCACTTTTAAAGACTGACAAATTTATTTATTGCATGAGCTTTGGTGGGAGAAAATCCCTCTTCAAAGTGTCTGACAAAGTGGGATTTTCTCCCACGAAAGCTCATGCAATAAATTTGTCTTTAAAAGTGCCGCAGGACACCTTGTTTGTAACTAATCTAGTTAGCACTTGGCTAAAACAGTTTTGTTAACACTCATAGAAAAAGTGCCACTTGCTGTGGGCTGCTGAAGTTTTACTGAAAGATGGGGCTTCCTGCTGTGCAACGTTCTCTACTGCCTACTGTTATGCTGGGGCATTGATTTGGTGCAGACAGAGAGAAAAGTGCCACCTCCTAACTCACCATCACTTCCTGCAGCACTTATGTTGTTTGAAGTTTCCCATAGGGTTTCTGGTATAGTCCAGCCCAATTTAGCTCCAACAGTCTGATGACATCAAGGCAGTTGAATGGTATGACTACAGGATTTGTGAAAATTAGACACAGTAATAAAACAGTATATTATAGCAGTTAGTAAAAGATAAGCGTTAACACTGCAAGATGCCATCTGTATAACTGTGTGAGAAGGAGAGCCAGGGGATTCAAGGAGTTACTGGAAAAGTCATATCCCTATATATGCATGTGAATATAGAGAAAATGGGTAACAGAGAAAATATGTTAATGCATGAGAAGGTTAGACTTTATTTTATTGCCATGAGATTACCACATTACTTATGGGAAAGAATAGCTATATTTTTATGGTACACCTTTGGCACCAGTCCACTAAATAAATAACAGAGCTGAGACAATGAATGGCATTGTTATCATGATACCAGTGCACACAAAAATCCTGAATAGTGACTGGAGGGCTGTGCAGGACAATTGTCACCATTTCTTCCTTGGAAAAACTAAGTCTGGTAAACACCTGGATAACCAATGAAAAGTAATTCTCCTCTCAACATTTGAGGAAATGAGCCTTCTGCCAATGTGTGGAGTATAAAGCAAGTCCCATAAACTCTAGATCAAAAGCATAGCAGGAGTTGTATATGTATGTTACCTGTATATGCAGTTTTTAAAAGGCTTTCCCCCTAGAAAGATATAATTTCCTCCTAACTTCACAGGTGTTTGAAGAACTCGGCATCATCGCAACTTTTAGGCAATTCAAGTGTATTTACCCTCCTTGCCCTGTTCAGTTTGCACTGGACTCTCCCTTTCCTATTTCCCCTCTTGGCAAGTTAATGTCTGTATAATTCAAGATAAAGGGAGAGACTTAAGATGACTCATAGGACAGTAGGAGCATGAGGGATACTTTGAACAACTTAAGTCTGTCAGTTTTCCTTATGTCTCTGGTTTGTCTCCTCTACCTCTGTTGTTTGGAAATGCAGCAAATTAAAAAAGAATCTTAGTCCCCAGTTCACGACTTTAAACACACAAGCTGACCAGCTGAAAACAGTGAAGCCACTCACATCTTCAAAGTTACTTACACACATTAAGTACCTTGCTGAAACTGACCCTTGTTTAGGATTACTTACAGATGTCAGCTCTGGGCAAAAAAGATCTTCATATGACTTTCAGGTGTAAATGTACATGCCTGCCCAAATTCCTACCAGTGTGACATTTCTGAGCTGAAATACATGCTGATCTTCACCAGGTCTGCAATGCATATTCCAACTCCCATGTAAAAATGTAGTGTGGAAATTGGGTTGTTCATGCATGAATTGGATTCCTAATTGCCTCCTATTTAACTGTGATATAAGAGATCTGGAGCACATTTGCTTTCTTAAGTAAACCAGTTCTAGCATGAGAATCAGCTATTTTTGTTTCCATTAATTTTCTTTTGTATCTCTGCCTTTTCCACAGATGGGTTAACCTGCATGGTACAAACTTAGTGCTTGTTTACTCTGTTCAAGCTGTAGAACCCTCAGTCCTCCAAAGACCTCATTCCCAGAAGGGCAGAGCAACTACCTAGGGAGACGTTTGGGAGAAAGAGATCCTGGAAACCCAGAATAAAACAAATCTTTAACACAGGGAACAGAGAATGTTTTCAAAATGTTCTCACTACTACTAGGGGAAAGGAAATCTAAGCTTGTTACGTTACCTGCTGTGTAGCATTGGTGAGTGAGCCTGATGCTCTCACCCTGACTTAGAGCTGCAGATGGTATTAAATGGCATAACGTGATAGAAGTCAAAATGCTCCAGTGACATGGTCAACGTACTCCAGGTTAGCCGTTGTTTTGCTCTATCTTACTTTGTCAAGCCTCTTGAGGTATAGTCTGAAATATCTCAAATGAGCACAAAATTTTGGAAAACATAAATGAGTCAGTCACTTTGGACAATGAACCATGTAGCTAAGTGTCCTGAATGAAAAGCACAATATGCCAATATCATGAATAAAGAGCGATTTTTATTGGCTGTTGCTATTTTTTTTTTAAAATCGAGGTAATTGAACCACTCATATAATCACTAATATCTCAATTTGTTTAGTGTCCTCTGTGATGCAGGAATATGCAGTTCATTTACAGTGGTATCATAAAGCTTCAGTCCCAGTCTTCTAAAATATGTAAAACAAATAAGAAGTCCTGGGCCCTTAAAGACTAACAAATCTATTTATTACATGAGCGTTCATGGGAGAAAATCCCACTTAGTTAGACACTTAGAAGTGGGATTTTCTCCCATGAAAGCTCACATGATAAATATGTTAGTATTTAAGTCACACAGGACTCCTTGTTTGTTTTTCTGAACTAGACTAACATGGCTAGCCCTCTGGAACTAAAATACGTAGTTATAAGAAAATAATTTAAGCAAGTTTATTATTTATTCCATTTGGGTCCAAACTTCATGGTCTAGTCCTGATGTGTGATGGATGCACTCACACCTGTCACCCATGAATGCTTAACAGGTTGCTTGTGAAAATCACATGCACAGAGGGTGAACTTCACCACTGTACAGAATGCCAGCACCCACCACTTGAGCATAAATCTTGCAATGCCATTCTGCATAGGGTTAATTTTCCCCACTGAGAGGTAAGACCCCCACCTCATTTGTTTGTAACTTGATGCCACTAAACTTTTTGGTATTTGATATGTGTATTGGCTGCTTGGGATATCATAGGTCATAACCAGCTTTGTATAACCAGGATCTTAGCAAGGAAAGTACCCAGTACCCTAAATGCCCATTTATTGTCTTTTATGCACAAAGCTATTGAACTCTCTCCTGTGTCTCCACTCCTGACTCCTGGTCTTTTGCCCTTTCATCCATGCAGTATCATCTGTTTTTCTGATTTCAGATGTGTGTACTGGTCACAATTATTTTTTTTCCCATTCACTATTATGAAAGCAACTGGAAGACTAAATTCAGCTGAGAAATTGGGTTTATAGATCCCCCCCCCCCCAAATCAACTACATAAAGGCATTTCTGGAGTACCCAGTAAGTATTTTTAAATTGTCTCTCCTGAGCAATTGCTAAATACATTCCTTTGCTGTGTGGCACAATTAAAAATGTACTTGAGGTCAGAAAGCAATTTCTAGCTTCAAGGAAAGCATTTAAGTCAAAAGGATTTCCTAAATGAACTAATTCATTGTGTTATGTCTCTGCCTCCAGGAATTATTATTTAAGATGTGCTACATAAATGAACATTAGATAATCAGTTATGTGCCATTTCCCTAAATTGTTACTGGTGTACATAACTCAAGTAAAATACTTTATGGAGCATTTTCATTTTGCTTTAAGTACTTGGCTATACTAAACTAATTCTAGTTGATACAAACTACTGGATTTCAGAGACAAATGGTCTTTGGTCTAGCTTTTTAGGGCACATCCTATATTCCTATGCCTGAAGTGTATATTACACTTTTTATATATTACATTTTAAATGGCCATTTCAAATTTGTATATTTTATTCTCTTGTCATTCAGCCACTTAAAACCTAGACTGAGACTTTCAGTGCTGCCACAGCTTCCACTGAAATGAATAGGAATCGTGCAACTAATTTGTCAGTCTTCAAAAGTGCCACAGGACTCCTTGTTAAGAATTTGTTTTGCTGAACTAGACTAACGCAGCTATCCTTCTGGAACTTAAATCTCCTAAATGGCTTTGAAAATCTCAGACCTTAAATGGCTCAAGTGTTCCAAGGCTTTCACAGGGGCACTGGACTGGAATATGAAATTGACCCCTTATGCAGTGTATGTTTAATGTCTGTGCAATTCCAGCCATCCAAATAGGATGTAAGTCACGGGTCTCAAACTCAAATCACCATGAGGGCTGCATGAGGACTAGTATGTTAGCCCAAGGGCTGCACCACTGAAACCTTTTCATACAATGATATTGCAAATATCGGCAAGAATAGTATCAGTGTGGGCCACAAGGAGTAGCTTTAGGGGCCGCATGTGGCCCACGGGCCGTGTGTTTGAGACCCCTGATATAAGTAGTGAGTGTTCATGCCTTATGCTGGGACCTGTGCAAGGGAGCATTTCACTCCCAATAAGCCCCCAAATCAGAGTTGTGAGGTAAACAAAGAGCTGCTTCCAGATGAGACACAGCTTTAGTCCTGTGTAGACAGTGTTCAGCTAGTATCACTTTGGTTAATGGGTCAAGTCTGACCCAGTGTGTAGTCAGAAGCGGATCTCTGTAATGCCTGTATATCCTCACACATCCCAATACAAACACCCCTCCTGAACCGCATGTTGCCAATTTGTTTTAATTCTCAGAGAGATTAGTCAAGATGATGTGCTGGGGAATGAGTGGTTTGTGCCCCTTCCAATAACCTGCTGCTGGCTGTCCACTTGCCAGTCTTAGTGGCTCACCATTTTCAACCTTGCCTCAAGACTCTGCAGCACTGAGGTGTCACACTGCAAACATCACCATGTGAGGACTTGGCAGAACATCATGGCATGGTGAGAGTCAAAAAGCATGCACCTAACTCCAGTGAAGAATACATACTAACTTCTAGGAATGAGGCCAGATCATTTGATTTATCACCACCTTTGGCCTGGGTCTCTTTGCATACAAAATTTCAAGCAGATCTGGCAACAGTAATGCTTCTTCCCCTCTATGAAGCATTTTGAGATCAGTGGCCATGATGAGAAAAATCTCCAGGTCTCAAGTATTATGGTTATTCTTATACGTGAGTGTCAGGCAAACACGGCCTTAACTAGAAATGTTGGTGCCCGGGGCAAGTGGCCCCAGACATGCCCTTGGACCCCCCCCCAACATGGGGCCTGACGCACCCCAGACGGCAACAAGGAGCTGGATCCGGACCTTGCTGCTGCTGGGAGCCCCCGGCCGGGTGGCTTCACCTGCGGGCTGCTTTTCCTGCCAGCTGGCAGCATCCCCAAGTGGACTTTTTCTGCCAGCCGGCAGGGTCCCCTGGTGGGGTGCTTTCCTGCTGGGGTGCTTGGCACCCTTGGAATTTGGCAGTGGGGCTTTGCCTTTTTTGCCCCGCCATAGTTACGGCCCTGCAGGCAAATATATGTTTATGATGTGGTTGAGAGGGTGACGCTGCATGTGCTTTTCAGCTAAAACTGTGCCATCCCTGCTGTTCAAACAGCACTGAGCATTCTCTAATGGTGACAAGGGGAATATTTTTGTTTCCTCCAGAAAAGGTTCCCAGGAGACTTTTATCAGAAAGATAAAGGAACACTTGCCACAACAGACTCTACAGCAAGGGTCTCAAAAACACGGCCTGTGGGCCGCATGTGGCCCCTAAAGCTATTTCCAGTGGCCTGTAAGGACACTATTGTTACGGATATTTGCAATAGCGTTGTATGAAAAGGTTTCAGTGGTGCCGCCCTTGGGTTAACATACTAGTCCTCATGTGGCCCTTGTGGTGATTTGAGTTTGAGATCCCTGCTCTACAGTAACACAGGGTCCTAGCCCACCTCCTCCCTCTCCAGAGGGAAGTATTCTTCTCCCCAGGACTTGAAATTGGGGGGTGTAGGGTGAGGTGTGTGGGGTGCTCACTAATTTGGTATAAGACTGTTACTAGCTGGCCACTGGAGGGGTGTTAGGGAAATCCTGCCCCACAGCTGAAGGGAGCCACCTGACCCCCAGGCCCTGGAGCGGGAGGTCCAGCGCTGAGGGGGGAGGGGGGAGGCGGCTGGGGGGGCGGGGCTCTGGCTGGCGTCTGGCTCCGCCCCCTGGGGCTGCCGCGCCGCTCTGCGGGGGGGAGGGGGCTCCTTCCCGCCCAGCCCCCACACACCGGGCAGGAGGGTCCCAGCCCTGTATCCTCCCCAGGGTTTGAAATGAAGGGGGGTGTAGGGGAAGGTTTAAGGGGTGCTCGCTGATTTGACACAACACTGTTACTAGGTGACAACTGGGGAGGGATGTTGGGAAATCCGGGGGGGGTGCAGGGGTGTTAGGGAAATCCCTGATCTTCCGCGCGAGGAGGGGGTGTCCCCGGAGAGGAGTGCGGTGACGCGCGGAGGGGGGTATCCCGGGATTTCCCAAATCCCCCCCAGTTGTCAGCTAGCAGCAGTCTTATACCAGCTCAGTGAGCCCCCCCCCACTTTCAAGTCCTGGGGGGACGACTGGGGGTGTCCGCCCTGTCGGCTCAGTCACGATTCCCGGGGGCGAAGCCAATAGCTGCATCTGGCGGAGCTTCCAGCTCGCCGGGCCCGTTGCTATTTCTGCTTCCCTCCCGTCGTGTAAACGGAGCTGCTCCAGTTTGGGCAGCAGGCGGGTTAGCCAACAGCCCTCCTCCTCCGCCCGCGGGCTGCATTGCAGCGGAGCAATGACAATATCACCGAGGAGGCTCCCCGCTAGGAAGGGCGCTTTCCTTCGGCTCCCCTCCCCGGGCTGCGCCGGCCGAGCAAACAGGGCAAAACACACACCGCCTCGCCCGCTGCACCGGCCCGGTCGGGGGAGACAAAACCCGCCTGGCCTGGCCGCCTGTCCCCCCCTCCGGGAGACTTTTTAAGGTCACCGCAATCTTCCGCTTGCAGCGGCAAGGAGGGTGCTAGCGGCGTCTAAACAGACGCAGGAAGCGATTAGATTAGAGGGTCCCCCGTGGGGGCGCAGAGAGCGGGCAAGGACACACGCGGTTTCCCTCAAAGCGTGGGCGGGGGGCCGCATTTTGGGGAAGCATTGCAGGGAGGAGACGGTGCCTTTCCTTCGCCCCGGTTGCACGGCTGGTTGTGCAATGGTGTGTGTGAAGTGAACTCCACCACGAGGAGAGAGGAGCCTCCGCAGCGCTGCCCGCCCCCCCGCGCCTCCCGCTCCTTCCTCCCGCTGAGCGGCTCTTGCCGCTTGTTTGCACTCGGCTTATCCGGAGCGGAAATTCCTTTCCGTTTTTGTGAATGACAAACTCATTAGCGATTCAGCCAGACAACCTGTTCCAGCCGGCCCGTCGCCGCGGCAACGGGCCGTTCGGCGCGCTCTCATTGGCCGCCGGAGAGAATGTAGCCATTGAGAGCTTCCCGGCTTGTATCCATTGAGGAGCTGGCGGCGCTGGGGCCGAATCGCAGGGGCGCTGCAAGGAGGCAGCGAGGAGCCGGGCGGCTGCCGCTGAGTCCCCGAGCGAGGCGGGGCAGCGCTTCATTGAGGGATTGCTTGGCAGCGGGGAGGCGGCTGCAAAGACGCCGGAGCCGGGCCGGCTGCACCCGCCCGCGGCACGGTGGCTCATCCTCCTCCTGCCGGGCCGGGGTGAGCCGCGGGCACTTTGCGGGCGCGCTCGGCTCGGCCCCGCTTGCCCCATGCTGGAGACGCTCAGACCCGCGCAGCTGGCGGCGGGCATGGCGCTGAGCAAGAGCGGGGCTTGGCTCCACGAGCAGCTGGAGCTGGGCGGCGAGCGGCTGCTGCTCATGGACTGCCGCCCGCGGGAGCTGTACGAGTCGGCCCACGTCGAGTCGGCCATCCACGTCGCCCTGCCCGGCATCATGCTGCGGCGGCTGCAGAAGGGCAACCTGCCCCTGCGCGCCCTCTTCTCCAGCAGCCACGGCGACCGCGAGAAGCTGGCGCGGCGCTGCGGCTCCGACACGGTCCTGCTGTACGACGAGCAGAGCAGCCAGTGGAACGAGAACACGGGCGGGGAGTCCGTGCTGGGCTTGCTGCTCAAGAGGCTCAAGGAGGAGGGCTGCCAGGCCTTTTATCTGGAAGGTGAGGGGTTAACGGGGGGAGAAAGCCCCCGAGGAGTCCTGCGGCGCCGCCAGACGAGCACAGGGATTGCCCCCAGGAGCTCTGCCGCGAGCAAATCCCGCCTGGTCAGCTGGGGCAACTTGCAGATCAGTTTCCAAAGGGATAGCCGGGTTAGTCTACTCCAGCGGGAGGAAGGGGGAAAAAAAAAAACAAAAAAACCCATCAACAAGGAGTCGTGTGGCACTCACAGATTTATTTTTCGCATGCATCTGACGAAGTGGGTTTTCTCCCACGAAAGCTCATGCGAAAAATAAATCTGTGAGTGCCACACGACTTCTTGTTGGTTTTTCGCAGATCAGAGGAAACCATGCCACCAGGTCCTGCAGCACCGGCAAACTCGCTTGCATGGATTCACGTGTTGCCCCCAGCTGACCGAGTGGGATTTTCCTCCCACGATAGCTGATGGGAAAAATAAATCTGTTCGTCTTTAAGTGGCCCAGGACTCCTTGGGTTTGTTTCGGGGCTAGCTAGACCAGCACGGCTGCCCCTTTGCAACTGGGTTAGCATAGGGTTACCAGATACCAAAGCTTGGAAAGGAGGGCAGGGAAGGAGGACGTTGGAGGGCACATGGAGAAAATGCAGCATTAATGTCATATTAGTCTGGTTTTGGGGGGGCCCTGGAATGCTTCCCCCTAAAAAGAGGGTGTTCTGGGGCATTCCAGCATCCTTCACCCCTGTTGAGTGAAAACCCGGACAAAATCAGGAGGTTTTAAAATGCCTGCCGGAGGGAGGACGCGAAGATAAAAAGCAGGACGCGTCCTCCTGTTACCTGACATCTGGTAACCCCAGGTTAACGGGAGCCGCCGAGGAGGGAAAAGCCTGGAAAGCCGGCAGCCGGGGCAGGATTTGGGGGGCTTCATGCCCCCTACGATCCCGGCCCTGAGGGAGGCGAGCTGGGCACATGCGTGCGGATGAGCCAGGAGCCATCCCAGGACACGCGCCGTGCGGCGGGTGAAGGCGGGGGAATCCGGAGTCACTCCGGCGCGGGGAGGGGCCGGGCGCTGCGGTGCGGGAAAAGGGGAGTCGATCTGCCCAGCTGGCCGGCCCACGTGCTCCGCTTTGGGCCCCCGGCTGGGAGACTCCGACTTGGGGGGCGAGGCCCGGTAGCCCGGTGAGCCGCCCTCACCCCCCCGCCGTGTCGGGGCTTTGCTTTCCCTCTCCAGGGGGCTTCAGCAAGTTTCAGGCCGAATTCGCCCTGCACTGCGAAACCAACGTGGACAGCTCCTGTAGCAGCAGCAGCTCTCCTTCTCTGCCGGTCCTGGGCTTGGGGGGGCTGCGGATCAGCTCCGATTCGTCTTCCGACATCGAGTCTGACACCGACAGAGACCCCAACAGTGCCACGGACTCGGACGGCAGCCCTCTGGCCAACAGCCAGCCTTCTTTCCCAGTGGAGATTTTACCCTACCTCTACTTGGGTTGTGCCAAGGACTCCACCAATCTGGACGTTTTAGAGGAGTTTGGCATTAAATACATCTTGAATGTCACCCCCAACCTGCCTAATCTCTTTGAGAAGGCGGGAGAGTTCAAATACAAGCAGATCCCCATCTCTGATCACTGGAGCCAAAACCTGTCCCAGTTCTTTCCCGAGGCCATCTCTTTCATAGGTAAGCCCTGATTCATTACCACGGCTAAATGACCCCCGGTTATTTAGCATTTGCACTGAAGTATCATTACACTTCATCTTATGTATTTGTTAGTGGCCTGTCTGGACAGAGCTGCTGTGCAGCTTTGTGCTTTGAGAATGGATTTGAATGAAAAGAGGGGCTAGAATTTGTCTGGCTCCATTTCCACAAACCCTGTGGAATTATCCACTGAATTCACAGGTGGCAAATACGGTGATTTGTACTTGGAGTTAATATGGGATCATCCCAGGACAGCCTAGACCCATGTGATAAATTGGGGGAATGAAGAGAATGCACACTGGTGAATTTATTAACTTTAGTTTTTTTGTTATTAGTTTCAAAAACCCCCCCCCAAAACAAACAGCAAAAACAAAACAAAGAAACCCCACCAGAGTTGATCAAAACAAACAAGGAGTCCTGTGGCACCTCTAAAGACTAACAAATGTATTTATCGCATGAGCTTTCATGGGAGAAAATCCCACCTGTCAGATACTTTGAAAACTGGCTGACAAAGTGGGGAAGCTCATGCGATAAATACATTTGTTAGCCTTTAAAATTGCCACAGGACTCCTTGTATGCTTTGCTGACCTAGACTAACAGGGCTACTACCCCTTTGGAACCAGAGATGGTGGTTTTTAAATCTTTTTATTTGATGTTTCCAAGACAGAATTACATTGAAAGTAATTTCAAATGTCAGGTTAGCTGGATCTCCTTGAAATAATTTTGTCCTTTAGTTTTCAATATGCAACTCAGTGAGAACTGCAGCCTAAAATCCAGGGGGCAAGATATATAGCCACTTCATACACTTCCCCAACTAGATAGTGCACAGAACTCAAAAGCTTTCATTCATGCCACTTATTCATATTGTTGTTGTTTTTCTTGCCGACCCACCATGGGAACCTGTGATCTCTTAGTATGTTTATTTCTTAATAGGGGGTGGGCAGAAGGTTATGGCCCGGCATCATATTATGTGTTGGGAAAGTGTGTTGTAATCCGGTGGAGAGATACCGGTGCTAGTGGAGCATGTAGGTAATTTGAGCACAGCAAGAAGAAATGCGGGCTGGAAGCCACAAGAAACTAATCTCCAGGCATTGTAATGCATTTCCTTTTACAAAGGAACCTATTTTCCAGAAACGTTGACATCCTGTTCCTCCTAATGGGCTGTCCCCTGTGACTTCCCTCTTTCTTTTCAAATGCCTGAATACCTCCATTGTTAGCAGCACAACAGTTGGAGAATAATTTAATAGACCTTTGCAGTCTGCTCGTCTGTGTAAAAAGCCTTCAGTGGCATATGGCGTGGTTTCCAGTTTTCACATGCTGGGGAAAACGTACACAGGGAGATTTTTTTTTTCCCCTCCCTCTGGGCAAGCCTTCAATATAAATAGCATCTCTGAAAATGAAAAGTCTGAAATGGGTCACAGGTGCCCCCCTCCCCGTGCAGCATGTTTCCTCTTAATTACTGTGAAGTTTTATCAGCCTTTGGTCTTGTGTGTAATTTTGATCTTAGGGTCTGAGTTTGATCTTACTTTTGTTTTAGCACTAGTGTTAGTCTCCACTGACCTCGGCAGAGGCCCTCTTGATTCACACTAGTGATGAATGATAAGTGCAGTCTGAACCAGCCCCTTGATATCCATCCCATGTCACATCTTTTGTCTTGTGTCCTCTCTCTGTGTGTGCAGATGAAGCTCGGGGGAAGAACTGTGGAGTCCTGGTGCACTGCTTAGCAGGGATCAGCCGCTCGGTCACTGTGACCGTGGCATACCTCATGCAGAAGCTCAACTTGTCCATGAATGATGCCTACGATATCGTCAAGATGAAGAAATCCAACATCTCACCCAACTTCAACTTCATGGGCCAGCTGCTGGACTTTGAGCGGACTTTGGGGCTCAGCAGCCCCTGTGACAATCGGGTGCCTGGCCAGCAGCTGTACTTCACTGCACCCTCCAACCAGAATGTCTTCCAGGTGGATTCTCGGCAATCCACGTGAGCCCCACTGAATCCCTTCCCCTTCACCTTCAGGTCATGTGATCATTCCTCAATGGTTTCTCTGTGGCAGCAGTAAGGAAATGTAGCTTGTTCTCTTGTGGTCTCTGGGACCGAAAAGCAGCTGCCAGTGCGCGCTAGAAAAGGTTAAAAGGTCTGGGACCGATTCTTGCTAAAGGAGGGAACTTGACCAGTTCTCCCAGAAGGAACAGATAGTGCCACCCAAAGGCAGTCCGCACACTTGCTCGATGCACAAACACTCCCCTGGCAGTGGGCAGTGACTTAAAAATGAGGACTTCAAACAGAGGTGAGACTGGCCTTTAGGAGCACATATTCTCTAGCCAGCAGCTGGAAATTTACTACTTCCTTCTTTGCTTTTGGATCTGTAAGGTATATTGTTGTCTTCAGTGAAGACTGGTTCTTTTTATTTTTTTTAATTTAGAGGAGCCAAAGAGAAGGGTTTCAGCTCAGTGTATTTGGAGTGCTTGTTTGCCGAGAGCTCTGTAGTATGCTACTTGATCAGTGTAAATATTTAATCTTAAGTCCATTGGCAATGTTTTTATTTTGTAACCTTTTTGCATATAGAAAAGAAATAAACCAAAAGGATGTCTACATGTGCTCTTAATAAATTATGCCCCTGCCCCACCATCACTTTGCAAAGAATAAATTTGCAGCATGCTTAATTTTATTGTTCAGTTGAGCTGAGGCAAACCTGATAGGACAATGGCTATGGTCAGAAGTTTGCTATTCACATTATGTGAATAAATGAAGTCTCTTCCTTTTTTTTTTTTTTGTTCAAAAAAAATTTTTTTTTGTAAGCCTTCCCCTTCTCTCCCTGCTGTTTCTGTCTCTCTCTCCTTTTTTTTTAAACCTTTGTAAATAGATCAGCTGAGAAGAGATTTGTCTTCAGAAAAAATATTCAGATATGCTGAACAGTGCTTTATCTCAGTAAAACTCTTCAGGGAGCTTCACCTTAAATGCAATACTTTGTCCCCCCCCCCTTTTTTTTCTCAGTGTGGTATAAAACTGGAAGTACATGTGAGCATGTGTACTCGTGCGTACGCAAGGTAAACTTGCACACAGTTGCCAATGAGGGAGAGCCTAATTCATGGTGTAAAATGTTTTAAGATGGAATTTATTATAAGAATGTACATTTTTAAATTATTAATAAATTACTATTTTTGGCTATTGAGAATTTGACTGGTTTAATTTCCTCACAGGCGTGTGGGTAGTTCCATGGGCATCTTACTTAAATACGTTTGTATAGCCCTAGCTCAATAAAACCCTGATCCCTGCTTAAGCCCACAATAGTCTAAATTAATCATTAATGTAGTGATAGCAGGATCATTGTGGCCCAGCAGGGAGGATGCACGTGATGTCATTTTCTCTGCCGTGGCACACCTTGCTACCTTTAATTAATCTGAGGCACACTAACACATAGTTTCCAAATGAACTTATGAATATTCATGAGCCAATCAAGACGCCTTTGAGTAGTTTTTTCAAGAAATTTTGTGGCACACCTGTTCAGGCCTGCTGTGGCACACTGGTTGGGAAGCACTGATCTAGGAACACTTCAGACTTCCCCACACTACCTCAGCTATGTACTACTGCAGTATGCTGGCTGGACTCTTTCTAGGGATGGGATGGGGAGGGAGCAGGGAGTGGGGATAATTGGTTTCTACACCTGTTGAATAATTTTGGCCAGTCTGCTGAGCAAGCCAAAAGATTGTGTTTTCTGTGGTGTGCTTATTTGTCCACTAACAATGGGTTTGAAACCACCAAGTCATTTCACTGAGGTTCTTAGGATGACCATGAGTCACTGTAGATCTGTGGTGAAACTGCAGGTCCTATTGAAGAAAACCTGAGTGGTGGGTGGGTGCAAGCCCACCCACTGCTAAAACACTTCCCCCAGCCTAAGGGGAAGTGGCACAAGACAGGGCTTCAAAAAATTCCTGGGGACAACAAAAGAGAAAAGACGGGTATGAGGGTTACAGGTTCAAAACTAGAGTTTCAGAAGGGGATACCGAGCAGAGAACCCCGGACAGCGCCCACTGCTCCCGAAAGGTGTCGAGGGAGCCAGCAGACACCGCTCAAAGTGAAACTGCAGGTTCTAGGTACATTTAACACCAGAGCTACTCAGTTTCTTTTCTTTAGCTACACTGAAGCAATTTTGTCTGTGCCAGAGGGAAGGAAGGTGTTGGATTATAGCCATGGCAAGAGTTCACATTGTATCTTCCTGTTTAAGTTCTTTTTAAATCGGAAGGATCATAGTATACGCTTCAGCCCAGGTCTGCAATGTAGTCTACTCAGGATTGGCTGATTTCTCCCACATATGCTGTGGATGTGGATTTCTGTAGACTCCATGGCAACCAAAACATGTTTCTTGTAACTTTTTTGCAAACATGCAAAATGAAAAAACAGGAGGAAAACAAAAAAAAAAGTTGGTGTCGCCTGTAGTAGTGGCCTACACTGAGTGCATAAACTGTGAAAGTAGAAGTGGTTTGCCGTTAAACTTGGCTTGTGCTAATCCAGTTTTGAACGGTTTCCGCTCTTGGCATTCCCCAGAGTGTGCTGTTCAAAGTGGAGATTTGCAAGCAGCTCTAGCAATTTCCTGTCCAGCTGCAGCTCAAGTGATTTTTTTTTTTAAATATGGTCTGTGGATAATTTTAGCCAGTTTCCTCTTTGTGGATTATTAATCTGCTTTCCTTGTAGAAGCTACATAGTTACGTTCCTACTGTTCTGCTGAAGCCAACAGATGGCCTCCCCGCCACTTCCTCTCGTTTCACTGTGGGTTTGTTGTCAGGCCACTTCTGAAATTAATAATGTTTTCTGGCAGGGTGCCATAAGCCATTACCACAAAAGGGAAGTAACACATGTGAATAGCAGGAAGCCAGGCAGGGTCACTGTGAACTGAACCTGTTGAGTGCGATTGAGCCTCTCCCATTGAGCAAGTGTATGACTTCCTCTTTTTTTAAAGGGAGTCCACTGAACTGTCCTGCCACAAAACAATTCATGCTGTGAAAAGGTTATTGCTAATGAGTAGCAAATGCTAATAGTGCTGAGATTATTAGCAGATGGACAGGCAGAGAGTGGGGGAGAAAGGCAGCACCAACCTGGGGCATAAAGATTTAGTTAGCTCTGCAAACTGTGCTTTGAGAACTTAGTATTCACAAGGGTTTCCTGCTTCCTTCCTGTTCCACCAAATGACTAACACTAAAGTTCTGCAATTCATCATTTTTGTTCTTCAGAGCTAGCAAATAGCAAGGGCCAGTTCTTCAGCTGGCGGAGATCAGTGTTGCTGTGTTGATTTTTCAGTAGAGTTGCACCAGCAATTTAAAGCAGCTGGGGGGCTGGCCCTGCCTATTTACTGGCACCTGATTTTAGAGGGGGAAGAAGATCTATCCCTTTTCAGTATGAGCCTTCTTCCCTCCCATGAGGTATGATGGTTACTTTCTTTGCACTAGTAGCTGTCAGACAATCTGAGCCCAAGGCCTTCTTGTAATTCCTCTGTGCCCACCCCTGTCACCTGACCAGCTTACCCCTGCCAATCCTGGCTTCAAGGTTAGTTTAAACAGTTGTCTCCCACCTGAACCAGTGCTTCAGGCTTTGCTGAGGTTAGTGAGAGATCTCAGGCTCATGGGGGAAGTGAAGGGGGTGGCAGCTGCTGTGATGGTTTGGCTGATCAGTTATAGAGGAGAAAATAAATCTGTGTCTGTGGGAAGATTGGGTGGGGTGATCTCTCTGCCCCTGGAAATTAAAAATACCCCCACCCTGCTTTCTGCTATAATGTGATATATTCTACAGGGAGGTGGCTATTGAATTGCTGTTCAGAAGGAATAAGCTTGAAGGAGAGAAAGTTGTGCCTGGCATGCTCTGGTGCATGGAAGTGTCACCCCATAAATGCCTTCAACACTGGGAGTGAATCCTGCCCCATTAGTAAAACTCCCCTGGACTTCACCAGGCTTGGCAAGGCTCTGACCCTGCATTAACATTTTGTTTTGAACTTTCCATTTAATAATGTCCCATAAGTGTCTCACTGGATCTGTCCCCTTCTTCTCTACCTTTTATGGTTTTTCAGACCTCTTCTTCCCTTAAAATGGCTGATCTCCTTTGTCCAACTCTCATTTTTACTTTCCTCAATCCATAGGTGCTGAAAGCTGAGGGTGGTGGTGCAGAACCACCTATCATTAAGTGGTTTCCATCATGTACAGCATTTATAGTTTGGTTCAGTGGCTCTCAGTACCCCCAGTACACATTGTTTCAATGACCCTGCTTCAATCCTATCTCCCCAGTCTCCTTTATCTTCTCCCTCCTTCCATGCTGTATTTTCACTCTTTTCCTTCAGTCCTCAATCTCTCCTTTCTTGTGCTCTTGTCTGAGCCCAGGAACTTCCTTCCCATTCTTTCCTTTCCCATTTATCTTTTGCTTACTTCAGGCTTCCCATGGTTTGAGCCTGTAAACTGCTCTGATTTGCTGTTACTTTATGACCTGATCCTATGTTTTACACCCCCTTTATTTAGTTTCATTCCTTTCTGTAAGTTCACCCATCTTCGAAGCATCTGAGGAAGTGGGATCTTCCCCCCCCAAAAGCTCATGCAAAAAATAAATCTGTTAGTCTTAAAGTGCCACACAACTCCTTGTTGCTTTTTCACTGGACTAGACTAACATGGCTATCCCTTTTAAAATTGACAATGCTCTCCTCCTGCCTTCCAATTTGCTTGTAACCCCTCCCACCATCTGTCATCCCCCCTGCTGCTCCTCTAGACCTGTGGTTCCCAATCTTTTCTCTGCCGTGGCACACCTTGATACCCTCAAATTTTAAGAGGCACACCACCATTAAAAAAACTCATGAATATTCAAATTAACTTAAATTACCTATGAATATTCATGGACTATGGCACAGTGATTCGGAAATGCTGCTGTGTGGAGTAGTAGGGGTAGCGGAGCGGGGGTGACAAAACAGGGGAGGTCAGGAGTCGTGCAGTGGCAGGAGTGAATCTGGCAAGCAGAGCAGGGCAGGGGGGCAAAAGAGGACAAGGGCAGCCATGTGGGGAACAGCACAAGGGTGGCAAGAGAGGAAAGAGGAAGGGAGAACAAGCGTGGCTTTGTTGGGCTGCAGGGGGGAACCTCGGGAGTGGGATGGTAGGACAGGGGAGCATGGAGCAGCACCCACTTCCCCCTTCTCCACAGTGGCTTCCTGCCACCCGGGGCAAATCCTCACCCCACTGCTGCTCCTTCCCACCCCAGTGGGTCCCATCCTCCTGTCCCCCAGCCCCTTGCTGCCTGTGATGGACCTTCCAGCCCCCAGCTACACCCCCCCCCAGTCACCCCACTCCCCCCCCAAATAACCCCCCCCCCCAATCAACCAGCCACACACTCTCTGGCACACATCCACTCCCACCCACCTCTGCTACACACACACACACACACACACCTGCCCCACACAACCCGCAGCAGTCCCCCTCCTGCCAAAGCCCTTACCTGGGCTGTTTGCAGGCTGCCTGACACAAGCTGCTCCACTCTGCAGGTGGAGATTCACACACTCCCAGCCTCCTCCAACTCTCTGTTGGCTGGGCTTAAGGTAGAGCCACCTGAATGGTGTGTTTGGGCTGCTCCTGCTATTTTTAGGGGGACTCCTGGAAGTCCCCGTTCTAGTAGCTTCCTCTATTTTTAGGGGGCCAAAATGCTTCCTGCCTAAAAATAGGGAGCCCTGGAACTGTGTTCTGGTGCCTTCCCCCTTACTTTAACCCCTGCCTTTTCCCAGCCCTGCACAACCCACGTGGCTGGGCTGAGCAGGGAGGGAACTTTAACTCCAGCTCTCAGGCATGCTCGCGGTGCACTTTGGGTGTTGCTGCGGCACACCAGTGTGCCCTGGCAAACTGGTTGGGAACCACTGTGGTAGATATAGGAGAAGGATGGACAGGAGAGCAACAGAGAGAAATAAGGCACTCTTCTGTTTCCAGAGCCAAATAATTCCACTCCTTAGTCCTCCCCTCCTTTCCCTCCCCCATTATGTCAGGTTCACTCAGTGTAATTTCTTGAGGAGTAACGTGGAGGGGGTGTCACTGGGTGGACTGGTGATGTAACAAGGGCAGAGTGCTTGAGTCAGGTGCTTGCTGGGAGCTGTTCTTGAGATGTGTATGTGCTGATTCAACCTGCTATGAGGTTCACTGGTTTCCTTCAGGTAGCCAAGTCTGTTGGGTTTCTCAAAACTAGGATAAACCATTTGTGTCATTGTAAAAGCTACCCACAGGAGTCTGAAACAGGACCAAAGCAGATATAAAGGGAAACTCCTCTTCTCCAAGGCCTACCTCCCAGTAGTCATGTTAGTCTAGTTCAGCAAAACAAGCAAGGAGTCCTGTGGCTAGACTAACAAATTGATCCCTTTCTCATATAGCATAGTCAGTGTTCTGTGACTCAGTGCAAGTGGAGAGTCTTTGAATATGGCCACCAGCTCCCTGGCCTGTAAGTACAAACCCCCTCAATTTCATTCCTCTTCAGAGAGGAAATGGAGGTAGGAGCCATCTAACTCTCAGCTCAGCTTCATTTTTGCTTCCACTGAGAAGCAGTAAAGGGCATCCAGCTTTGCCCTGCACATGCAGCCAGATTTTCATGTTTGTTTTGTCTGGATTGTCCTTCAGTTACCTAAGTACTGAGGTTTCCACCAAGCACTTTGAGAGGCTATTCCACACTCCATAGTCTCAGTTTGAGGGTGTTTTCTCCCCACTTTTTGTCTTTATCCTAATGTCCTTCTGCTCCACTTTTTCCCCTTCTTGCTGTTGGTACCCCCCATGCTTCCACAATCTCACCACTGTTTTAAAAACTCCTCACTCAGTGACATTTTTCTGCCATCTCTACCTGTTCATGATATCCATTTCTGGATGCTTAAGGAAAATATTTTCAGCTTCTTATGAGCGCTAGTGAACTGATAAGAGTGTGCCCATGAAAAGGTTCTAATCACACTTGTTTAGTCACAGCCATTATAAAAACAGCTGCCATCTGACATTTTAAATTTTGCATGACCTTGATACCATTTGGCCATCTTTACTCCTCCTGAAGTCAGTGGGAGTTTTGGTTGAGTATGGACTGCAATACTGACTCCGCAGACCTCAGGGGATGTCTTCACAGCACAGGAAACACAGGCTGTTCCCTGGATTTTAGCCCCCAAGCCCATCATTTATTCAGGAAAACCCTCTGACTAGGCGTGGAGGTGTTTTAAGCCTGGACTAGTTTACTCGGCCGGAGTAGAAGTCAGGATCTGGAACTCACTTTAACTCAAACTGAAACCCAACAATTTTGCCATGAAGACGTAGTCTAATATTTCACACACATTCCCGAGGGTCACAGTCCTTCACAGCAGAATGCAGTTAATAGCCCCGCATTCTTGCAATAACACAACTACAACAGTGGACTTCCTCACTTCAAAATGATTAACATCCACTCTGTAACACTAGCAGTCTGGAGTTGCCATTTTCCATATGGTGATAATGCACCTCTCCACCGAGAGGGCAGCTCTCATTCTGGTGCCCTTCTGCCACAGGACAGGTGTGAACTCCATACAGAGTTCCATGAAGGTGGCTTTGTGCATTTGAAGATTCTTCAGCCACTATGCATCATTCCAGACCAGGAGCATAATGATTGGATTCCCACAACCCAGAGCTTGTTTCATGAACCCAAAAGTGATGATCATGTGCAGATGCTCCGTGAATGCAATCTGTCATTATTTGTTTGCATGGCACATAACAAGTCAGGCTCTTTGGATTCCTGTTCCAGTTGGCAGCTCATGTTATATTGCATGACCAGCCATAATGTGTTCAGAATGCTGACAGCAGTGGAGAGCAGTGCGGGATCTATCCTTTCAGACAGCAATGGCAGGCACACAGGAACAGGAACCACTGAAAAATGCCATAAAACCCAGTCAGAAACCCAAGGCTCGATGGGATGGAAATCACTGAATCATGGAACGTTGAGCCTGTACTCATGATGCACTGCAATCTTCTCCACCTTCCTACAAGACCTAGTGGCACAAGACAGTGAGTTGCACAGTGGGGTAGCTGCTTGCAGTGCACTGTTCTCACTGTGGATACTAGAGCAGCAAGTGTGGATGAGCTTCACAAGTGGTGTAATTATAATACTTCTTGATCCTCACTGTAATGCAAATCAACAATATTCTCTATAGTGAATGGCTTTGCAGCAATGGGATTTGCTAACTGTGGAGAGCGATAAATGGCTTGCACATACCAGTTTTGGCCTTGGACTATCTTGTGAGGGAGCAAATTAATAGAAGGGGTAGTTCTCTGTGGTACTGCAGGGGCTTGTGGATCACTGGGTATTTCAATGCTATCAATGCAGGTTGGTTGGGGAAGGTGTTTGACACGCGCATTTGCAGGAGCCTGTACAAAAAACTGTAAGCAGGGACCTTTTGTCCTGACCAAAGGATTTCATTGGGAGATTCTGAAATGTCTGTAGTGGTCTTTGGAGACCCAGCCAACCCGTTACTGCCATGGCTTGTGAAACCTGATATGGGCACCCAGGATAGAAGCAAGGAGCGCTTCAATAACAGGTTGAGCAGATGCTAAATGAGTGTTCAAAATGCTACTGGCAGATTTAAAGCTTGCTGGTGATGCCTTTGTGGCAGATTAGACTAAACAAGGAAAATATTCCTGTGATATAGCCACCTGATGTGTGCTCCATGATATTTGAGAAGCTTAAAACTGAAAAGATTTCCTTTGAGGAGAGCACAAAGAAAGATCGCCTTGTGGCTGACTATGAGCAAGGAGATATCAGGGCTAATAGAGGGGCACAAGGAGTGGCCATTTGATTCAGGGAGGCCTCAAGGAACCATGTTAACAGCAAGTGCTGTGAAGTGTCTTTGTAAACAGCACTGTGCCATGCTGTGACTGTTAACCAGCTTGCACTGTGTATCAAATGTGAGGTGCAACCATTGTGTGCAAGAGACAAATGAAAAGTACTTGTCCTTGACAGAGGATGTCTTTATTAAACGACAGTTTTCACAACACACACAAAGCTGGGCTAGAGGGGAGAAAGCAGTGAGGGGCAGTTGTTATGACAGTTGTAAATCCAGCTGTCACTGCAGAGCTGTCCCTGGGGATGGTGCTGGGCAGGGGTGTCACTGGCAGGGGGAGGAACCTGGGGCACGGGCCCAGGCCCCACCCCCTGGCCAGGGACAGGACCAGGTGCTGCTGCGCCGCTGCGGGCGGCTAGGCCCCACATCCCCGGCCAGGGACGGCGCTGGAAGCGGCCACAGGAGGCCAGGCCCTGCATCCCCAGTCAGGGATGGAGCTGCCGTGGCTGTCGGCGGCTGGGCCCCAGATCTCTGGCCTGATTGGGCTGCAGTTCCGGGGCACTGGCGCTGGTGTTTGGGGCAAGTGCCCCAGAGTGCCCAGCACCAGTGACGCCCCTGGGCTAAAGTATAATTTTTGGGGCCCCAAAAAGCTTCCGTGTGGGTGCAACCCCCCCCAGATCCCAGCTCCTGCCCCACCCACATCCCAGTGCACCCAATACTCCCCCCCAGGCACAATGTTCCTCCTAATTTTTCATAGTCCGTGTGCACAAAAAATTTCTTTTGTGCAAATTTTCAGAACCAGTATCCAAATTGTGTACGCTCCAGTGAGTGTGTTCAAACTTGAGTGCAATGAAGCATATGATGCAAATAACATCTAAATTTTATTTTGATATGGTGATGGAAATGATTTTATAAATTACAAAACCTTATTTGAAACATGCTATTTGAAACTGCCTTCTTAAAGTAGCACAAAAATATTAGCACTGTTGAATTTTTTTGTGCATGCTTTATTTTGTTGTGTGCACGAGCTTCACAACCTGTGTGCACGTGCACAGCTTAGAGGGAACATAGCCCAGGCACAAGCTGGGCTGGACCCGCACTTAACAGCAGTAGCACAGCTGCAAAGGTGGGTGTGGTAGGCCCAAGGTTGGGGCACTGGTGCACCTCTGGAGGAGGCAGCAGGCCCCAGGTTGGGGCAGGACATGGAAGGGGAGTGGTTTGGGGTGGGATTTGAGCCCCCCAGCAATGCCACTGGCCCGTGCCCCCGCCCCTACCTGCCAGAATGCGGTGGAACACTGCTCTGGGGCCTGCTATTTTTAGGGGCCCAGCATTTGGGTCCCTAAAAATAAAACATGGAACCAGAATGCTGTGTTCTGGGGCCTCCTATTTTTAAATGGTGGGCCCCAGAATGCAGCATTCTGGCACCATTTTCTATTTTTAGGGGCCCCGGAATGCAGAGCCCCTAAAATAGTGGGGCCCGGAATGGTGTTCCACTGCGTTCCATCTTACTTTACCCTCTGGTGCCCTTTGGTCTGTGGGGGGTCTCCGGGCCAGCCCGTCCCACCCCTGGGCTGGCTGTTCCCTACCCTGCAGGTGGGAAGAGCCAGGCGGCCCAGAACATGGGTTCTGCACTCCTGCCCTGCTATCTTCAGTTTCATGCCGAAGGCAGTGGGGCAGGGGTGAGGGACAGCATGGCTGTGGGGTGGCCTCACAGAACTGCAGGGCCAGGTGTGATGGGCCCTCTCACCCTCCTGACCCTGGTCACTGTTGTAGCAGTGGAGTGAGCAGGGTACCAAGACAGGCTGGGAGTCTGATAGGAACGTGTTGGGTGGAGTTTGAGGAGAGCATGGAAAGCAGTTCTGCACTGGCTGCAATGGGGAGCCTGCATGAATTCAGTCTTCAGAGTTAGGAGCTACTTTAATAGCTCCATTTGTTCTTTCATGGCCTTCGTCATGTGCTTGTGACCTGCTGTCACTTTCTCCTGGTTTTTCATCCTCTCCGACCTATCAATATTCTGATTTTTTTTTTTTTTTGGACACACTGTGTCTCCATGCCCTTTTTTCCCTTTTCTCACCTCCTCTCCCCCCATCAGAGGACTGGAGGAGGTCTTGAAACATCTTCTCTTTGCTTTTCCATGGTTGTTTTCTTATCAGCTGCAGGCAGTCAGCATTGCGTAGGGGTTTCCCCTCAAAAGCACTTTTGTAGAAGTACAATAAATAGAAGCATGATTGTCAGAGGACTAAGCACATTGATTCCTTACTGTAAAATACACCTCTTTCTTGCTGTTCCCTGGTGAGCACTCAGCTTGGTGATTGCCCAGAGCATGGTGAGTGCCTGGGGGAGGGGACACTCAAGCTGTGGAAGAGGCTCTGCGTAGTTGTTTGGGGACTGATGCAGGCAGAGTTGTCCCTAGTAGGGAGTGAGAGGAGTGATCGCTGCGGGCCCTGCTGTGAGCAGGGCAGTGTGGGTCCTGTACCTCTGCCCCCCCCCCCCTGCTGTGCTGTCCCCCACCCCATTGCTTTTGGCCGGAAGAGGCAGGAGTGCAGAATGCAGCCCCTGGACTGGCCCTCCTTGCCCCAGGGTGGAACAGCTGGCCCAGAGATGGGGTTTCACCCTCCTGCTCCTCCCCTGGGCTCACTGTTCTGCCTTGGAGGTGGGAGGGCACAGCCTAGTCTCTGGGCCAACCCACCTTGCCCCTGGAGGCAGAATGGCTGGCCCAGGGGAGGGCCTGGAGCGCAGGCCCAGCTGAGACCCGCCCAGCCCTCAGTGTGCGGGGAGGGTGGGGGTCCCTGCAGGCCAACTGGCCCCAAGCCCCACCCCCACTTAGGTATGGCCCTGGGTGCAGGTAGATAGGGACAACAGTTTAAATTCTGCCACTGTTTCGCACAGGCAGGGGCCATAGAAGCTGATATCTCACTCCAGAGAGTAAACAGGGGTGCTAGGATGCATCTTGTCCATGTGAGCAGCTTTAAATTGGGTCTCTATGCTGCTCATCTGGGTTCTGCTTTGGTCTCTGCACAAATGATTGCCAATTGGTGTGGGAAAGTTTCTTGTAATGGAGGAAGAAACAAATCAGCTAAGCCAAGAAATCTCTGGCAGAGGACTGCAAGTGCCTCCAGGAAAGTTTCTTCAAGATCTCTCTGGAGGCTTCCCATGAAATCTTGATTTCAGTTAATGCACTTTTCTGTTGCACAGCCTAGCTGCACAGGGGGATGGAAAACACAAGCTAACACTATTACTCTTGTGCATTTCTATCCCTTCAACCATCTATATAATGCAACAGAGCTAAGGACAGCTGTATCTCATGTAACTGAGTAGCATCAGTTCCAAAAAGTCATTTACCAGACATCCAGTTTCGGCTGGTATTAGCTCAAATCCTCCAGGGTTGAGAAGAGGTCCTGGCTCTTCAGATGACCCAGTCCCTTGCTGTGCATTGTCCTCCAAATCGACCTCCTTGTCCATGACATTTTCATTGGGATTGAGTCCAGTGTCCACTCTCTAGGCCTGCAGAGGTATCCATGGGTCTCTTGGTGGTGGAGGTGGGGTTGCTACAGAGCAGGGGTCTCAAACATGTGGCCTGTGGGCCACATGCAGTCCCTAAAGCTATTTTCTGCAGCCCACAATGATGCTATTGTTACCAATATTTGCAATATTGTTGTATGAAAAGGTTTCAGTGGTGCAGCTCTTGGGCTAACATACTAGTCCTCATGCGGCTCTTGTGGTGATTTGAGTTTGAGATCCCTGCTACATAGGATGGCTTCCATCTCCTCATGAAAGCAGCAGGTTTTTAGCTGTGCCCCCAAGTGGCAGTTTGACTCCCTAATCTTTTGCTATCTTCACTGAAGCTCCTTGATTTTTTCATAGCACTACAATTTGTCTCATTCATAGCCCTTCTTTGCTATACTACTAGAAATCTGATTGTAGGTATCAAAGTTCCTTCAAGTGGAGTGGAGCTGGGACTGCCCAGCCTCCTACCCACAAATGCTTCCTGGATCCAGAACCTCAGGGGTGCAACAAGCAGGAGAGCATTTAGTGTGTGGAGCTGTCATGGGCTATGTCTACACCAGGGGTGGCCAAACCTAGGGAACTCAAGAGCCACACAAGTTGATTATTAAACCTTCAAGAGCTGCACTGAGGCATATAGCCATATACTTTTACTTACTAAATTGATTTGCTGACGTTCTTCCGTGAGCCACAATTTTTCATTCAAGAGCCACATGCGGCTCCCAAGCTGCAGTTTGGCCATGCCTGGTCTACACTGTAAAAGTTATTTTAAAACAGCTATTTCAAAATAACTATTTTGATATTAATTTTAAATAATTATTTTGAATTAGTGAGTCTTCATAAGATTCCTAATTCAAAATAAAGTAGGCATGATTATTTCAAGTTCAAGAGAGTCTATATTAGACTCTCTAACTCAAATTGGATCCCCCGGCGGGCTAGTTTCCCCCCGGTGGGGCTTCTTTCCCTGCCGGACAAGCAGAGAATCCTGACAGGGATGTGTTCCCCACCGGCCAGCCAGAGAACCCCTGCTCGGCATGCTTTCCCCACAGAATGCATGTCGATTTGCACCCCTCAGCCCCTCTGTTCAGGCTGTGGGGGATAGGAGTGCACTAGAAGCCAGATCGGGCTCTGAGATGCGATCTGGCTCCTAGCCCACTCCTAGCCCCCACAGCCTGAATAGAAGGGTTGGGGGGAGGGCGAATGCATGCCGAGCAGGGGTTCCCTGGCCAGCTGGTAAGTAATGCAGCTCTGCCGGGGAATCCTTCCCCCAGCAAGTAAAGGAGCCTGCTGGGGGAAATCCCTGCTTGTTATTTTGAAATAAGCTGATTCTGCAGCTTGGAATGGCTTATTTTGAAATAAAAGAAGGTTTTAGTATTTCAAAATAGCACCTCATTATTTTGAAATAATGAAACATTTATTTCAAAATAAGAAAATGCCTGCATGGGCAGGGAAAAGTTATTTCAAAATAAACCTCCTTGTTTTGAAATAACTTTTAAGTGTAGATATACCCATGGTATATGGGAACTGGGAAGATGAGATGTGAGTTCTCCACATCAACCAAGTGGGGAGCTAAATTTCAAATATTCATGGTACTGTGCAAACTGATGGCCAGAGCGATCAGGAGGATCGGTATTGTGGGACGTTTCCTCAATGCCATTTACTGCAATGTAACGAAGAGTGGGTGGTTGCACTGATGCTTTGTTGTTAAATATCTGGCACAAAAATCTCTGACTTTCATCAAGGTGGTTTTTATTTTGTTGCAAAATCGGGAATTGGGCTGCCGGGGAAAAGAGGGGATTGCAGTGTGTATATTGTCACTGTTTTGACGCAAAAACTGATTTTAGTTGACAAAATTCTGTAGTGTAGACTGGTACTTTAATGGTTTCTGTTGTTTGTTAACTCAGGAGTCTGCGCATACCAGGGGAAATCTGGAGTGTCTGGTGAAGAATTTTGAGATAAAAGAAATATAGCTAGATTAGTATAAAATGTGAAGCGGCAGTATGGAGTCAGTTTAGGAATATTTCCTGATGACAAACTGAAATGCAAGATTATGTGTGGGAGACGGGGGTGGGGAGGGTTGCATACTGATCTGTTTCACAACCGTGTTCCACTGGACGCAGGAAAAAGCACTGAAAGCTGGCGCCGTCCAACCATTATGTTGCTTCAGCACTGCAGATGCTGAAGACATAAAATGATACTACGTGGGAGGTCTGTTTGCTTTAGCATGGAGACCAGGGCAAAGCACTTTGCTCAGGGTGCCAGAGGCCTGGCTTCTTTGGCAGTTCCTCCTGGAGAGGTTTGTTAAACACATCTGCGTTTCTAAATGGGTAACATTCTTTTACAGAACCACTAGGTTTTGGGGTTTTTAAATGAATGTTTCCATCTTTCTGTTAAAGATGCAGTTTGGGGGCATTGTTGAGTTCTCTTGTTTCTTTCTTCTTTTCATTTGCTGATTTTATCTGTTTATGAAATGAATCCCCATCTCAGTGTGCAGGGATCTGAAGAACACAGCATTGACTTACCATTTGGTTGCCCAGGGCAGAAATACTTTTCTATAGTTCAAACGTGGTGTTTGTTTTCTTTTCACAAAGCTAGTCCTACAAAAAGCACCCATACAAAAATGGGCTGCAACTTCTACTGGCATGATATTTGGGAAAACACATCTACATTTCAGTCAACGGGCCCAATCCTCAGCTGGTGTAAATCTGCCTAAGTACAGTGGGAGCTACAATGACTCATCATTTGAGTCTCTGGCCCAAGGGCTTAACCTTGCTTCCCTTACTATCAATAAGCTGGTGACCTCAGTGATCTTGATCTTGTTCCCACAGATATGAAAAGGCTTGAAATTGTTCCAGTTGAGATCAATAAGCTGTTGACCTCAGTGGTCCAAACTGGAAAGGATCCCAGATGCATACACAGTTGTTTAGCACAGTGGTTCCCAACTGGTGTGCCTCAAGAATCTGTGGGGTTCCCTGGAGCTGGAGCCGGAGCCGCTGTTGCGGGTGGTGTCCCCATGCAGCCCCAGCTAGCAGTCCCCCTGAGCTGGTGTCTGAGCCGCAGGCAGCAGCCCCCTGTGGCCTGGGCCAGGGGATTCCCTAGAGCCACAGGCTGTGGCCCCGACTGGCGGATGCCCCCAAGTCGGTGTCTGAGCCATGGGTGACAGCCCCATGCAGCCACAGCTGGGGGGTTCCCCCAAGCTGGAGTCGCAGCTGTGGGCATCAGCCCCATGAGGCCCTGGTCGGGGGTTCACCAATGCTCGAGCCATGGGCTATGCGGCCCTGGCTGGGGGAGCCAGAGCCTGAGCTGGTGATGCCTGCAAGGCTGGTGGGGGCAGTGGTGGGACCTAACAGGGCCAGCAGGAGTCTAGGTGAGGCCTGTAAGGGGCTGTGAGGGCACAGCAAGGCCAAGGGGGGGTGTGTGTGGAGGGCCCCAGCTAGTGCTGTGGGGGTCCCAGGGAGACCTGTGGAGGTCCCTGGCAAGATTAGCAGTGACCACAGTGGGGTTTCAATGAGGCCAGACAGGGCCCTAGTACAGTCCAGGGAGGGGGCCCTGCAAAAGACCAGCTAAGGCCTGCAGTGGGGTGTGTGAGGGCCAAATGAGATTATGGGGTTGGGGGGCTGGTGCTCGCCTGGGTGGAGGGGATTGGGGCCCTGGCAAGTCCATGCAGGGGACCTGGCAGGCAGTGGCAGGGGCACAGTGAGGCCCCATTGCTATTCTATGTTTTGTGCCACTGCCATGCCATTTCACACCCCAGGCTCCCCTGCCACCCTCCAATCCTTGGGGTCCCCCTTGCCACCTGACATAGCCACTCCTGTTCTCCCTTCGCCTCTTCTCTCTTTTCACCTTTGCCTGCTCCCCACATGGCCATCCTTGCCCTCTCTTGCCACCCCTGCCCTGCTACCCCTACCACCCTACATAGCAGTATTTCCCAAAACAAGGTGCCCATGGCTCACAAATATTCATGAGTTAATTTGAATATTCATGAATTTACAATGCAGGTATGACATGACATGACATAACTGAAGGCATCAAGGTGTGACCTGGTAGAGAAAAGGTTGGGAACCACCGGTTTAGCAGAAGCAATACATTGCATTCCATTGCAAAATAGTGATTTTTTTCTTTTAGATTATAAATAGCAAAAAGGTCCAAATGAAGGCAGGTAAAAATATCCTTGTCATAGCACCAGCTAGACCTTTTCCTGGTGTTTCCAAGAGTGATATTTTTAACTATAGGGACATGTTATGAGAACTTGTTGAAGCGTACAGGTGACAATGAGAGTTCACGTTTTTTATTGATTATGGTTCTCCATGCTAACAACAACATAAATAAAACCCTCTCCCTCCATCAGCATGCTAATTACACATCTCTGTTTGAAAGGATTAAAAACTGAACACGAAAATTCACTCTGGAGAGAGGATTTATGGATGGGAAATACAGAGCTCGTGTACCACTTAAGCAGGTGAGTGGTGTATAGACCCTCCCCAAACTCTATGGACAAGGTGAATTTCATCATTTGTGAAGATACCCTTGTTATAAATGCAGCAAAACAAAAACACTTTGCCTATAGTTAAGTGAATACAAATCAACAACAACAAATTGCTTTTTTCATATACATTTTTACAGCCCCACACTTCAATTGTTGCTTAAAGTGAAATTTTGCAGGCTGCTCCATAACCTGCCAGGTTGGAATTGTGCTTTTTTGAATTTATAAATAGTAGATAAGGCAAGCAGTGTTCCCTGCTTTTAAGATTGCCCAGTACTTCCCATCGGAAGATCTCTGTTTTCAGATGCTTATAACTTTGCCAAATTCCAGTGCTTTGGGCTGAAATTTCCTTTGCCATGTGTGTACCTCAGGATAAAATTTTCTGAATCAATTTCAGCCAAAGCACTTCAGGCAAAGGGGAAACACATTGTTTTGCCTGTGTTGAAAAATTCTGGCAGCCTTTTCTCTGAATAGTTCTTGTGCTCCTTGGATGATTTGCAGCAGGGAATTGAAATTTGGCAGGGTGGGGATGCTTTGTGCCGGGGATGTGCTGCTTGCCATCTCCATGACCACCCCCACCCCCACTTAGCCAGGTTCTAAGCTTTTGAAAAATCACAGCTTGGACGTGCTCAGTAGAGACTATTTCCCCCCCCCCCTTGCTAAACTCTCTGAAGATTGCAGCTTCATTGAGCATGGGTGAGCCTCTCTCAGCTCCCCATACTGAGCAGAATGTTCATGTGCCATCTGTTTAGTGATTGAGCATGCTCCAGGCCAGTGGCTACTGGGGCAAAGTCTAATTTGTGTTGTAATGGCTGCTGCCAGGCACTGAAACTGAGTGGGAAGCCTGTGCTCACAAGGGGTATGTCTACACTGGAGGCTTAAGTTGACTTAAGCAACTCCCTGGTCACCTTTGGAGTTCATTAAGTTGAGATAAGCACTTGCTTAAGTTGACTTAATAACTCTCAACCTTAAAGTCGACTTAACAAAATGTGGCCATTAAAGTCAGCTTAATAAAATTGACTTAAGGCAGGACAGCCCTTTAAGTTGACTTTATAAAGTTGACTTAAGCCAGGGGACCCATTTAAAGTTGACTTTAAATGGATCCCCTGGCTTAAGTCAACTTTATGAAGTCAGCTTAAACAAATGAAGCCTCTCTAAGTTGACTTAATAAAGTAGGCTTACCTGAGCCCTTTAGTGTAGCATAGCCAATGATCCCCTTCTTGTACTCAGGCAGCGTGGAGATGGAGTCAACTGATTTTACTGCAGTGGGAGCAAGAGCTGGACTAGGAGAGATAAAAGGGTAGAATGGATTGGGACAAGAGTCTGGTGGGGCAGGGACTTGACATGCTTGGAGAGAAATTGTGTCTGAGACTGGCTGGGCAAGGAGACTGGGACTGGGAGGGTGAGGTTTGGTTTGGACTGGGAGGGAATGGAGAGTGGGACTGGGAGGTATGGGGATGAAAGGTGGAAATGGGAGCCAATAAGGGGACTGGGGTAACTAAGGAGGGGACAATGGTTTGAAGTGGTGAACAAAAAGATTGGATGAAGAGGAAGATTCGTGCTAGCTGGACAAAGATTTGGGATGAGGATCAGTGAGGGAAAGGAAGAGGAATAATGGGAGAGAAGGAGGGACACAGGTCACACACAGAGCAGGAATGTGAAGAGAGAACTGGGATCTACTGGGCAAAGAAACTGGGACAAGCAGTCAGGAGGGAGGTAAGGGGATAGCCTAAGATTGGATGAGGGGACTGAGTGAACTTGGGACTGAGAGTCAGTGGGGGAGATGGAGATAGAGCCTGGATGAAGAATTGGGAGGAGGAACTGGGCCTGGCTGGGAATGGAGACTGAAACTGGTGGTGGGTGGGTATGACTTGGGGGAGGAGAGAGGGGTCTCAGGGAGCAAGCCCAGAGGGGGTGATGAGAAGGCTGTGTTCTGAATGAAGCAGGAGCCCCGTGGAAAAAATAGCATGTGACCATGTAACAAAAAACAGCATATATACAGGGGGGCTGAATTAAGGGCTGTCCATGCAACCTTTGTTCTGGCATTTCCTAACTCTCAAGGGCTTGATTTTATCATCTGACTTTCTATTAACATAATTTTTGTGTGGGGAATGGATATGTTAGCCTCTATGTCCAGATTTAAATTGATGGAGTTAGTCTAGTTTTACAATGGTATAACTCACCTCAGAATCCAAACTTGGGGTTGTTATTGGTTTAAGTGCAATAGTTTTTTAAAAATCAAAGTTTAAAAGAGTTTTCCATTACGAATTAAAAATAGAAGGGTTCTGCTTTTCATGCTTTACACGCATGGTGCATGATCCTTTTGGAAGGGCTGGCTCATCTACTATATTTGTGTATTGCCCTAATGGGGCTGAGTTAGCTGTTGGGCATTATTGTAACATAGTGGATAATATTAATCAGAGATTGAGATATTTCTCTGCACTGTGTAGCACTGCACAATTGGATCCATTTTAGGAGTCTTAGAGTATTATCTGAGTTAAATAATTTGTTTATTGCTGTATTCTGTTATGCTGACTCCTAAGCTCACTGTGTTGACAGGTCACCAGGTAAATTTTCAGTTCAAAAGGACTACTCAAGTCAATAAAGCTATTCAGTTGCTTAAGTGTTTGCAGTATCGAACCTCCAAGTATTATTTTGTTTGTGCTTAGATACAGCAATATATTGCACATCCATCCATCCTCAGAATCATCCAGTGTTTGAGGAACCCAGCAATGCTTGTGGTAAAGATAATTTTTTCCTCTTAAACCCCTATCACCAAGATTTTCAGGAGTTACTATTAATTTTGTTTGCTTCAAATGTTGGGTGGCTTCCTAGGAAATGGGGGCTGATTTTTAATGCTGAATATTAGTCCACTGATAATAAGGAATCTCAGCTTGAACATCCTGAAGTTGGGGATCAAAAAATGTGAGGCCCCAAAATAACTTGTCTATTGCTATATTCTGGCCTGTTCATTCATGGATCGACAGTTACCAGGAAAACCATGACTTGTTTCTTGGCTTTTGTCATCTTCAAGTCCCTCAACATTACCTAACATAAAAGGCTGGGGTCCCAACTGCATCACTGTGATTGTATGCCTATGTAAATGAATGGAATTATATTGATATAAAACTGAAGTAACTCCATGGTAAATCAAGCTTCAAAGCTTTGCCTATGAGTTCCCTTTCATTGTGTGTAATAGAAAAGACAGCTCTTTTGAGATATTATTTTAAACAAGAGTTGCTCTTTGTTTTTAGGGACATTAAAAGGCACCACAGACCATCAGAAATGAATGTCACATGATTCTGTCACTTTCGCCTACTATAGTATGCCTGCTTTTGGGATCAGGACCACTTTGCTGAGATTCCAGCTGTTTTGGGATTTTGAATGTTTTGCCAGAAAGTGTTAATGACTGCCGTCAAGCACACTTTTGATGTACAGGCATTCACAAACCTCATTAAATCAATGGATGTGTTGGGTGCTCTTTTTTGAGGCTAACTGGAAAGAACAATCAAATGATCTTTTGGTAGGGTTAGCTGCAGCGGGGGGCGGGAGGGCACCCAAGGCAATGGGCTGCTTGGCATAGGAGGGCTAAACATATAAAATGTGGGTTTTCCCTGGGACTAGTTGGAAAGGCAAAGGGCTGGGAGGAAATTGATGGCAAGCCATGAGTTGGCAAGATGAGGAGGAGCAGAGAGCCTGAGTTTCTTGAGCACAAAAGTCACTAGAAAGTCAGGTTTGGGAATTTCTGAGCCAAAAATCTGTCTGCTTTGGTTTGTTTCTACTATGTTAGGGAAACAGAGTGTTAAATAAACAGGGCTGCCCAAACAATATACATGAACTGTATCATCAGTTTCTTCTTCCAATGGAAATAAACCTGTGAGCCCCTTACCTCTTGGGTCAAAAGGGGCAACACATTCACATGAAGTACTAATTCCACATGAATGGAAGAGGTCTGATTTTTATTTCCAGATGTTGTCTGCCTACATTTTCTTCTCATTTATGCACAAATCTGTGAACAACAGCTATTAGATAAAGGTGCCTTTACCATTCAGAAAAATTAGTCTAAAAATAAAAGCTGCAGTAATTCTTTGAAAATTTAATGTACATGGTTTTGATGGACAGTGTTAATTGGCAGCATCAGACTTCATTTTTGATAGGCTGTTCCAAAAACAGTCCAGCTTCTCTATCGGTATGAGTTGAGGAGGCAAAGTATTCCCTACACGCAGCCAGTTTGTTATATTCACCCAGATATAAACTTACTCCACAGAAATTGTCAGGATAATCTACAAGGAGTTCACAGCAGGGCCAAAGAAAGATATTAATCAGATTCTGTGATCCCTTTACTATCAGAAAATGGTTGCACTCAATTGATTCTTGAGAAAACATATCACAGTATTTACTCTGCCATGTCCTCTTTCATTGCACTACTACATCTTTTATAGAAGTCGCTCTTTGCGGCAATGGGACTGAATATTTTAACTGTTCCATTATCTGGGTGGGATACCTAGCAGTGCCATAATTACCATAAAAATGCATTTGTAATTTTCAGTCTCTGCTTCAAGAGGTGCCTTTGTGTTCATGATCAGTCATTACAAATTATTTCCCTGATAGCTGCATAATGAGCATAAGCTATATCTAAAACATGCTCAGTGCAAAAGAAAGTAGACTTAAGAGCAGTGTTTAATACAGTTCAGTTATAAAAAAAAAAGTTTGAATTTCTCAAACAATGATTGTAAAAGAAAAGGTTTAAAAAGGGGGTACAGTGAAGAGGGAGAATGGGGTTCCTCTTTGCAGAGATATCTGGATGACTAAACTTGTGACAAATGCTGATAAGAGCTTTGTGCTTTAAGGCACCAATTCAGCAAAGCATTTTAGGCATGTGCCTACTTTAAACTTGTGATTAAATGCCATTGACATAAATGGGATTTAATAATGTGCTTAAAGTTAAGCATGTGCTTAAATGTTTCACTGAATTGGGGCCAAAATAAGCAATTGTTTTAAAATGTTATGAGTTTTACTAATTGCATTTTGCTCCATCCTTTCTGCTAGCTGAGCTTTCTTATAAGGTAGACTTGCAAGTTCGCACATCTGAGTATATGAAAAATGTATTGTAATTGAGCCCATGAGTAGGTGCATATGAGAATCCGTCATAACTAATTATGCAAAAAGAGGTTATTGAATCATCTTTATTCTCCTTAACTGTAATACCAGCTGGCAAATGATCCCCTGTTCAATAAGTAAGACATGACCATTATCATTCATCATCATTTACCTGTTATTTCCATTTGGGGACAGACTCTTTGCCCTTGTAGTCAAACTCCTATGCAGATTTACTGCAGTGCTGGTTGACATCAGTTACTTAGCTTTACAAAGTCTAAAGACACCAGGCTTTTCTTCTAGTCAACATTTTCCAATATAATTGCCTAAAGTTAGGCACTTCAGTTCATATCCAGAAATCTAAATAGCTGATTTAGCTGGCCTGATTTTCACAGTGTGTGTCTATAGATAGATATTCTCAGCTCCCAGTCACAGTGACTTCAGACCAGGGCATAGAATGAATTGAACTATATGGCACAGTAGCTGATGGTCTCATAAAAGTGGATGAGAATAAGGAGTTGGTGATTCAGTTCATTTATCTGTTACCTTTGATCCTGTTAACTCTATGAGTAAGTTGTCTACTCTGGAATGGAAATTTTTAGTAGATTTCATGGCAGAGGTACGGGGGTGGGGTGGGGAAGGCAAGCCATGGGAAGATCACCATGTAACCTAGTTTTTGTTACATACACATGCACAAAAATATAATGAGGGTCCTGAAAGATGAGGCCTGGGAGGGCAAGGGTGCTGGAGAGTGACACCAGCCCGCTCTTATCCCAAAGAGGCAGCCCCTGTCCTGTGGGCATGGGCCTGGCTTTCTACTCTGGGCACTGCAACTTGGCACAGGGAGTTTCAGCAGCAGTTGGATTCGGCTTGCCTGCCTCTCTCTCTCATCTATAAAGGCCAATTCTGAGTGGCATTGCTACTTGGAGCACAGGGTCACAGTCCCACTCAAGGCTGATTTGTTCACTCCTTTGCTGGTGGAGACAGTGAGCTGGTCAGGCCAAACCTGACTGGTATTGTGACCTCAAGTGCCAAGTCCCAATGCAGTTTGGGGGCCAGTTCAAATGTGTTTTTACAGTCATTTCCATCATATCACAGACTTTATATAAATGCACAATTTCCATGACCTCTGTGACAATAGCATAGGCCTGTGTTGACAGCATGTCTGTAATCCCTGATGGGAGTGAATGGAACAGCTTCACTCATTTTTGTCATAGAGAATTCAATGGGGACTTATGGGTGACTAATCTTCAAGAGTCACAGGGTCTTTGGTGTGAGTTGCTTTAGGGTATCTTTCTCTTCCCCCGCCTGACCAGCCAGCATGTGAGGCTTCCAAAAGGGATAGTAGGGAAACATGAAGTGAGATGTCTTCAATAAGTAGATAATATACAACGCTGTGTCTTCCTCTCAATTGATCCTACTAGGGAAGCAGAATGAATTGTTCACTGTGTGCTTGGAACTAATGTGAAGTGTGAGTTAGCAATTTGATAAGGTGGAGATTGTTTGTTGGATAGTGGAAACAGGTGGAACACTTGACAAATGCCATGATTGAGGAAACTCATCTGTCATTTGTCCATAGGTGTGTAAATCTGGATAAATTAGTTAGACCCAACATTTCTTCTGGATGTGTAAGTACAGAGTGGAGAAAACCAAGAAGGTATTTGAAGCTGCGCTTGGTGAGGTGAACATGGTTATTTTCCTGACTTGCCAACTGATTGCTAGCTGCACTTATCTGCACCTTTTGCCACCTTGAGAATCAACAGTTGTGATGGACCTCACATGGGACCACCTGTAAAGGGCACTCAGAAGCTGAGGACTTTGCTGAGTGGAATGGTATACTCACTGTAAATCTATTAATGACACCACTGCTGTGAGAGCTGCATTGGCTTCTGGTAAGCTTCTAGACAGAATTCATGTTGTTGTGTTAAATCTTTAAAGGCCTTAATGATTTGGCGCTAATCACCTGAGAGCCTGAGTCCCTCCCCCTTGTGCAATGCTGCCATAGATGTAGTCAGTGAAATTCAGGGCCAGCTCAAGAGCTTGTGGTGCTCCATGCTGGCTTTTGCCTTTGCACCTGCCCCTATGGGGGGGGGGGGGACGACAGAGTATGGAACATGGCCTCTACACTCAGCTGGCTTGCCCTGGCCCCGGGCTGGGGAACAACCAGCCTATGGGTGGAGCAGGCCAGCCCAGAGGCCGGGTTCTGATCTCCTGCCTTCCCCTGAGCTAGCTGTTTCTCTCTAGGCATGGGGAGGGCCAGCCCAGAGGCGGAGCAAGAAAGTGGAGCCCAACCTCTGGGCTGGTCCGCTCTGCCCGTGGGGGTGGAGTGGCTGGCTCTGGGGGTGGAGTGGGCAGGAACACAGGGTTTGCCTTCTGGGCTCGCCATCCCTGCCCCAGTGCCCCTAAACTTAAGGGACCCCGAGCCAGGGCCTCATTGGTTTATGGCTAGAGCTAGCGTTACTGAACATCAGGCAAAAGGAGGACATGTCCTCCTTCTTACTTTGACGTCCTCTGTCCAGCAGGCATTTTAAAAATGCATGATTTTGTCCGACTTTTTACTTACAGGGTTTTACCTCCTGGAAGGCCCTAGAACACCCTATTTTCAGGAGGAAGTGTTCTAGGGCCTCCTAAAAATAGAAGAATATTACATTAATACTGCATTTTCTCCATGTGTCCTTCAACACCCTCCTTTTTGTACTTCCCTGTCCTCCCTTCCATGCTTTTTTATCTGGTAACCCTAGTTAGAGATGACCCTGGTAAAATTGCTCAAGCTACAGATGACATGTTGAGGCAGGACAGAGCTGTTGATTAAGGCGAGCATTACAGAAGGTAATTTCCTTTAAATCACTCTTCTCAACCCCTGTCTGTCTATTCCACAGTTTGAATCCAAACAACTTACTTACTTTAAAAAGATAGGATGGCATTCTATTCTTTTAGATCTCTTTGAAGTAACCTTGTCACCCACCCTTCTCTCTCTCTCTCTCTCCAGTCTCCATGCTATATTTTCCATTTCATTGAAATGACAAGTGGAATTTGCCTGAGAAAGCTCATGAGAAATAAATGTTAATCTTTAAAAAATGACACAGGACTCCTTTATTATCCTCAAAGTTTCCTTTACTCTAAAACTTGCTTCCCCCTTCTTCCATCTGAGTCTACCTTTGCTAACCTCATGGTCAGGCTGCAAGGTCCATTCCATCTATTCTCCTGGACATGTGGGAACCCCAAGCCCACTTGAAGTCAGTGGAAGGACTCCTGTGGATTTCAATGGGCTTTAGATCAGGGCCTTGGGGAAGGAATGGTTTAAAGGAATGATTTTATATTGAATCGCTGGGGTAGGAGTAGTATTCAGCTGTTGATTTGTCAAAAGTCTGATTTGTGATGTGGGGTCATGATTTGAGATTAGTTGTACTTTTTAACTGGGTGCCCAATGGACTGAATGTCACCTATCTGCTGAACCTACATGTTATAACTTTTTATTTTAATGAATAATAAGAATACTATCAAATACATACATGGGAATAAATCAATAGATGTTTTGTGGCTAGCTGTGTTCTTCTTTTTTTTTTTTTTTTAAATTGTCCAGCTTTTCCTTTAATTTGAAAATGTATTATGCATTTCATTTCAGAGGCAAAGGCATTCACTCCTGCACTCAGTGCAGCAATCTTAATCTGAATGCTATCTCCACGGATCTTTCTTTGTCCATTTAACATTTCCTTGACCTACACTTCAAACCTTTGCATAGTAACCTCAAGCTTTGATAATGGCAATTCAGCCTTCAGCCAGCTGATTCTGAATACACAAGCTTGAGGCCTAACAGAGAGAGGATTAACAGACTTTATCCTAATTACCTGTTATTGTGTAGTTGTTAAAAAGATTTTGGCTCCAGAAAATGAGGGTGTAGCCAGACAGAAGGTAGCCTGGGGTTCAAAAGTCTAGCAGGCTTTGACTCCACCGACCTATAAAAGCCAAGTGTTGACTGAATGCAAACAGCCTGCAGCCTGAGAGGCCTAGGCCTCAGAAATGACAGCAGGCCATCAGTCATTAGAAATGGCAGGGTCTGGGGAATTCTTCTAATGGCCTCGCACTGACCTGTTAATGGATAGCTCCATTTGATTTCCCCCTCTCTGTGAATGTCAGACTTTGTTCTGTGTCTGTGATATTACCAAACCTTTCCATGTGCTCTCTGTTCTTAGAACGTATGAAAGGATGAGTCCATTTTGTTGCATAGGCACAATTTGGACAGGTACATTGAATGTATTAAGTGTCTGCAACATAACAGTCTAACCATTTTTTTTGATGACTATTTTGGTTCATTGAAATGGTCACTGGTTGGTAATGAGCAAGTAGAAAAATGGTTGTAACAGCAGGGTAGGATCAGGAGTTCCTTTGGCCAAGTGTGAAGTAATCAGTCATCACCTTACCTTCAAGTATTAAATGTCACCAAGAGGTCAAAAGGTTTTGCAAAGAATGAAAAGTTTAGAATTTTTTTAATTATGCTGCACACTTTGAAATTCTTTCAAGTCAACCTCCTAACAAGTCATGCTTTAAATCAACATGCCTTAAAAACACACGCCTCTGTTCCTTCATTCAAGTTTTACTAGGTGTCATGGAAAGCAAGGAATTTAACTTTAAATCAATTAGTGAAAAGCTATATCTCTCTTATTTTAGTTTTAACTCAATGAACATCTCTGTCTCTCTTATATTCTGTTTACTAAACTGCTGAAGTACTTATCCCTGAAATTCATATCTTTGTGGGTGTGAGAGGGTTTGCTATTTCTGAGTCAAAGGTTTGATGTATCAATGTTTTTGGTAACCTGAAACTTATTTTTCTGTTGTGGGCTTTTTTGTTTGTTTTTTATGTTTTTGTTTTACAATCTGTTTTTAAAAAATGCCTGTCTCTCTCAGAATTACTGAGTGGGGGATTTTCATCCTATTGTATTTAGATGTTATAATTATGCAAATAACTGTAATCTCCTCTAGAGTCCCTTGCTTTTTTTAATCATTCACATAAAAAGCTAAGTCAACTAGATAATTCTTACAAAAATATACACAAATGAAGAAAAAACACCTACTATGTACTAAATCGTTATTTGAAATGTCTTCTTTCACTGTCTCTTGTTTATGGGATCTGTCATTGTCAAATCTGTAAAGTGTTCATGTTACTTTTGACATTCACGCTTGGGTTTCAAAAGCCCCTCAGAACAATGATCTTTGAATCGCTGGACAATATTTTCCAGTACCCTTCTTAAGCAATCAGGCAAAATAAAATGATTACCTCCTCTATTTTGAAAAAATTCCTTAATCTACTTCTGAAGGGAATGTAGCCAGGTCATCTTGTCTTGTGGGAAAGTTTATTATGCACCTCATCAGCATGAATAGTTCATATGTCATGTGTTGAGTCTAACTAGGCTCTTTTCTTCAGAGCTATGGACTAGACCTAAGTAAATAACTGACTCTGTTTGCTGGCCAAACTGAAAAATTGGGCTGGGAGAGGGGTTTCATTTTCAACCAAATCCAAGTGTTTTGGGTTTTCCATGTTGAAATGAAGAACAAACACATTTATCCTAGGTCAAATTAAACATTTTGAAATGCCATTTCAAATCAGCTTTTTGACATTTCAAAAAAGTGGGTGTTTTTCTGCTGAAGTTATTCACCAGTTTCAAATCAAATTTGCAAATGCATTTTCAATGAATTTGTTGTTCTCCCCCAAAATTTCACCTAGCTCCGGGATTGGCAATGTGGGCTCAGTGAGCTACCTGTGGCTCCCTGAGTCCCCTTCCGGCTCCCTGGCAATATCCTCCAGGGAGCCAGGTGTGCTGTGGGGACGCTGGGCTGCAAGGGGCCTCCTCCCGGCTGGCCACAGCATTGGGGCTGATTAAGGTGGCTCCTGGTTGGCACAGGCCCCCCACTTCTGGGGTGCCAGGGTTGCCCCCATCCTCCCACCACAACCACATGAGCCCGAGGCAGCCCAGCAGCAGTGCCATGACCCCTAGTGCTGGGGGGTGTGTGTGCAGGTGGGCAGCCCTCCCTCTGTCTGTCCTTCCCTCCCTGCACTGGCAGGGCAGAGCAGTGCTGCCCCGTCTACCCCCCGCCAGCTGTCCCTCCTAAGAGCAACTGGCACAGAGCTGGGTTTGCAGTGGGGCCCTGGAGTGGCCTGCTCTGACGAGTTCAGGCCACTTCGTTCCCAGCCACTCTAGGGCTGAACGGGCTCAATCCTGGATCCTGGTGGGGGGTGAAGCGACCTGAACTCTTTGGAGTGGGCTGCTCCAGGGCCCTGCCCCTGCAAGCCTGGCTCCGCTCCAGCCGCTCTCCTCCCTCCCCCTGCTGAGGCACAGCCAGCTGAGGGTAGGCGGGGAGCTCTGCTCCGCCCTGCCAGTGGGGTGGAGGGAGGGAGAGCCACCCGCAGACCCCCTACCAGCACTAGGGGCCATGGCATGGCCGCTGGGCCTGCTCGGGCTCATGTGGTTGTGGTGGGAGGATGGTGGGAAATGGCTCTTCTCTGCTTTTGGGTTGGTGACCCCTGACCTCGCTCTATTGTGGACTCTGTTTTAGGTTCCCTATAGCTCTTTGGCAATGCTTGTTTGACTTTCTTTTGGTGGTAGCAACAATGGGAAATGGTTTGTGGAAAAAGATAATGTAGAGATGGGCCTTTTAACCATGTCTAGAATGGATTTCAAACAGTATCAGTCTAGTGCAACACAGTTGTAATAGAAAGGATGTAGGAAGTCAGTCTGTACTGTAGTATGGTTTGGGCTGGCATAGGCTTAAAAAAAAAAATGGACCTTGACAGTGAGAGCGTCTTATATAGGAAAATACAGTGGTGTGGAAACCAGTTAAGTCTGGCTGAACAGTGTTTAACAGTTGGTTTGGAAGATAGTTGCGCCTCTTGTGAATCCAGACTCTGAGGAGTCAGGACCCTAGAGCAGGGTTCAGCAACCTCCTCCACCCTCAGCTGAAAAAAATGTGGCGATTGGAATGGTAATGCTTCCCAGGCATGCCACGAAAAGAAGTCGCTTAGAGTGGCTCATTATGGCGGTGTCCCCAGGCATGCAGTGGGAAGAAGTGGCTCCTTCCGGGGTTCCCAGGCATGCTGCAGAAAGAAGCTGTCCATAGTGGCTCCTTTGGGGAGCATCACACTACATAGAGGAGCCACTTGGGGCAGCTTTTTTTCTGTGTCACATGAAGGCGTAGGCGTGGTAGGACCCCCTGTCTCCCAGCTGCACCCAAAGGAAGCCACTCAGAGTGGCTTTCGGTGGCAGTAGTGGCAATTTTTTTTGGTACTGCAGAGGGTGCTGTGTGCCGCTCTGAATGGACTTGGGTGCCACTGTTGGCAGATGTACTGATTTTTACACAGTTTCATCAGGCTGACAAAATCACAGAAAATAACACTGCAGTTTTTGAGACCGTGGTATCTCGCATGCAATAATTCAGAGTTAATAATATACTTTAGCAAAGAGTAATGGCCATGAGCATTTACTTATGTATCATTATTGATCAGGTATTCTGCCCAATTTACACCCCATAAAATTCCATTAGTACACAAGACTGACTTAGGGTGTGTACTTGACTACAACACTTTCAGTGAAAGTCACCTAGATACACAGAGCCAAATTTTGCTTTCACATGGACATAACTGAAGACAGAATTGGGCCCAGGTGCTCACCAAATCCATTAGCAATTTCCTTTTGTACTTGCACTTTTGAGTCAAAAGAAATGAGTGACATTGTGGAGAAAGGAAAAAACACTATCATTATCGATATTTGCAATATCATTGTATGAAAAGGTTTCAGTGGTGTGGCCCTCGGGCTAATGTACTAGTCCTCACGCAGCTCTCATGGTGATTTGAGTTTGAGACCCCGGCTTAGGTCATTCAAAAAGAAAGGCATGTCGGGTCACTCCATTCACAGTACAGATTCATGTGACTCAAGTTCCCCATAGCAGAGGAACGGTGAGTCTGTAAATCACCCGTGCCAGCTATAGGCTTGCTAAGCAGATGACACAGAAGTGAAACACATGATGGAGCAGAAGTTCCTTTACCTGAGTTCCCTTGAAATATCTGCCTGCTGTCTCTGTACTCGTATTGTACCCAGCAACACAAGCAGATGAATACCTTTTATCGTCAGAGCAAAAACTTTGTACTCTGATTGTCCCAAGTTTCCCTGAGGAGCTGCATTGTCTACAATTGTTGTAGAACATTTTCTTTTGGTGTTGTACAGACTGAGGACATATTTCCTTCTTTGTTGTGTGTTTTCAGTCCTCAGTTGGCATCACATGAAAAGGAGGAGTGCAGAGGGGAAAGAACACAAGCGTAGGACTTGGGAGACCTTCTTTCTAGTTTCTGCATTGTCAGACTTCTTGTGTGACATTAGGCAAGTCAGTGAGGCTATGTCCACACTACCCTTTATGTCAGTATAATTTATGGTGCTCAGTGATGTGAATTAGCCAGCCCCACTGAGCAATGCAAGTTATTCTGTCATAAGCACTGGTGTGGACAATGTTTTGTTGACTGGAGAGCTTCTTCCACCCATGTAGCTACTGCTGGCTGTGGAAAGTGGCTTAGTTATGTCCATGGGAGAGGTCTCTCCCATTAATATAGAGCTGCTACACAAGAGATGTTACAGTGATGTGGTTGCATTTGGACAGCTGTATTGCTGTAAGGTCTCTAGTGTAGACGTGGCTTTGCCTCTTTATGCCTTAATTTTCCATCTGTAAAAGGGGGATCATAACACTTCTGTACCTCATGGGCATGTTGTGAGGATGAACATATTAAAGGCTGTGACATGCTCAGTTATTATGGTAATAGGGTTGTATAATTGTTGCTTAATAGAACTACTAATTTAAAGAGGAATCTCAGAATGCTTCCTCAAGTATTAGCATCACTTGAGACCCTACTTATAGAAAGCAGAGCTCATAGATATTCTTGACTAATAATCTTAGGGCTCAGCTTTAGTTTAAAGGAGCGTAGGTTACCTCGATATGTGTGTTCTGGGTCTGTTGGTATCATCCGTCTGTGCATAGGACTGCTAGTCATTACACAGGTAAGTGGGAAGAGGGTAGAGATTTGGCTGTACCTCCTCAATGCACCAGCTAGTGTAGCTGAGGTACCATGGAGGGGGTCAAAGGGCTGACACAATACTTGCTCTGAGACAAAGCAGGACCAGGGACCAGATTTGCCACCATTAGTTAGAACTTCTGGATGAGCTGCTCCGGTCTGTGTAGACCCTCTCAGTCAATCAGGAAGTTCGATCCTGCAACACCATCCTGGCAGGCTGCCTTTGAGCCAGCACAGTGGATGCACTGTGAGTAGGGGATTCAAACAGAGATATACAATTTATTTTAATTAACTTGCTTATCTCTGGTCAAATGGACAGTGTAGAACTGCCCTGAGTCAGTCTGGTCACTGATCTGTTCCTGGGCTATAGCTATTATGTGCTGTCCCTTATTTACAATGGAAGATTCACAAGTACATATGCCCTGCCAAGAAAGCCCAGTGGCAGTAAATCTTGGAGCTCAGGTCAAAGTGACTTGGGGTGGTGCTGTGGGCCTAAAAATAGCAATGTGGATGTTCCTGCTATGGCTGGAGCCCACACTCTGAAATCCCGTGAGGGGGATGGGGCTCAGAGCTTAGGCTCCAGATCAAGTGGGAATGTCTGTCCTGCTATTTGTAGCCATATAGCCTGAGACCTGTGAGCCCAAGTCAGTTGATCCAGGCTCTGAAACTCACTGCTACATTACTGTTTTTTTCCAGTTTAAATGTACCCTTAATGGGCTGGGCTCATACATCTTGCTCAGAAACAGACTATTAGGATTAGTGTTTCTCCAGCCAAAACAAGATTCGACATCTCATTGTTAAAATATAATTTGGATACTATTGCTAATTTGCCTAAAATACAGGGATTTTTAACTTCCAGTGTCAGTATTGTGAAAATGGTATTTTTGCAATTAAATCCCAAACACAGATTTATTTGCTGTACAATGTATTTTGTCTGAATTTTTTTCTTTCTTGATTCCCTTCTTGTGTAAGTTACAAAAATAATCAGACAGTTTTTTCTCTCCACAAGTTCATTGATACGTTTTCCTAATTGCAACATATAAAAAAGTATTTACAGTCTGTGTAAATGCCAGACCTGAAAATCCTTGCTTTAAATAAGGGCTTTTAAAAAAGAAAGAGGAAAAAAAAAAGACAGTATTCTCTCTTTGAAATTGTGATAATTTAATAGTGTGAAAAAAGTCTCAAAATATATCATCTAGCTTGTTTACCACTCTGATCCAGTTTGAATTATATTAGTGACACTTCTTTTAGTTACTGTTCATTAAGAATTCATGGAATGTCCTTTTTAAAAGCACTGATGACTGTCCACGAATGAGATATTTCTATGGATATGCTGCTTACGTTATTATGGCAGTTGTGATACATTCTACTGCAGTAGCAGATGGAGTCATGTAGCATAATGAATGCAACAAGCAAATTTCCAGTTTTCTGGGTGTATCTTCTACAGAAAACTTGTAAAATCAGTCTTTACTGGATCACTGGTGTGTGTGTGTGTGTGTGTGTGTGTGTGTGTGTGTGTGTGTGTGAGACTAACAAATGACTTAAGATCTACTCCAATTGGAGTAGACTTTGACTTTGACTGGAGTTGCATCAGGTCCTTAAAGAAAAAGACACTTACAACAGGAATATTCTGGAGCAGTGATGACAATTAAGGCCTTGTTTACATGTCAATGTTGGGTCAACATAGCCCACCTTATATTGACTTATTTGTTCATGTGTTTATGCTTTAAATTTGGCTCCTATCAATGTAAATGCCTTATTACAGCAATGCAGAAACACACCCTCCTAAGTGGCATTGAGCCATAGTCGACATACTGAGGTCAATGCAGCATGAGCGTAGCCACTGCATTATTATGTCATCCCTAGCAGTCCTTCAGCAGCTGCCTGACATGAACCACTCTGGTCACATTTGTGACCTTCACTTTCCTGGATCCTGGAGACTGGAAGTCTCGCTCTCCTTTAAAGCCCCACAAATTTTTGAAATGTCTTTTCCTGATTATCCAGGTTGATTATCCACCTAGCAGCCTTCCTCTGCAGTGTGTAACAGACTCGGTTGGTCACATTGGCTATGTGCTCCAGACATGCCCCATCGTTGAGTAGAAAGGAGGCTTTGGATCTCTTGGATCTGTGTGGAGAAGAGGCTGTGCAGGCACAGCTCTGAACCAACAGTCTAAAAGCAGTTTGCATAGGGAATGCAGGAATCATGGCATGACAGGGATCAGCAGCAGTATAGTGTGAAAGCGAAGGACCTGTGGCAGGCATGTCAGAAGGATAGGGAAGTCAACAATCAATCAGGTGCTGAGATGCAGACCTGCCCTTTTTACAAACACTGGCACACCATGCTTAGTGAAGATCCCACAACCACCCCCCACACTACTGTAATGACCTCTAAGATACCTGAGTCAGACTCTTGATGTGAACATCAAGGAGGTGGTGGAGGAGGAGGATGGGGGATGTTGACTAGAGGGTTGAATGGTGCTGTAAGTTAAGACCTGTTTGAAACTCCACCACAGTCCAGTCAGTCCCCCAGTAAAGCACAGAGAAACCCAATGGAGAGGGAGGGACCTCAAGTAAGTGTGCAATTGTGTTTCCCATTACAATGACATATTGATGGCACCTCAGCTTATCAGGAGATGGATATTAGCTTTTCATTTATTTATTCTTATCAGAAGAGGTATCTGTACAACAAAAAGAGAGAGAGTTGTTTGCTTTTCATTGGCCTGTAGGGTAAGGTGGGGTGTGGTGGGGGTCCTATGCGGAGTAAGATTAAGTCCCTTGAATCTTCCACAGAGATTTCAATGAAAGTTTCATGGAGCTACTCTGCAGTCCTCTGCAGAAGGTGTCTAGGGATATCAGTCATATTTCTTCATGGTAGGACTCTTTCCCATGCTAGGCAGCGATAGCTTTGATAGGCATTATTGCAGTAAATGGGTTAGCAGCATATTGGCCTGGGTGGGTTCAGGACACCGCAGCAGTTATGCTGTCTTGTGCATTTGTTATCCTCAGGACTGATATATCGACTAAAAAAACATCACCACTGCCTGTGGAAAATGGTGGCAGTATTCAGTTCCATTGCCCTGCACTTACAGTTTCTTGCAACTGAGCAATTTCATTATCATGTCTGTGATCCTTTGTGGGCCATACTCTTCAGGGGTGGTGCTATATGTGGCACTGTGCCCAGGCACTCTGAAGCAGAAGTGTCAATAAACATATCTTGTGTAACACTTTAGTGGTGTGAGGGAAGGGAGTTCTGAAACTTGACTTACGCTTTCCATTGTGAAAATTTCCAGAGGGGTAGCTGGGTTAGTCTGTGTACAGCAAAAACAATGAGAGTCCTGAGGCAGCTTTAAGACTAACAGATTTCTTTGGGCATAAGCTTTTGTGAGCAGAGCCGTAACAACAGCAGGGCCAACAGGGCAAATCCCCAGGCGGTGTGGAGTGACTCAATGGAGCCGTACTATTAAAGGGGCAGCTTTCACAGCGCTGGTTCTAAGTGCCACTAATGGGAAGGGGTGCGTTCCAATCAGAACGTGTCCCCGGCAGCAAAAACCAGCATTACAGCTCTGTTCATGCACTCCATGCCACTTCATCAGATGCAGTCTGATGAAGTGGGCTGGAGCCCATGAAAGCTTATGCCTGAAGGAATCTGTTAGTCTTTCAGGTGCCACAGGACTCTTGCTGTTTATACTTTCCATTCTGACTGTTGGTAAATCATTCAGCTGATTGCTTGACCACACTTTGGTTTGTTGTGAAGCATACTCAAGAAACCAAATAATTGACATCAGTCAGGTTTATTAATGTGAGAGAGGAAAAGTATTCTATATGACACCAGTCTCCAAAGAGCCATCCTGTGCAGGAATGTGACAGTCCAAGTTGCACATTGTGATCCAGTTTTACAAGTTCTGCATTTCTTTGTGCCACTAAGGCTATGGCTACACTATGGAGTTCACAATAGTGCAACTGTATTGATGCTGTCATGGGGTTGCTAGTCCACACAGATGTTGCAATCTGATGAGTTGGGAGGGGGTGAAGAGCTCTCGCCTCAACTCAATTACTCAAGCCACTGTAAGCAATGATAGCTATGTGGGCAGGACAAGCTGTCCCACTCACATAGCACTATCTATGCCAGTGCTTAGGTTGGTGTAACCTGTATTACTCAGGAGGGTGACTTATTGACACCTGTGAGTGACATAATTTATGACAACATAAACTGTAATGGGTTCATAGCCTTAAACTCAACCTCTCAGTGTGTTCCAATCCCTTAACTTGTTGCTCTGTTCCTCCTTTATCTGTGTTTTGGATACTAGCACTCCAGGTGCTGATACATGAAGGTATTTTCCTTGCTTGTATTAAGAAACTGAACAAATGCTTATTGACTTTGACAAGTCTCTTATCTGCTTTTACAAAATACTTACCTCAGCAAATGCAAGGTGTAATGGGATACTTACCATAACCCTGAGCACTTATGTTATAAACTAGTTTAGCCTATATCACAGTTTACAATATTTGTGTTTATTGGGCTTATTGCCCACTATTACATATGTTCAGATAACACACATTTGTAATATGATATATATTTATATGATAACCAGCATACATTAGTCTACAGTAACTATTCTGTTAGTGATACCTCTGTGTGTTTTAGCTGTAGCTGCTGCTGTTGCAGCCTTGACGGGTTCCCTTCCACACACCCTGAATGCCTGAGCCAGATTAGGATGGGAAAGAGAGGAATAGGGACAGAGTTGTAACTAATGAGTCTGGCGCCCAGGGTTCATTCTGATCGGCATGCGCCCCTTACCATAGCTGGCACCTGGAGCAATCAGCAGGGAACGCGCTCTTTAATGGAGCAGCTGCATGAAGCCACTCCAGCATGCCTGGAGTGAAGTCCCACTCTCCCCACTGTAGTTAAGGCTTTGAATAGGGATCATGTGTTCAGCAAGATCCTGCAAGTCAATGCTGTATCAAACCTTTAGCAAAGAGCCTGGAGGATGAGTATTATGAATAGCCTGGAGGAGAAAGGCCCAGGAGTGCTACCAGGAAAAGGAGAGGAAGATGTTTCCGTACATAATGGGGCTTCTCCAACAGAAAGCACAGACTTGTGAACTACAGGTTTCAACAATCCTGCGCTCAGCTCTTTTTGCAGTACACAGAGAGCTCCTTAGAGGTCCTCTCTATGTTCTTTCACAAACATCCCACCTTCCTAGCCTACTACTCTGTACTGGGTGATATTCAGGACAGCCGTAGGACCACGTATCATGGTTGCTGTATGTGTAGGTCAAAAGAACATGAACATTCTTTCTCCTTGTTAAGTTCTCTACTTTTACAATGTATTTTCTTTACATTTCAATGATTTTTGTCCCCCCTCCCTTTTTTTGTTACTCAATAAAAGTTCACTATTTGGAACATTATTGATCTTTATTAGTTCCCAGCATGTGTTGCAGAGTGTTTAGCACTGGGTCACAGCTCACAGCTTCACTGACAAACTCAGTATACAAATCATCAATGTACAGCAAGCAGCACAACATTAGTAGATTGACTGACTGTTTTATATTCATAGAAAAGCATCACACACTTCCTAAAAGGACAGTTAGAGCTAAGCATACTGCAATGCAAGAGCATGGTTCGTTTTTAGTGTGGTGGTTGGTTGTTTTTTTTTTTAAGCTTCCTTGAGTTGTATGACTCTATTTTGAGCTATTTTGATAGCCCTTGTGTTTGGCTATGCAAACTTAGCAGTCAGCTACTCCACCTCTGCACCAGTGGCAACTTCCCACCCCCATTCCCTCACAGATACGGGGCAGGACAAAGCAGGCAGCTATAACCAATAGGGGTTTTTTCCCTACTGAGATCCAATCTAGTGAGTAGAGCCTGGCAGCATTCTTCCAGCTGACCAAAAGCACATTCAGCTGTCATACTGCACCTGCTGAGCTGGTAGCTGAATTGTTCCTAAGTGCTGTAGAGGTGGCTGGTGTATGGCTTCATGGCTGAGGGGAGTAAGGGGAAGGCTGAGTGTCCATGATCACTACTGGCATTTCAACATTCCCAGTGTTTAATCCACTGGTCACAAAAGAAACTCCTTGCTTGTAGCTTTTTGAGCAGTCTGGTGTTCTTAAAGATGGGAGTGTCATGTGCACCTTCTCTGACCAGTCCATGCTGATGTTGGTGAAGGTTCTCCAGTGATTCAGGAACGCTTGCATAGCCAGAGACAAGTAGCCCTTTCTGTTGATGACCCTGTGACAAAATAGGGAAATATGTGCTATCTATTGCTACGCTGCAGTTTGGGAACCTCATTGCAGCAAATCCATCCCCTATGTCCTGCATATGGCTGATATTTTCAGTCTTGCTTAGCAAGACATGATTAATGGTCCTTCACACTGGCATGACAAGAGCCATAGAATCTTAGGGTTGGAAGGGACCTCATAGGTCATCTAGTCCAACCCCCTGCCAGAGGCAGGACCACTCCCACTAAACCATCCCAGTCATGGTTTTGTCCAGCTGGGCCTTAAACACCTCCAAAGATGGAGATTTCACCACCTCCCTTGGCAGCTCATTCCAAGGCTTCACCACTCTCCTAGTAAAGTTTTTTCTAATATCCAGGCTCAACCTCCCTAACCGCAACTTGAGACCATTGCTCCTCGTTCTGTCCTCTGTTACTACCGAGAACAGTCGAGCTCCATCTTCCTTAGAGCATCCCTTCAAGTCGTTGAAGGTTGCTATCAAATCCCCCCTCAATCTTCTCTTCTGCAGACTAAATAAGCCTAATGCTTTCAGTCTTTCCTCATAGGGCTTGTGCTCCAGCCCTTTAATCAGTTTGGTTGCCCTTCTCTGAACTCTCTCTAGCATGTCCCTGTCCTTTTCGTAGTGGGGAGCCCAAAACTGAACACAGTATTCTAGATGTGGCCTCACCAGTGCAGAATAGAGGGGAATGATCACATCCCTGGATCTGCTGGTAATACTACTTTTGATGCAGCCCAGTATGCCATTGGCCTTTTTGGTAGCAAGAGCACACTGACTCATATCTAGCTTCCCACCCACCATGACCCCCAGGTCCTTTTCTACACTGCTGCTACTTAGCTGAATGTTTCCCAGCCTGTAGTGGTGCATGGGTTTTTTTTGTCCAATGTGCAGGATTTTACACTTGTTCTTATTGAACCTCATAAGATTTCTGTTGGCCCACTGTTCCAATTTATCTAGGTCTCCTTGAATCCTGTCCTTGCCCTCCAACGTGTCTACTGGTCCCCCCAGCTTGGTGTCATCCACAAACTTACTGAGAATGCAGTCTATTCCATCATCCAGATCATTGATGAAAATGTTGAATAGAACCGGCCCCAGGACCAACCTCTGGGGCACACCACTCGTGACTGGTTGCCAGCTAGACATAGAACCCTTGATTCCTACACGCTGAAACTGTTGATCTAGCCAGTTTTCTATCCACCTTATAGTCCACCTATCCAACCCATACTTCCTTAATTTGCCAATGAGAATGCTGTGGGAAACTGTATCAAAAGCCTTGCTAAAATCAAGGTATATCACATCAACGGTTCTTCCTGCATCCAGAAAACCAGTCATCTGATCATAGAAGGAGATGAGATTGGCCAGGCATGATTTACCCTTGGTAAATCCATGCTGACTGTTCCTGATCACTTTATTTTCCTCCAAGTGTTTGAGGATGGATTCTTTGAGAATCTGCTCCATAATTTTTCCAGGGATTGAGGTGAGGCTGACTGGTCTGTAATTCCCCGGGTCCTCCTTTTTCCTTTTCTTGAAAATAGGCACTACACTTGCTTTTTTTCAATCCTCTGGCACCTCCCCCATTCTCCATGAGCCCCCACAGCAGATCTTCCAACTCCAAAATGATTTGTCAGTGACTGGTAGCATTCTGGCTTTTCAGGCTTCTACAGGACTCTCAGCACTCCACTGATAGCATAAGCTTTCCTTCTGGTGTCCCTGCACTGAAGGCCTGGGGAATATTTGGCACACCAACCCAGGAATGTGACCTTGTGCAGTTGCTGCCAATCACCCCAAGCATTATGATGCAAGCCCAGAAGTGGTACTCCACCATCTGCAGCTGCCCCATGACTGCCACCAACAATGTTCTGCACTCAGTCAGTCAGAATAGATGCATGACCCACTCAGTGGGTAGTTCTTGTGGTTCTGCAAATACTCCAGGAATGTGCACCCTGTACTTTCAATTATGATGACAATAATGCAGAGCTGTACTGGTTCCATGCCTCTGTCAGTAATAGGGACAGCAAGAATGGCCACATGGGTTCACTGGATTTCTTAAAATAGGCATGAAGATTATGGGATCTAGATAACTTCTTTGGGTGGAAACAGGTGTATGCTGGGAAGTTGACCTCTTGCTCCCAATCACACCCTGCACAACTTATTTTTGCCCCACCATGCATTGCCCAAAGTTCCCAAAAGGGAATGCGCTGGATGGTTGCAGACTAGGATAGCTAGCTATGCTACACCTTGCTGTGTGACACAAGCGAGCCTGGTTAGAATGTGCAATGCTAATGCAAGGAGTCAAATCTGCATGTGCATAAGTGATAAACTAACTGCAATGGCTTTATGCCAACATGACTTGTGGCAGCAAACAGCTGTAGGGTGGACAAAGTCAGAGCCTATGTCTAGTTACCCTACAAACACTTCAGCTACTCTGTGGTAGCGTAGGCACTTCCTACAGCAACAGAAGATGTTTCTTTCTACTTGAATGGTGATAGTTAGGTTAACAGAAAAAGTCTTCTGTTGACCTAGTAGTACTTACATCAGGGCTCAGGTTAGCTTAACTACTTATCTCAGGGTTGTGAATTTGTCGGATCCATGAGCAACTTAGCTAAGTCTATGTTTTAGGTGTAGGCAAGGCCTAAGGCAAGCAGTTGTCTAGTCTGAAAATCATTTATGGTAAATTTGCACACAAAAAACTTGTATAACTCATGTTGCTGTTAAGCGCTGTTTTGTGGCCAAAGTGTCCAATGAAAATAGAATCCTCTGTGTAAAAAAACCTGTCTATCCAAGAAAAGAGCTTACTGAGATGCTTCTAACCACACTGCTTTGCAGTCAAAAAGTGGATGCTTTGTGATCAAGTGAAAAGAAAAATTGTACACAGGATGAATTTGTCCAGTGGTTACAGAGTATAAGTGAGCAGAAAATCTAGTTGGAAATTCACATGATTGTCAGGTTTACAGTGAATCCTTTTGGATTTAAAATGTAGACAACAGAAACACAGCACATAATAATCTAGTTGTTTGCTTGCACAAGTGTCCATATAGCAGATATGTGCTTTTAATATGAATGGCATATGTGCTCTAATCATGATTCAGTAATAGTTAGATATATATATATGAACATCTAAAAAAAAATTCCCCTCTCACCCCTATGGGTGGTATGTGTCTTCCTCAACCTCAGGTCCTCTTCCAGGGGCCTGGGAATTTGAGGGTTCTGCGCAGTATCTTAGCTGTTCCTAGCACTGCACTCTTCTGGACAGAGAGCTCTGATGTTGTTCCTCGGCTCTGTTGGAGCCACTCTCCCAGCTTAGGAGTCACAGCCCCGAGTGCTCCTACCACCACTGGGACCACTTTGGCCTTTACTTTCCACATCCGTTCTAGTTCCTCTTTCAGGCCCTGGTACTTCCCCAGCTTCTCATACTCCTTCTTCCTGATGTTGCTGTCACTTGGTACTGTTACATCTATCACCACCGCTGTCTTCTGGTCCTTGTCTATTACCACGATGTCTGGTTGATTGGCCAGTATCTGCCTGTCCGTCTGGATCTGGAAGTCCCACAGAATCTTAGCTCTGTTATTCTCCATGACCTTCTGTGGAATCTCCCATCTGGTCTTGGGAGGGTCTAGCCCATACACTGTGCAGATATTCCTGTACACAATGCCAGCTACTTGCTTGTGCCGTTCAGTGTGTGCTGTTCCTGCCTGCATCTTACATCCTGCCACTATGTGTTGGACTGTCTCTGAGGGCTGTCTGCACCTTGGGTCCTGTCTAGTGTGGTAGACCCCTGCTTCAATGGATCTGGTGCTCAGTGCCTGTTCTTGTGCTGCTATGATCAGTGCCTCAGTGCTGTCTTTTAGTCCGGCCCTTTCCAGCCACTGGTAGGATTTCCCAATGTCAGCCACCTCAACTATCTGTCGATGGTACGTCCCATGCAGGGTTTTGTCTTGCCATCGCACTTCTTCTGCTTGATCTTCCTCCCATGTCTGCTGCCTCAGGCATTCTCTCAGCAGCTCATCTTTGGGTGCCATCTTACTGATGTACTCCTGGATGCTCTGGGTTTCATCCAGGACAGTGTCTTTGATGCTCACCAAACCCCGCCCACCTTCTTTCCGGCTGGTGTACAGTCTCTGGGTGTTGGACTTGGGGTGGAAACCTCCGTACATTGTGAGGAGCTTCCGGGTCTTCACATCGGCAGCCTCCATGTCCTCCTCTGGCCAGCTCACTATACCGGCAGGGTATCTGATGACTGGCAGGGAGTACCTGTTGATGGCATGGATCTTGTTCTTCCCATTTGAGCTGGCTCTTCAGGACCAGTCTTATCCTTTGGTGGTACTTGGATGTTGCTGTCTTCCTTGCCTCCTCATCATGGTTCCCATGTGACTGTGGGATACCAAGGTACTTGTAGCTGGTCTGTATGTCTGCTATGTGGCCTGCTGGTAGTTCCACCCCCTCAGTCTTGACTACCTTCCCTCTCTTGACTACCATCCGGCCACACTTCTCCAGTCTGAATGACATCCCAATATCCTCACTGTAGATCTGTGTCAGGTGGATTAGCGAGTCGATGTCTCGTTCATTCTTAGCATACAGCTTGATGTCATCCATGTAGAGGAGGTGGCTAATAGTAGTTCCACTCTTGAATGTGTATCCATATCCAGTCCTTGTGATTATCTGGCGGAGGGGGTTCAAGCCAATGCAGAACAGCAGCGGGGACAGCGCATCACCTTTGTATATGCTGCACTTGATGGCCACTTGTGCAAGCTGTCTTGAGTTGACTTGACTTCTAGTGTTGTCTTCCACAGTCCCATTGAGTTCTTGAGGAAGGTCCTTACTGTCCTGTTGACTTTGTATAGCGCCAGACATTCACAGATCCATGTGTGTGCGGCATTGAGTCATAGGCTTTCCTGTAGTCAATCCAGGCTGTGCTCAGATTGGTCTGTCTAGACCTTGAGTCTTGGGCGACTGCTCTATCTATGAGCAACTGGTGTTTTTGAGCCTCTGGTGGTGTTCCCAATGCCCTTCTGAGCTGTGCTCATGTACTGGCCCGTGTGGTCCTGTAGCTTGGCGTCTATGATGCCTGATAGGACTTTCCATGTTGTGGGGAGGCAGGTTATTGGCCAGTAGTTGGATGGTGCTGTTCCCTTGTGGGGGTCTTTCATGATCAGCAGTGTCCTTCCTTGTGTTAGCTAGTCTGGGTGGGAGCCTGCTGCTAGCAGCTGGTTCATCTGTGCTGCTAGGCGTTCATGCACTGCTGTTAGTTTCTTTAGCCAGTAGGTGTGGATCATGTCCAGGCCAGGTGCTGTCCAGCTCTTCATGTTCTTGACCCGCTGTTGGATGTCTGCTACTGTGATGGTGACTGGTTCCTGTTCTGGGAGATTGCTGTGGTCTGTTCTCAGGTCCTGCAGCCACTTTGCACTGGTGTTATGAGTCTTTTCTTTCTCCCATATGTTCTTCCAGTACTGTTCAGTTTCTGCTGTTGGTGGCTCTGCTGTTATTGTGCTGTTGCACTGCAGTTGGGAGTACACCTTGGATGGTTCTTTGGAGAACAGGGCATTTATCTTTTTGGCCTCTGCTGCCCTAGTGTATCCCTTAGCCTGGTAGCCAGTGCTGTGAGCCTTTGTTTAGCAGTCTCTAGGGCTTCAGATGGAGTCAGGCCCTTGTATTTTTTCAGTAGCTGAGTCTTATCCTTAATCTCTACACCCTTCTGTAGTTCCACCAGCTGACTAACTTCTCTCCGGGTTGCCTTGATCTTATCCTCCAACCTCATTTTCCAGGGGGGGTATGTACTTCTGTTCTTCTTGATTGTGTAGCCAAGCATCTCCAGAATTACAGAGGCTGTAGCATATAGCAGTTCATTGGTTTCAGTGATGGTGGTAGTAGGAATTGTCATTAGGGCTCTACTGGCATCTTCTAGCATACTATCTGATGGTACTTCTCCAACGAGCCTTGGTAATCGGTCTCAAGGGTTGATTGTAGCTAGTTTATCCATGATCTTATGCCTCACATCAGCTGCTGTGCTCTGTAATGGAGGAGGTGGTAGTGAAGTTCCAGCGTCAGGTGTTGGCTGCACATCCAGTTGTTCTTCTGGGTCTTCTTCTTGAGTCCGGGATGTAATGTGGAGTTGGTCTAGCTCCACTTGTGAGAGCAGCTTCCTCTTTACTATGTTGAAGCATTGGGTAATTAGCTGTTTCTCAGTTAGTGTGGATGTAGGTCTTTTCTCCATCCATAGTTCCCTCGTATGTTTCATATATCCCCTCTCATTAGGTCTACTGTTGTAGCAGCATTCCATCAACTCCAGGTTCTCTTGTCTCATCCATGCATGGTTTGTTCCAGTAGCCCACTTATCGTCAGATTGTCCTGGTTCCCCAACATCTGGCACAGACCTTGTTAACCCGGGCAGTGTCTGAGCCGGCATGACTCTCCTAGTTCGTGTCACTCTCATATTCGAGGTAGGCAAGTGAGGCGTTAGGGGGTCTTTTGCCCAAGGACCCTTACTGGGAAGGTAGACAGGTACCCACCAAGATTTGAACCCTGGTCTCCCATATCAAAGGGCATCAGTCTTAACCACTATGGCACTCTTAAACACTACGCTATCCAGTCACCTTATGTGCTGACTGGATAGTATAGTGGTTAAGAGCACTGTAGTGGTTAAGCATGAGATAGATATATATAATATATATATACACACACACACACTCTAGAGAGCCAGGTTAAAACAATTGGGTTTAACAGTTGACAGGCAAGAGAGAAGGAGAAGAGGGACCATTGAGAATCAGCAGAGACTACAAAGAAACTTAACAGGTGAGGACACTGGTGCAAATTAACTATTTATAGTAGTAAAACTGTGAACATCATTATTTCCTTGGGTGACATTCACACAAGTGCAGGTGACTCCCACAAGGCCATGCATACTGATTAAGCCTTACATTGAGGGTTTATATAGGAAAAGGCACTTTGGGCGGGGCAGCTGTTATCAGATGTGTTTACCCATAGCATGGAACACTTGGCTCAGAGTTGGTTTCGTAGTGACCTTGAGGACATATAAGGAGTGCCTGGGTGTGGAGTTGCCATTCTGTCAGCAAAGCAACCAGGATGCAATTTATAACAAAAAGTGTTGTGGGCAAGTATTTTGTGTGACTGAATGAACATATTGCATGGGTGTTGGGTCTGGTGTGCCTTGTGCAGGCTGCTTTGTTTGTTGACAGACTCTGTGTTGGCAAGTTGGTGTATTTATTTTTATACTTTAAGAAACTGAAAGTGAATGTTGTGCTAAAAACTGGTAACTTCATAACACTGGAGACTGTTTATTTCCCCCATGTCATGGCCAATCTTAGTCTAGTAGTTGTTGTGCTTGCAAGTTTTCTCTGGTTACCATGGTTCCAACAGGCAACTAACTTTTGAAATAGATTTGCTGGTTCCTAGGACTACTGGGCCTCCAATGGAAATAAAAAAAGATGAAATAAAGTCCAAATGGAGCCTATGATAGTGTAAGCTTACCGACAATGTCCTGACAGTGTGCTGCAACCTCATTTTAGACCTGGCATTCTCTATGCCCGTTTTATCTTTCACTACATCTTCTCATTTTAAGATACTACAAGATTAAGTTTTCCCATTGGGGGATACATTTTCCCATTGGTTTGATGAAGTGTATTTAAATGGAACCATTACTGCTGATAAACATACAGGTTCCCTATAAAACTCAGTGGAAGTTAAGTTCCAAAGTAATAGCTGTGTTAGTCTAGTTCAGCAGAACAAACAAGGAGTCCTGTGGCACTTAAAGACTACCAGATTTATTTATTTCATGATCTTTTTTGAAGAAAAATCCCACTTTTTGTTAGATGTTTTGATCTTGAAGTGGGATTTTCTCCCATGAAAACTCATGTGATAAATAAATCCACTGGTCTTTAAGTGCCACAGGATTCCCTGCTTGTTTTGCTGAACTAGACTAACATGGCTACCCCTTCGGAAGGAGTCCTGTGGCACTTTTAAAGACTAACACATTTATTTATCATATGAGCTTTCGTGGGAGAAAAATCACACTTCATCAGGCGGTTTGATGTTCAAATGGGATTTTCTCCCACAAAAGCTCACGCGATAAATAAATTTTTTCATCTTTAAAAGTGGAAGTTGAGGATACTCACCAGTTTATAGATGAGAGCTTTCAGTCTTTTTTATCAAATTGTTTCAATAATGCTTTGCACTTCCAAACTGTTAATCCTTATACCACCCACAGGGAGATTGTAGGCATGGGCTGTACCTTATTATTCTCCTGCTGATGAATGGAGAAACCATGCAAGTAAGCAGTGATTTACACAAGCCCGGAGAGTTAAGTGGAAACACCCAAGAATTAGAATTCATGATGTCCCAACTCCATTTCCATGCTTAGACCTCTAGATAGCTGACATTTGCTGAAAATGCAGTGAAAGAACACCAGCATCACTGTTCTACTTGGCTTAATTTCCACCCTTTAATTAAGAAGCATTTTAAGGTCTCAGAATTTTGACAAATATGCTAAAACTGTTACTGAACTGTTGACAATAATGTGACTATTGTTTCATTTGGTTAAGAACTTAACTTGATAACTAAAATTTAATGCAGTTTGGCCTATTTTTATCTTCAAACATCAACTCTAAATTTATTTCAAGACAGTCAGAAAGGTGATTGTCTGTTTTCTCCATCTAAGGCAATGTGCTTTCCTAATAGTGTTATTTATAGCTAGAGGCTGTTAAAGTGTAGCACAGACAGTCTGCCTACATACCATGTGAAAATGCTCAATAGAGTAATTAGTCATTTTCCTTAGAACAATATGGTGATAGAGAGATGGATGATTACTAAAGGTTGTGTGCCTGGCTGCTTATTCTCTCACGCAGAATCCCAGTTCCCCTCCAAAAGGTTAGCATCTCACTGAACATGATCTGCTTCATCATCAAATTATTATAAAAAGCATAGCTTCAGAAAGTGACACAAGAGTTGACTGGTCAGCATTACCCAACCGTGTGACATTAGTCCTGAAGGAACTGCCTCAGGCATTGTCATTTCCTATAGAGAAATAATTCTAGATTAGTCTTTCACACCAGAAGGAAACTGAAGATTTTTTTACTGAGTGGGCTAGTTGCATAGTATTACTTTTCCAAGAACTGGAGATTAAGGGAAAGGGCTTGGTTGGTTCCTAAATGAGTCAGGAAAGGTTTTTAATATAACCTGGAAATAGCCTGATGGGATAGTAAACCACTCAGAAAAGTTATCTTTATGAAATGTGAATGGCTAGAATGGGTTTTCTATTATGCAATGCTGTACAGTACAGGCTTCCTAGAAATTGGAACCATTCACAATGGACTATCCAGTACTTGACTTGTAAAGTCACTCTTGACTGGATATCATCATACCAAAACAAGAGCCTGGAGAAACATAAAGCCATTTTTCTGTGATCCAGAGTAACCTGGGAACAGCTTTTCAGAATGCAGCATCATACTATCTCAGATCTGCCTTGATTTTTCCATGATCCGGAAAAGCTTTTGTAATTCACGATAATTGTTTCTGATAGCATAGCACCTTCCAACTGTATAATGCTGTTGGCATGCCATGCAGATGGAAAGTTAATCTGTAGAACTCCACCCAGTCATTCTACAATGAGTTGAGATAAATTTTTTTTTTTTCTTCAGAATGATTCTAAGTAGAAATGGGCACACTTTGGAATTGTTTCGGTTCTCATAGGATCTAAGGAAATAGAAGAGCAGAGGGAAATCATGAAACATATACTCCTCCCTGTATTCCAAGAGTCTAAAGCTGGAAGGACATAAGTGTCCAAGGCAGCAGGAAGCTAAGTAAGGCCAAAAAGATCCCTGACTGAAAGTTCACAGGGTCAGGGGAAACCATAGCTCCAGGCAGGCCAGGGGAAAGGTGTCCTCCAGAGGCCCCTGACCCAAACAGAAGTGGCATTAGCTCTCCAGGAATCTGCCTGGTTGATTGACTTAGTGAGGGGCATGAGGCTGTGTGCTGGAGGCCCTGGACGCTCAGCACCTGCCCTGCTTGGACTTGTGGGTACCCCGCTCTGCCATGGCTTGCTATGCAATATATCACTCTGCATTGAACATGCCCCTTGACCAAAAAAAAAACAAACAAAAAACCCAATAAACACACATCTGATCTAATTTTAGACCTGAAAGGACACTTAAGTTTGGGAGACTTGGAAATGACTTTTTTGTTCCAATACTTGTTTGCAAAGTCGATAGATTTAATTGTGGGGGACTTCTTGTTTAAAAAAAAAATGCTTCAGCAATTCTACCTTCTGCTAAAATATCAACACTATTAGCCTGATTTCTTAGCAAGTTGGCAATAAAACAAAACAAAACAACAAAAAAAAAAAAAAACACCAAACCAGCATTCTCATGCAGTAAAGGAAAAAAGAAATCAGAAAGGAAGTAGAGCTTGCTTTCAAACATTCCGAAAAAATATTTTGACCATTTCCTTGTAATTTTCACTGAAGATTTCATCCTAATAACTAAGGCCAGGAGCAAAGTAAGGTGACAGAAGATTCTCATTGTAACTTTGTGGCTTCTGCTCATCTCGGAAAGAATTTAAAGTCTTAAAAGACCTAAAAAGACTGCTTTCTGGAAATGGTGCAGTTGATGGTCACACACTGAATGTTTAACTTGTCAGTAAATAGAAATCCCATGGCAAACAACCACTTCTGCACCAGCAGACTTTTTCCAGGGTATGTGCTGATGTGACCATTACAAGATCTGAATGCATAGATCACTGATGATCTCAGAGCAAATTTAAATCAGACTACTGTTCTTTGTGGATAGAAAATTCTGGCCTGAACAGTGGTAAGTATTATAACTCTAAGAGAAGCCGCTCTTCACAACATTGTTCTAACATGCCTGTAAGGCTCTTTACTAAGTTTATCTTTTTTCCTGTGGTGAGTGAGATAATTCCCATCCTCTGAAAAGCAGACTTTAAATTGATTCTCACAGTCAAGCAATTTTGTGAGGTGTTTTAACCCTTCTTTGAATGTCTTAAAATTGTATTTTAGATTATATATTCTGCACAAATTTTGAATAGTTGATTCAGAAGCTGGAATGTTCAAATATATTTACCCTTGAAGCAATGGAATTTGACATGTGCAAGGATTGAATATTAAGGCTGTTTAATACACTTTTTTGGTCACCATGACTACCTCTAATAAATTTTTGTACATGAGCAATGTTTAAATCCTATTTAAAAACTCTTTTATTGACACTCGCCTGATACAGTATTTGGGACAATAAATAAACAAACTTTAAACAAACACTGGATGTTCAAACTCGTGAGCCAGATATTTTGGAAAATAAGGAGTTTAGGGAAGTGTGCAAAAATGCACACAATTATTGCAATTGTGCATGTAAGACAGTTTAATGTCTAATTAGCCATTTGTGCATACAAGTTCCCTGTTTCCGGTCCCAACTATACTAAATTCATGTGTAGATTATTGTGTACCCTGGGCATTAAAGGATTTGAAAAGACCATGATAGATTGTTTTTCCCTGAAAATGTGATGTTTTACAGGATGAGGATAACATGTTCATCAGATAATATTAAAGTGATGCAGTTTTAATGCACATACATATATACTTACATTTGGAATTACGTATGATGATGTGAGCTTTAAGGGAATGCACAAAATCAAGAATTTCTGATGACATCTGGGTAATCAGGAAGGGTTGCAGGTGGGGACGTAGGAATAAAACCAGAAAAGTGAGATACCCAAGACTCAGAGGATCATGCCAGTTCAGAAGAATGCCATGAACAATAATATCAAATACATCATGAAGTCAGAATGGTGGAGGAAAGAGAGGGAGATGGGTTCAGATGAATAGAAGGGCTGTTTCAATATATGCCTCTAAATAATCAAGGATGTGGTGTTGGGAGAGGGTGATAGCTTATTAATGTTGAAATTTTCTCAAATTTTAAGAAAGAAAAGACTGGAGGTGAGGAAGTAGGACTAAAGAGAAGAAAATCTGGAGAAAGGTTTTTGAGAAGAAAGTGATAGTAGAGGTCATGAGACTATCACAGAAGATACTGGCGCTTGATTGTTCCTTTTGAGGACAAGGTTTGAAAGGCAGAAGAAAAGGCCAAAAGGAGTAGAGCAGAGCCTGATTAACCAGACTGCCCCCCTGCATGGCAGCCTGAAGATGGGCCATCACTGGGTGTGGGAGGACTAGGGCCAGACGGTACTCCCATACTGGACCCGCTCTGGGCAGTCTGCCCCTGGGGGTGGTGGGGCTGGTTGGTGTGCAGCATGGCCCCTGGTGCCGCTCCCAAGGGCCACAGGCCTGGGAGGCCATGCTGGAGAGGAGGCAGTGCCATGCGCCAGCCAGGCCTGCTCCCTGCATGGAGGCAACAGGAACTGGGTCATCCTGCCCTGCCTCCAGGGGCAGACTGGGCAGACCAGCCAGCCCAGGGGCAAGGTGGTGGTGTGGAGCCTGGCTGGGGCCCTGGCCTTCAGTCCCTATAGTCCCTGTGATAATCTGACCCTGGAGTAGAAGCATGAGGAGTTTCTATCTGGTGGAAATGTGATATTGTAGGAAGTGGCAAGAAAGACTGAGAATGATAGTAAATAGCGAAGACATGGATTGATTTGCCTATATTAGTGGTCCCTGACCCTCTCTTAGCCCTGTTTGTATTCCTCCCTTAGCTGAGATTGGGAGCAGGGACATGGTTCAGGCCTAGGGCTTTGGCTGGGAATGGAGCCACGGTGAGGGCTGGGTACCATGGCAGGCCAAGGGGCCAGGTACCAAGGCAACAGCAAGCTGTTAAGATCATGGTATTGTGACCAGGGGCTACTAGGAGCCAAGATGGAGCTGGTGGGCCAGGCATTGAGGCCATACATATGTGCTGCCACCAGATCCTGTGCTAGATGCAAGGATAGATGGGGGAAAGCTGTAGAAGCCTATTTGGTGGCTTCATGCCAATGTTTCTCAACCTATTGTGTTGCTAGGGACCATGCTGCCTTTGTAAATTGTGTCAGGGAGATCTCAGGGACTGGTGCCAGTCCACAAAACAATCAGTAAAAAACACTGCTGTATGCTATGTGAGGATATGTTTGCGCAATGGGAGTTCTCCCGTGTTCAGGGGAGTACTGCACAGACTTGGGCGATGTAAAGTTACATTAACCCAGCACACCATTTACTGTAACTACTCCATCTCTATATACACTATAATTGCAAAACTATTTTAAAAGTAAATAAGGAGTCCGGTGGCACTTAAAGACTAACAAATTTATTACATGAGCTTTCTTTCTCCCATGAAAGCTCATGCAATAAATAAATTTGTTAGCCCTGAAGTGCCACAGGACTCCTTGGTTGTTCTACTGAACTAGACTAACACAACTATCCCTTTGTAACCTTAAAGTAAATGTTTATGTAACTCAAAGGTGGCTTAAATCTTAGAGCCATAAAGATGAGTAGTCTTGGTGTTAGCATTCCTTTGTTCTAGTCTCTTTCTTTCTCTAAATCCTACTGTTTGCTAAATTCTCCTAAATGAGATGGCTGCTACAACCATCCCTTGGCACCAAATGACACAACTCCCTGTTCAGTTCTGCTAGCACCCAGACATTTATGGCTTTGTGCCAGTTCTTCCCTTCCCCAGACCTCATATTTCCAATGCATCCCACCTACCTCTGCTCATTCTTGGGACTAGGGAGGCAGGTCACATCACATGTGTAGAATGGAAATCTGGCAAGCAGTAAGGAAGGCAACTCACCCAGTTATCCTGAACTGACCTTGCTTTTCAGTGGATAGAAACACTTCCTCACCTCTGGTATAACTCCTTTAGTGCAGTGGTTCCAAACATTTTCTCTGCTGTGGCACACCTTGTTGCCTTTAATTTGAGGCACACCACCATATAGTTGCCAAATAAACTCATGAATATTCATGAGCCAATCCAGAGCTCTTTGAGAAGTTTTTCAAAAAATTTTGTAGGACAGCTGCTCAGGCCTGACAGCACACCTGTGTGCTGTGGCACACTGGTTGGGGAAACAGTGCTCCAGTGGCTGCCACAAACCTTAGTCTACTCAACAATGATATTAAACGCCTGGGGATTAGTGATGGTATTAACACTTGTTTTAAAACATCAGATTTGCCATTGAGTTAGTCCTTAGTGAGGACCAACAACTTTGGCATGTATGAAGAAGCATATTTTAGAAGCAAAATCTAAGTCAGAGGAATTCACATACTATGTTGTTTTTAATAATATAGTGGGCTGCTAGATATAATCAGTTCTTCAGCAAACATGACTGTCCTACTGCCACACAGGCTGAGGCAGAGCATGCAAAGGAAAGGATGGGTCTATGTATTATATAAAACATTGTGCATGCAGAAGGAGAGAGAGGTTAAGAAAAATCTTCATTTAAAAAGCACATCAAGGCTAGGTTCTAATTTGAAATAGCAGTGCTTCACTATCAGAAAATATCCTCTGCTGACAGAATTTATTAAATGCTTCCTCTTCATCATTACCTTGCATTTGTTCAGATTTTAAAGACGTGCTTTATTTTCCATTTTTGTTTGTTTTCTTTTCTAATTCAAAATTATTTTAGTGAGTTAGCGCAAGCTGTTAGGAACGTAGCTCCAATAACAGAATTAATGAGGGTGGCAGATTTTGACTTCTGTACAGAATTAGAAAACTGTGTCCATGGAAACAGAAGGAAAAGTAAAACCTGAAATTTCCTTTCTTTTCATCTTCGCTGTGTGAAATGACAAGAGATAACTAGTGTAGTAATGTCTGAGGCCAATTTCCTGTTGTAACAGCTCCCATTCCAAAGGTGCCAGGAAATCAGTGTCCCACAGCATCCAAATTATGACTCCCAAGGGTAACACCTGTTGTTTACCTAGTTGTCATGACTTGACACTTGTCTTTGGACTCAATATCCTGAAGCTATTGGTCTGTGACAAATGACAACAGAAGTTAGCTTTGGTACTTGGTAATGAAAATGTGAGAAAACGGCTCTTTAAACACATGAGATAATGTGTTAAAATCATTATTGTATTGAATAGCTTTTAGGGGAGTGTTTCCCTCATACTGGTGCCTCTTTTTTGCTACTTCCTTGTAGAAAGATACTGGGAAGCTATAGAAGATTATCAGGTGTTTAGAGTCCCTTTAGATCTCCTTATTTGAATATATCCCACTATATTTATTATCTTTCCAGATTTTTTATTTTCTATGCAAAATTGTGTGGAGTGGAGGTTAGTTGTTCCTGTGAGCAGATTGCTGCCATTATACAGTATATTAAGGATTCTCTGTTTAAATAAATATCACCTCATCACTGTAAAACAATTCTCATCCCTTTTATTTTCTCTCTCATATTAGACCAGATAGACTTGTATCTTCTTTCCTTTAGAAATTTGTAGAGGAGTGTTATCCAGCCTTTCTTTCTCCTTCCCAGAGAAGGAAGTGATTTCCTCATTTCCACAGTCTTTCTGAAAATGTGAACTTTCCTGTGGCCTGATTGCTCTCTACTGACCCTTCTCTATTGCTACAGTTAGAGACCATTACTGCCTGCGCTTTAATTAGTTGTGTCAGTCCTTCCAGATTAAACTCATTGAAGATCAGAGTTTATATTTTGTTGGAAAACAAAATAGAACAAACCAAAACAAATATTACTCCAGGCTGGCATTTGGCAAATACTGTTTCAGGGTTAAACAAACAGTCTGGTGCCACTTTTAAAGATTAACATATATTTATCATATGAGTTTTTGTGGGAGAAAATCCCACTTCATTAGTCTTTAAAAGTGCCACCAGACTCCATGTTTGTTTTGCTGAATTAGACTAATATGACTATCACTTTGTGGAATAAGGGTTAAAGAAATATATGTATAGAGAGAAGCTGGGCATGAGTCAACATGCAGTTTTGTGCTCTGCTAATTTAAAAATGGGCTTGATCTAAAAATCAAAAGATATCAAGCTGCTATTATTTTATTTACGGGGTGGCATTGTTGGGCTCAGCATTGTACAGCTACTACATAGAGGAAGAGATAATCTCTGCCATTACGATCAATAGACTAGATTCTTCCACACTAGCTCATTGTGCCTTCCATGATGCTGAAGTCAATCCTCATATGAGAGGTAAGGTACTACTCAGGCTGAATAATAGTGGCAGAATCTCCCCTTCTGTTAGTCAAGACCCACTTTCAGTACAAAGAACCAGATAAGATATCCCAGTTTATAGATCACATATTGCAAATAAATGATTTTCACAGATCACGTGCCAAGGGATGCTTCTGTTGCTTAACTCTAGCCAATTTTTACTTGCAAGACATTATCCTTTTTGAAGGAGATCACTGTGGTTGTTACAGAGGCACAAAAGGGAGAGAAAAATTAATCAGAAGCTCAAGTTGAACATCATCATCTGCTCTGAGAAGAGTTTTTTATTGCAAGATTTCTAGATTAATCCACTAGTTGCCAAGCCTTCTAGACAGTTTGGCCAGCAGCAAACACCAAACTATAAAAACGTGCAATCTATAACTAGTAGTTCCAATATTTGCCTAGACATCTTTACTCTGTCTTCTGGTCAGCACAAAGCCATTTGTTCATTCATCCATTTATTCATCCATCTTCCCTAATGGTGAAACTTGTTGCTTAAAATGTGGAAACCAACTAAGGTCAACTGGTCTTAATTAGCTGCCACTTGGCAACGCTGCTGTGACATGGTTCTGAAATCTAGCTGGGGATGAACCTCTGATGCTCTAGACCAGAGGCTTGCTGAGTGTGAGGCAACACCATTATGGCCTCATTTAGACAAGAAGAAAAGGTGCTTTTTACTTGATTTGCTATAATTGAGTTAAAGGTATTGAACTGTGCCCACATCGATTTTAAGTGGGGTTTTCAACTGAGTTAAATTAACCCAGTTTAAGTTAACTCAACTGGAAAAAGGCATCTTCTCACCTAGTCTAGACAAAGCCAAGGACAGTGTATGGCAGAGCACACTGCTCCCCCCCCAGGAGCACCAGAAAAATCTGTAGATCCCACCAGAGTCATAGTTGGTATACATTTCTCTCCCTTGGATATGTTTGTTTCTAAAGAGTGAACAACCATGAGAAGCATCACTGATGAGAAACTTCAAAAATGTAAGTTACACAAGGGCAAATTTTCCCACAGATTTCTGTCATGTTCCGGTAGTTGCATCTTCTTCAGTCCTGAGCTAATTCCTCTCTCATGTTTCATGTCTTCCATAATAAAGCCAATATCTGTCTTCAATATTAGCATGCCCAAATACTTCCTCATAGTACCTAGCAATATTTAATTTCTGACCTTTCTAGAGTGAACATTTTAGTGGTACTTTATTGAAAACTTTCTAAATGTCCAGGTTAATTAAGTCCATCACATACCTATTAACTCCTTTATAAACCTTACTGAAAAATCCTGTTAAAGTAGATACAATCTCTCACTTTTGAATTCAGATATAAAGTTGATAACTCAATCATAATTCATCAGATGTTTCCTTATGCTAAACCTGAAACACATTCCCAGTACCTTTCCTGCTAAGAAAGTCTTACAAATTTAGTAATTTCTTGGATATTTTCTAGAATTTTCTCTCAATAATAAGTACAAGATTGACCTTTCTAATCTACTGAGAATTCCTTTGTTTATAAAGATGTTTAAAATAGGGATCTGTTTCCTTGAAAACTGCACAAAAAATCTTTTTTGACACTGGAGTTTTCTTAGTCTTCCCGATTTCATGGATTCTAAGGCCAAAAGGAATCTGTTTTTGAAACCAAGTGCAGTGTGTGTTCTTGGGAAGCACCCTGGGATCTCATGCCATACTCATCAAATTACCAGGGATTTATCAGACTTCTGTGAACTACCTTCAGGGGCTCTATGACTTGCCTCCTAATAGACCACATGGTCTTGTCCCTGATTGGTTGGTGGCAAGATATAAACTTCCTGCTTCCTTTCTGGACTTGTTTGAAGAACAAGTCTTATTATATACTAGTTGCTATATGGTCCTTGTCTTAATGCTTCACCTGAGCCAGCCAGCTATCTTGCTATACCATCTCCTTGGATTGGATCTCATAGCTATTGGAAATCTTTTGTGAATTCTGACCACTGATCTGGACTTCCCTTCAATCTACCTTACCCCTGGGCAACCTGCCTGCTCATTATGATTATCTTGTCTGACTTCTTACTAACACAGGACATAAAATTTTGCCAAACTAATTCCTAGAATGTATCTTTTAGACAAACACCCATTCTTGACTTAAAAATGAGCCGGATGGAGAAACTACCAGGACCCTTGCTAAATTTTTCCAGTGGTTAACTACTCTGACTGTTAAAATTTATGCTTTATTTCAAGTTCTACTGAAAGAAATTTTTTTTTCTTTTCCTTTTTTTTCCCTTCTTCAAAGTCTGTTCTGATGAGATCTGAAGTTCTTTCAGTAATTTTTACCACAGAAGGAATCTTTCTGGAGTCTGTTTCTTTTCTTCGCCTGAGAACAGTATGGCAGAGAACTGATGTAATGTTTTAAAGAGTATTTAAATTTACAGATTAAAATGGTGGCAAACAAAGAGCTATAGCTCACAGACAGTCTAAGATGGGCTAGACCACCTTGATAAAAAGCCATCTCTGAGAGGTCCCACATTCTCCTTCACATAACTCTTGTTTTCCATGTATTAAAAATGGCTGACTAGTCACTTGTATAATCTAGCTTTCAAACTCAGCCTTTTAGTACTGTCTTATTACAGTTGGGCCTATAGGGACCCATTGGGATCAGCGACCCATTGGACTGGGCACTGTACTCATTTAGCATGAGATTTTTCTGCTCCCAAAAGATTAAATTTATAGTCTAAAGAGATAAAATGGATGAAGGACGTATAAGCCATATTTTAAAGAGGGACTAAAGGACTAAGTGTCCTGTTTAAGGTCATATGAGAAATCCACTGTGCATTTTTAGGAACTGAACTCAGATCTCCCAAGTCCTAGTGTAAAGCCTTAACCACAAAACAATTCTGTCCCTCTCCTGCTGCTTTTCTCTCCACTTTCTCAGAGATCATGCAAGCTGTCTTCCAGGGTTTCACTATGACTGTTTTGTAATAACACATTTGAGATTTTACAGTCTTGTCCTTCTTTCTCCCTTGTTTTTCTTTGACAGTTTGTTTTCTTTTGTTGACTCGTGTCATGGTTACAGAGCAATCCACGCCTTTTACTCATTTAGTCCCTCTTGAGTGTGACCTTTAAGTGACAGGCCTGGTTTCCTGTACCTCATTTCTGGGTGGAACCACACAGTCTTACTACTCCTAGACTGCATCTCTCTTGAGTGTAGCCTTCTGTTTACCAGCTATGCTAATCCATGGCCCAAATACCTCCAATGGTCTCTTATGCTGGGATCTTTGACCTGTGAGTTAATCCAAGTGATTAAAAAACATCGCCTCTAAAACAAAATATAAGGTATTCATTCCTCCAATGTTACAACGCATGTTGAGCAGTGAGTATATATAGTCAAAGACTTATGCACATGTCTTACCCTTAATTTTTCTTTGCCGGTTTTTCTAAACCCCACTCAGTCCAGTTAAGCCCCATTTTTGGCTAGGAGAAACAGACTGTTTCACTCTGTGCCATCTGTGTTTCTGGATGGCTCATTGCCACCCTGTCAGCTTTTGCTGGGTAGCTACTCCAGCCACTCCCTCCCCTTTCTGGGTCTTGGTGTCCTCTGATGTTTTAGCGCTTCTTTTGACCTTTCTCTTCCCAGCTGTAGCAAAAATAGATGTATTACATCTTCATGAGCATAAGTTTGACTATTGCATTGTTGGGATGCTCTTAAATCTATTTCCAAAGAGGCATCTGTGTTGGTCTAATTCAGTAAGACAAACAAGGAGTTCTGTGGCACTTTTAAAGACTAATAAATTTATTTATTGCATGAGCTTTCAGGGGAGAAAATCCCACTTCATCAGACACTTTGAAGATGGGGGAACTTACAGAATGGGGAGGAAATAAATGCAAGGAAGTGTAGGTCATGGGATCAGGTCACACTGTAACAGCAAATCAAAGCCTTTGGTAAGATTTAAACACTGTGGATCAGCATATAGAAGATGAGGTCAAATCACCTGTTGTAATGAAAGGAAAATCCAAAATCCCCATTAAGCCCTGAAACAATGCAATCAAATTTGCAAATTCATCTCTGCAGCTTCTGTTTGAAGCCTTGATCTGGTATTCATCTGTCTGAGCACCACAGTTAGTAAATCATCACTGGAGTGATCAGCAAGATTGAAATGCTCTTAAATCTCTCTCATTGATTTACCTTTCTTGCTTGATTCCCCAAACAATTCCTTTAGATCTGATTCTGTGACAGTAACCTACCATAAACCAACCCCCTAGAGTATGCGCCATATTGGTAAAAGATAATACAGGTATTTCTCAGTTCACCACAGGCTATGTCTTTTGAGTCTTTAGCTGGCTCTTTTCATAGGTGGCAATTAGAATAAAAATATGATCTTATCAAGGAAGATTCTTTTTCTTTTAGAGGTCAAAAATTGGAAGGAAAATGAGGCCAAAAGTCAATTGGTAGCATGCCAGACTGCCAAATGGAGAATTCGAGTTTGGGATCAGAAGTCAAGTTTCCAAATTGCTTTTTCAGTACAAGGATTAGTGGCACTGCCTTGCACTCTTCTTGAATGACTTATGTGTCTCAACTTTGCATCTTACACCCCAATGAGCTCCTGAAGGGCTGTCCCAGCACTCATGGGGTTTAGGGATGCACTTATGCAGAACATACTGCAGAAATGGCTCTTTGGACAGTGCAGAAGGAATGTCTGTCTGTCTTAGCCAAAGATATAAAACTTTTCCCACAGTACCAGCACATCCAGTAAATGATATGTCATTGTGTCTTTAGTTCACACATTCGAAAGAATTCTCTGTAGTCATGTAAGAAACTGAAGCATGGATAATCCCTAAGCTTTAAGAAATAATTCAAATTACAGATGTTTTGAAAGATTGGCAGGAACTAATATCCCATTCTTTAGAACAGAATTCTATTTTGGATAATTGTAATTTGTTACCTTTATAATTCTGAAATTCTTCTAAAAATGTAACACAGAAAAGATAGTAATTGAGAAGCCAGGCAGAGAAATTTCTAATTAGATTTTCTCATGGCATGTCACAAGTATAAATAAAAAACATATTACAGTTAATTTGTCCTTGTATTGCCCATCTGGCTGTTGTCACAGATAAGGTTATATGGCAGAGGTAGCCAAACTTACGGAACTCGAGAGCCACACAAATTCATTATTAAACCTTCAAGAGCCGTACGGAGGCATTTAGCCATACCTTTGCCTACTCCAAAATTACTAAGTTTATAATTCATTGCACATTCTAATTTTACTGTGAAAAGAGGGCAAATATTGATGCTGCTAATGTCAGATTCTAATCATTACTTAAGCTTACCATGAAAACTAGGCATATAAAACCTTATTTTACTAAGTCATGCATTAGAATACAAGAAAACAACGGATATAGATAACGGATATACAGCCAACTAGTAAATGAGATAGGGTTCAGGGCTCGCATACAAAAATTTCCAGCACATGCACAAAACCAAATTATATATTGCACTGAAACAGTTGCTATGCCTTTTGATACCCTGCAGTACAGTGTATGCTATTAACAACACTGATATATCTGAGCTGTAAATAGCAGTAAGTTTTTCTTTCTGCTGAAAACTTATTGAAACCTATGAATTGAAACCTACTGAAATTGGATAGTTTGTCACCCCTATGCTCAAACCATGATACTTATTTCAGTTTTTCTCGAGCTAGAGGAATAAAAGCATACTAGAAAATACAAGGGCACATGAGAATAGTGGGTTGCAGTGTCGTAGATCAGGTGCTCATGTGGACCTCTGTTTATCAGAAAAATTGCCTTGAGGACCACCTCTCCTACCTTTGCTGACTAGACACTACTTTTGTCCCCCTGTGATTTTGTAATTTCCCTATGTCAGCTACATAATACAACTCTGATTTTCTAAAAAGCTTAAGAATTACAAAGAGGTAGCTGTATTAGTCTAGTTCAGCAAAAGAAGCAAGGAGTCTTGTGGCACTTAAAGACTAACATTTATTTATTGCATGAGCTTTCATGGGAGAAAATCCCACTTCATAAGATTTTCTCCCACAAAAGCTCATGCAATAAATAAATCTGTTAGTCTTTAAGTGCCACAGGACACCTTGCTTCTTTTCCTGATTTAGGGAAATCATTGTGTGATCTTGGTCAATGATCCCAGGAAAAGCACCGGTCTTTCAATCAGAGGTGGCTTATTTAATTATCAATACTATGCTGAGAAGATGATTACTTTTTATTAGTTAGTAAAGAGACGCTCAGGTCTTGAACAGTGGTTCCCAACCTTTTCTCTCCCATGCCCACCTTGATACCTTCAAATTTTTCGAGGCACATCACCATTACAAAACTCATGAATATTCAAATTAACTTGTAAATATTCATAAAATATGGCACAGTGTTTTAGAAATGCTGCTATGTGGGGTAGGTAGGGTAGTAGAGGAGGGCTGGCAAAACATGGGAGGTCAGGAGTCATGTGCAGTGGCAGGAGTGAGTGTGGGGAGCGGAGCAGGGCAGGGGTGGCAAAAGAGGACAAGGGCAGCCATGTGGGGAACAGCACAAGGGTGGCAAGAGAGGAGAGAAGAAGGGGCTTTGTGGGGGGGGGAGTGGGAAGGTAGGGCAGGGGAGCATGGTGCAGCACCCACTTCCCCCTTCTCCACAGTGGCTCCCTGCCACCCAGGGCAAATCCTCACCCCATGCTGCTCCCTCCCACCCCAATGGGTCCCATCCTTCCCTCCCCCAGCCCCCTGCTGCCTGTGATGGTCCCTCCCATCACTGGAGGGGCCAGAACTAGGCCTCCAGCCCCTAGCTACACACCCTCTGCTACACAAACACAACTGCCCCACACTACCCCCACCAGCCCCCCCCACAAGCTCTTACCTGGGCTGTTTGCAGGCTGGCTGACATGCTGGGAGCTGCTCCGCCCCGCAGGGGGGAGATTCACACTCCCAGCCCCTGGCAGCTCTGGGCTGGCTGGCCTTAAGGTGGAATGGGGTGTAAGGTGGAGCCACGGGAAGTCTGCATTCCCCCTGCTCCTGCTATTTTTAGGGGGACCCCTGGAACTACACTTTCCGCTGCCTTCCTCTATTTTTAGGGGGGCCAGAATGCTGCCTGCCTAAAAATAGGGGGTCCCCAGAACTCTGTCTGGGTGCGTTCCCCTTTACTTTAACCTCTCCCTTTTCCTAGCCCTGAACAGTCCAGGTGGCTGGGCTGAGCAGGGAAGGAACTTTAATCCCAGCTGTCAGGGATGCTTGTGGCATACTTTTGAGTGTTGCCATGACACACCAGTGTGCTGCGGCACGCTGGTTGGGAACCACTGGTCTAGAAAGAAAAGTTAACTTTAGTTACATTGTTGCAGATTAGATTTAAAAACAAAGCAACACACAACCAATGGACGTTGCTAATGTAATGGAGATCTGTCTCTCACGCACACCGACCCTCCCATCCTGGGCACTTGCTTCTCTGCTCCAGCTGGACTTTGAGCCCTTCTCCCTCCTGCAAACACTCTGCCTTCCCCTCTCTGCTCTGGCCAGACTCTGTGTCCTTCTCCCTCCTGCAAACACAGCCCGCCCCCACTTCCCCAGCACTCCCTGGCTTCTGCCTCTGCTCCAGCCCAGCCCTGGCTCCATTCCTTCTCCCTCCCTCTAGTAACACCTCAGCCCCCACTGCATGCTCCCCCAGCGCAACCCCCTTAACCTCTTCCCTCTTACCTGACCAGCCAGCTGATTCTATGCATGCCTGCATGACCCTCTGCTGCTCTGCCCTGAGCATTCATCTGAAGAATGCTCAAGGTCTGGAGATTCAAACGGTCCCCCCAGCCTGGCGCCCGGAGGAATGTTTCCATGGCCAGGTAGGGCCTGCGGGAGCGAGCCACACTTTTTAACTGAAGAGTTGCATGCGGCTTGTGAGCTGCAGTTTGGCCACATCTGTTATATGGTTAGGGTTTCAATCCTTTAGCACTTGCATCTATGACTAATTTTCTAAATATTAGTGATATTATGGAATGGGGTGGCACTGGGTGAAATCCTGATACCACTGAAGTCATAGGTAAACCTCTCAAAGACTTTAATAGAACCAAGGTTTCATGCCCTGCCTTTGAGACTTTGTAGCTTATTTCACCTTGAGTACAGCTGTTAATACGCTTTCTTGTTCTTCTGTGGTTGTCACAAAAGAGTTAGGGCAAGATGCATGGATGGGTCATAGAGTCATTTAAGATAGTGGTTCTCAACCTTTTGCAGGTCATGACACACTTGGCAGCATTTCACAATCTTACAGGACACACTAGCCCATTCACCCCAGCAATGTTCCCTCTAATTACTCTTAGACTGTGTGCGCAAACAATTTCTTTGTGTGCACAAAAACATTTCTTTGTGAGCAGCAATATTAGGACTATTGAATTTGTTTGTGCACACTTTACTTTGTGTGTGCAGGCTTCATGACCTGTGCGCGCACACACACGCACACAGCTTAGAGGGAACAGTGCACCCCAGGCCAAATCCAGCCATCTCCCTGGCTCTCTGTGACACACTTACCCAGAGGCATCTCTGGCCTGGGGAGGGACCTGGGGCATGGGTCCAGGCCCCACCCCCAGCCCTCAGGCCCCACCCCCTGGCCAGGGACAGGGTTAGAAGACGCTGCACTGCTGCAGGCGGCAAGACCCTGCATCACCAGCCAGGGTCGGGGCTGGAACCAGCCACAGGAGGCCGGGCCTCGCATCCCTAGCCGGGGCTGGGGCCAGGGCCGGAGCCGGAAGTTGCCGCGGGTGGCCAGACCCCACGTCCCGGGCCCCGAAGCAGCCACGGGAAGCCAGGCCCTGCATCCCCAGCCGGGGATAGGGCTGCTGCTGCCGTGGGCGGCGGGTCCCCGGATCCCTGGCCAGGGACAGGGCCGCTGGTGGCTGAGCCCCAGATCTCCGGCCCGATTGGGCTGGAGACCAGGGCCACTAGATCCGGGGCATGAGCACTGGGATTCGGGGCACGTGCCCTGGGTGCCCAGTGCCAGTGACGCCTCTGCACTTATCACTGTGTGGTGACACAATAACGTGTCCCAACACAGTGGTTGAGAACCAGTGGAATCAGCAGGGGAATGGTGTATGATGACTCCTTTGTAGGGATGGGACAGCAAGGATGTTAACCATTAAAAGGATTTCACCATATTAATTTACCCTGGCCTGGAGGATGTGGGAGCACCAAACTCATGTTAAAACACCAAGATGTCAATTAAACAAAAATAATCTTGAGTAGTAACTGGTTCCTTTCAATGAGAGGAGGAAGCATGGAACTCTTAACAGTAGGTGGCACTGGGTGAGGATATAAATAACAGTTCTGAGAATGCCTCTTATGTGATTCAAAATGGTGTCTGCTACTGGTGCTGGTTTCTCTTAGAGACCCAGAAGAAGCACAGAACAGTAAAGCTACTTTGCTAAGGTAAGTAGTACCTGGTGTCTTTTTTTATATTAGAAGGCCAAGAGAAAGACAGTTTACCCCTGCATATTTGCATGTGGTGTGGTGTGTATATATAATAAGAAAGGGCATGATAAAAGACAGATTGACTAGACATTTAGTTTATCGGGAAATTTATTGCTTCCTCAGTTGAAGAGAGTGGCAGACCTTGCACAACAGTCTTCTACGTTAGGCATTAATACTTGTTGCTTTCTAACCTGCTATCTTCCAGTAAATGTCATTCAATATACATTAATTACTTTAAACAAAGGGTGTATTAATGGCATGTTAAACTTGGACCGCATGTGCTCAAAGGTTAGGAAACTGCAAACCAAACCAAACAAACAAAAAAGCTTTTCCACTGCAACATTAATGCATTTTCATTGCACGTCCTAAGCAATTTATAGTATTGATTGAACAACACCTATACACTAAGGTGGAACTTAGCATGTAAATTGTATCCTGGAATTTTCTGTGTTCTGAGTGGCTGATTTCTTACCCTCTTGTTGCACAGATAGCTTCTTTATTTTTAATTGTCCTCTTATTACCTATCTTTTTTTAAAATGAGTAACGGGAGGGGAGACAGGCAAGATCAAGAAATATTTGGCTTATGTGATGCTTGAAAATTCCTTGATCCAGAGCCTAAAGTCCATAATAGTGGCTGCCAGGTTTCTTATCAGAGTAACTAAACGGTAACAGGCTACTTACTGTTACCCATAAAATTAAACTGTATACAGTGATTGCATTACCTATGTGTGTTGGAGCCTTAACTTTAAAGCAATAATTGAAACAAGAGAAAGTGGAGTTTGTAAACCAGTCTTCAGAGCGATTACATAACTGTAGCATCTCTGAATCTACAATTTTACAGAACTTTAATGGACAAATTCTCTTAATTGCTGTGCAGTCAGATACAGATAATGTATCCTGACATCTGTGAGGTCCATTGAGTTGCTATTCAATCAACTGCTACAATGCTGGGGATTGCATATGTTTACCTAATTTCTCTTCATTAGGGATACTGGGCCCAAACCTGCTCATCTTAGTTATGCAGTCATTGCATCTGGGCAAAGTGGGTGGTAAGGGGTGGTATTCTGATTTAATGGCCATTTGCACTCACTTTGCACAGATGTAGATGACTATATACAATAAGCAAGGTAGTGGAGAATATGGCTGAATGGGAGGATGCACATTACTAAAGCAATCTGGATTTGACTTTATGAAATTCTGAATTACCTAAAAAAAAAAAAAAAGGCATTTTGTTAGCTCGCGGGAGATAGAAGAATAGATGATTATCCAAAGGGCAGGATTTATATTTGGCTAGTGAAATGTAGAGACTTGTGCATGTGTAATTCACTTCTGTGTATATTTATCTATTTGGACAATATGTGCATAAAAACTAGTATAATTCAAACAGACTGTTCAATTTTGTTTAATAATGCAATATTTCTAAGAGAGTGCTTAAAGGCCATTTTATACTGCAAGTTCTTTGGTGCAAGATTTTCCTCTCTTCCTAGTTTAACAATGACTTTTACAGATTAAAAATGTCTATCTTCTTGTCTGATCAAGTAGAGAGCAATACAAATGTTTTCCTAAAATCCTTTAAAATTCTTGACTTTTACCACTGAGTGGTCAGCATCTATTCTAGAGTAGAAACAAAAGGCCAAAATCAGTCAGTGCCTTCAAGTTACATAAGCATTCAATTTGACGCTTTGCGTTTCGATATTTTCAGTTTAGAGGAGAATAAATATTATTCTAAAAATTTCTCTTTTTAGTCAAGTAAATATTTAAAGTAGAGTTACTTCCAACTTTACTTGTTCCCCTTTCATGTTTTCTTTCTGTCAATGAACAGATGAAAGGTTTTACCATCAGGATGTTTCACGCAGTCTGTTTTTAATCTAACACTAGAGAATAATGATTTAAAGCAAATTTTGGACTTGTACAAATACTCAGCTTTACCAGAAGCCTGATTCAGAGTAATACACATACTACCATGGAGCAGAAGTAATGCCAGGTGACCTATGAGTGCAGTCAAGACTTCCAGTAATCAACACAGGTTAGATTTCAAGCATTGAATACTGTCAACAAACTGCTCATGTTGGGGCTGATTGGTTTATGGTTCCATCCTGCACTTTTACTTTGCAAATTAATTATTTTATCTCATATCAATGAGATACTTTGCAAAACAACTCGAGCAATGACTGCAGAATCAGGACCCCACAATCTATAGAATAAGAACTATTCATAGCAATATTTTGCTTATATTTCCTTAATAACTAAGAAATCTGAGGAAACCTACCTGCTTCTTGAAAGAGGCTGAATCTGTAAAATAATTAGGCACTGTCTGGTATTACCCAGTTTCAACCATGCAGATGTGTGACTGACAGACAGGATCATGTGAAAAACAGCTGGTAATAAAACAGATTGGCTGTGTTCTCACACGGGGGTTATTTTGATATGGTTGTTTCGAAACAACCATATATTGAAATAACGTTTGTTTCAAAACAACTTATTTTGAATTAACAAAATGTTAATTCGAAATAAGGAAAAAGGCGGGAAACGAAATAGCAAGTTGACACTGTGAACTTGCTATTTCACTTCCGCAGGGGGCTGCAGGCACCGGCTGGCTTCGGCGCTGCCCTGCGCTGCTCCCTGCCGGTGCCTGCAAAGGGGGGCTGCAGGCACCAGCGGGCTTCAGCGCTGCCCAGCGCTGAACCCCACCGGTGCCTGCAGAGCCGGGCTGCAGGCACCAGCGGCGTTCAGCGCTGCTCCCCGCCGGCTTAAAGCCCGGTCTGCCCCCAAACCCGCC
>ML681994.1:38709313-38719767 GCA_007922195.1 Podocnemis expansa
TTGTTTCGAAACAACCGTTGCAAAACAACGTTGTTTTGCCCACAGACTAGGTCTAACTTGTTTCAAAACAACCGTGCGTCGTGTGAACAGTCGAAACCTGATTTCGAAACAACCTCCGTTGTTTCGGAATAAGGAGGCTGTGAGAACACACCCATCTTATTGTTGTAAGAATAAAATTGGTTCTTGTGCTTAATTTTTCATAATGCTTGTATCGCTAGAAGAATTCAAGCTGAAATCCATAATTTTCCTTTTCAACAGTGCTTAAAAAGAAGTACATGGGTGTGCAGGCTGCATGGAAGTACATTTTTGTTTCTCCCCATATCCTATTCCTTCAGAGATAGCACTAGATCCCTGAAGTCAGGGGCGTCGCTGGCGCTGGGCACTGCGGGGCACGTGCCCCAAACCCCAGCACCAGAGCCCCGGATCTCCGGCCCAATTGGGCAGGAGATCTGGGGCCTAGCCACTGGTGGCTGTGGCGGCCCCATCCCCAGCTGGTGATCCGGGGCCTTGCTGCCCACGGCTGCGTCCCTGGCTGGGGATCCAGGGCCTGGCTGCCTGCGGCCGTGGTGGCCCTGTTCCCCTGCCAGGGATCTGGGGCCTGGCTTGCCTGCAGCAGTGTGGCGGTGCCTGTCCCTGTCCCTGGCCAGGGGGCTAGACCTGTACGCTGGGAGTGGGGCCTGCGGGCTGGGGGCGGGGCCTGGGCCCGTGCCCTGGGTCTCTCCCGCAGCCAGTGACGCCCCTGCCTGAAGCATTTTTTTTCCTTTTGCCTGTTTAAAACTTAATGGCCTCTGGCCAGTGGCACTGAAACTTTCCCCTATCATTATTTTTTCTGCTTTGATGAGTGACTGAGAATGAGTCAGTTCATGCAGGAAAAGGGAGATTCAATTATAAATCCAAATTGTTAACTCAGAAAGCTGAACTCAGAGAATCAAATACCAAAGAGCACTCAAGCCAGGTTTTCCTCTGCAAGTTCTTGTTGGTTTCTTACTGCTCTTTTGCTAGAGTGGAGCCCACTTAATGTAATCATGCAGCAGGACAAACTCCATAGGAATGTCCTCAAACCAGCAATTCCTGCCATTCATTTGTTCAAATAGTGTTTGGGAGAATAAACAGGTCACTTGAGCATTGCTCATGCTATCCTGCTTGCAAAACTGACCTGCCCTTTGTCTTTGGGCTGACACAGGATCCTCTTGTCTTTCAGTGGAAACAGAAAAGAGGCTTTGATGGTATTGTTTTCTCTATCAGAGAACACGTTAAAAATTAGAGGGGATGGAGGAGGATTAAAGACCCTTTTAAGATTGACAATGCCTCTTTAGGCATTTAGATTATATAATCTTGTACTTCCCCAGACTCTCTTCCTGAAGCAGTGGTGAAGGAGGAGTAACTGCACGTGTGTGTGGTGAGTATTATTTTCTTACATCTAGATCCTTAAAGATCAACGTGTCACAGGCATCTGTTACCTAGCAACTAAGATAATGAAGAAATAGAGGTCTAAATATCAATTCCTTTCAAATAGTATGAACATTTATATAGTAAGTCTTAAACCCAAAGGAACTTGCTCTATCCTCTTTAATTATGAAAAATATCTTGCGTCTGACAGTATGTTCTTTTCTTAACAGTATTGCCACTTTAGTGAACTCTGCTACCATCAATCCATTTTTGAAGCAGTTTTTCTGTTCTTCAAAGGTTTTGTCCTTGTAGCTTTATACAGCAAACCTTTTATGCTATTCAATAAACAGAAAAATTGCTTTGACATCTGGCATAATGAAAATAAACAAAATAATTCCTTGTCTAAAGGCATGAAACAAAAACCTGACTCTAAACAATCTGAGTATCTGGGATGGTGATGGGGGAAGGAGAGAAGGGCAGGAGAGAGTGGGAAGAAGAGGGTTTCAATTCTGCTTTATCCCCAGATTTTGTGGGTGGGACCTATGTCTCATTTAAAGGATAATTCTGCTTTGAAAAGACTGTGTACAATGGCACATCCTTTTCTGGGCTTTTTCACTCATAGCTGCTTATTATAGCAGGAAAACGAGTTCTTGCTGTTTCACGGCCCATCTTTGCAACATCTAGCACTTTAGTAAAGTATTGTAATAAAGACTTGTTCCAAAGCGGTAGGCATGTTAGTCTAGTTCAGCAAAACAAACAAGGAGTCCTATGGCACTCCTGGCCACTCTGGATGTAGAAGCTCTGTATGCCAACATCCCACACAAAGACGGATGACAAGTGATTAAAAGAGCCATCACATTTGATTCCACAGCACATCTTGTGGCTGAACTTTTGTGATTTTTGTCCTCACCCACAACCATATCAGATTTGAAGATAATTTATACCTTCAAGTCAACAGCACTGCTTTGGGTACCTACATGGTACCACAATATGCAACAGTTTTTATGGTCAGTTTAGAATAATGCTTCCTCAAGTTTAATCCCAAAGCACCACTCCTCTACTGACTCTGCTACGTTGATGATATCTTCATCATCTGGACCCATGGTAGGGATGCCTTTGAAGATTTCCACAGAGATTTAAACAGTTTCCACCCCACACTCAACCTTAGCCTGGAACACGCCACACAGGAAATCAGGGGTTAAAGTACAATTTGGGGGCCCTGGAGCCCTCTGAAATTTCTGGGGCCCCCTCACATGGGTCCAGGCCCTTTCATTTAGCCCTGCTACTGCCCCCAATGTCCATTCCCATCCCCAAAATCCAGCCCAGCCCCCAATACCAATGGCTTGACCCCAATATCCATCAAGGCCCCAATATCCTCCAAAATCCGCCTCTGCCCGCAATACCCAGCCCCAGCCTCCAGTATCCATTCCCCTGTTCCCAATATTTCCCTGCTCCCAATACCCACCCCCAAATCCACCCCAGCCCCTGTCCCCAGTATTCCCCTGGCCCCAGCCCCAGCCCCCCAAATCCACCCCCAGTGTGAGCACTGCTGCCCCAGCACTTACCGGCAGCCGTGTGCCAGGCTGGGAGACAGTCCTTCCTGCAGACTGCACTTGGAGGCTTCTGCCTCCAAGCGCAGCCTACGCATGCACGGGGGAGCCAGGCATACCTTCCCCCGAACTCTCCCCTGCATGCTGGAACATGGCAGATTGGCATTCTGGGGTCTGCTATTTTTAGGGGATCAGCCTTCAGGCCCATAAAAATAGAAAATAGAACCGGAACACTGCGTTCTGGGGCCCACTTTTTTAAAATGGTGGGCCCTGGTACACAGTGTTCTGGTGCCATTTTCTATTTTTAGGGGGCCTGGAACACTGAGCCCCTAAAAATAGTGGGCCCTGGAATGGCATTCTGCCACGTTCCAGCATACTTTAATCCCTGCAGGAAATCCAGTTTCTGGACACTACAGTGCAAATTAGTGATGGACACGTAAATACCACCCTATACCAAAAACCTATGGATCGTTAAAGTTACCTACATCCCTTGAGCTTTCATCCAAGACATACCACATGATGCATTGTCTACAGCCAAGCCCTAAGATATAACTGCATTTGCTCTGATCCCTCAGTCAGAGACAGACACCTTCAGGATCTCTATCAAACATTCTTAAAACTACAATAACCACTTGCAGAAGTGAATAAATAGATTGACAGAGCCAGATGGGTACCCAGAAGTCGTCTACTACAGGAGAAGGTTAAGAAAGAAAACAACAGAATGCCACTGGTCATCACCTACAAACCCCAAGTCAAATCTCTACAGCACAAGGATCTACATCCTATTTTACAGGATGGTCACTCGTTCTCTCAAGCCTTGGGAGACAGAGCTCCCATTGCTTACAGATACTCACCAGCAAGTATAGGCCAAACAACAGAAACATTGAAGCAGGAACATATCCCTGCAACAAACCACATTGCCAACTTTGCCCACAAATCTGCACAAAAGATGCCATCACAGGACCTAATCCAACCAGCTACTCTCTTAAGGGCTCATTCACTTGTTCATCCACCAATGTGATTTATGCCATCATGTTTCAGAAATACCCCTCCCCCCACCTTATACATTGGACAAACCAGGACAGTCTCTGTGCAAAAGAATGAATGGATACAAGCCTGACATCAGAAATAACACTAAAAAAACAATAGGGGAACACTTCAATTTACCTGCTCACTCCATTGCTGATTTGTTAATAGCTGTGCTAAAACAAATGGATAACGAATTGAAGTTTCAAAGAGAAACTACAGAACTGGAATTCATATGCAGATTTGACACTGTAGCCTCAGTGTTAAATAGGGACTATGGCTTTTTTTCTCATTACAAAAGGTGATTTGACCTCACCTTCCTCTGTATGCTGTTCCCGGGTGTTTGAATCTAAATAACTGCTTTGATTTGCTATAACAGTATGACCTGTTCCTATGACATACTGTTCCCTCTATTTATTTTCCTTCCATTGTGTAAGTTCCCCTACCTTCAAAGTGTCTAAGTGGGCTTTTCTCCTGCAAAAGTTCATGTGACAAATAAATTTCTTAGTCTTTAAAAGTGCCACAGGATTTCTTGTGTGTTTTGCTTGAGTAAAGACTGTGCACCAAAAGGATGACTGAGTCAGACCGTCTCTTGGCACTGTAGAACCATCACAATTATGACTGTTTTTCTGGCTCGCAGTCCAGTTCAGTAAAAACAAACAAGGAGTCCTGTGGCACTTAAAGGCTAACAAATTTATTTATTGCATGAGCTTCATGGGAGAAAATCCTACTTCATCAGATGCTTTGAAGATGGGGAAGTTCAATAAATAAATTTGTTAGTCTTTAAGTGCCACAGGACTCCTTGTTTGTTTTAAAAATCAGAGTTCCATTAATGGTGGTAGATTTAAATGCAGCACACTGACTGAGTTTTGGTGTGTGGTCTGGGAAAATTCCTGAAATACTTAGTCTGAAAAAGGTTTCAAGAGTGTACAGGCAACTAATTCCCTCTGTTGAGGGAATGAACTAAATTCCATCCAGTTACACCTGTGTGATGCTATTGAATCCACTGTAATTGCCTATGTATTGGGGAGAGAATTTGATCTGATGTGCATGAAAAGGAAAGTAGTTATTTTATAGCTACTTTTACAACTGTTGATATTTTACTCTTTGCCCTTTCAGTTACCTTGCATGTGATTCATCTGTTTTGTCCATTTGTTTCACCTGTAGCTTTAATTAGGTAATCTGATCTTCAGCTGTAGGTGAGATTGTTCTATAAAACCAGGGAAAGTACTCTTCTGCAAACCATTATTCTAAAAATATTTCATGGAAACATCATTCTGTGAGTTTTAGCCAAACTCCTGCCACAATTCTGAAGTTACCATCTCATTTTGTTTTTGCTGTGATTTCCTGCAGTTTATAGCTCCTGGCAGGATCTCCCTGCCACAGGACCCCTGTGTAGGCAAGTATGAATCAGCAAACATAAATCCAGAATGCCTTCTTAAGGCTGGATATTTCTCATCCTTATGAGTCAGTAGCATTTTTTCAAGCCAGCTTTGCTGTCTTTCTATCACTCTTTTTGGCAGATAAAATAATGTGAAAACAAAGGGTTCAAACAATTTAACCCTAAACCCAATTTAGCCACAATACTCCTACATAAAGGCTGTCCTTGCCCATTTAGCTGTATGAGCATGCATGAGAAGGCTATGAACGAAGATGATAAAATAAGTGTTCATATTCCAGTCAAAACTTCATCACTGGATATTTTTGAGAATTCCAATATCATAGCCTTAGTCACTGTGACAAGCTGCTCCCCAGATACAGTCCAGTGTGTCACTGTGACTCCTGATCCCACTCCTGAACCCCAATTTGGCCCGCTTTGCCAAGTGACCACTCACTCCTGAGTCAGTCCACTTTGGCATCTGGCCTGCAGTTGGTCCCAAGCAGTGGGTATATGCCCTCTGGCTACTTGAGTGACTGTCCCCTAGGAAGCACCCCTAACCCCAGTTACCACCATGGGAGCTACTGCGTACAGGGATTGAGGCACACTCCCAATCACTATACACTCTCTAATCTGTCCATTTAACAAAGAAATGAATTGTGCGCAGCCTTCTTCACTCGCACACTCTAAAGATCACACAGCTTTAGATAAAACCATGACCAGTTTATTGATCAGACTATAATTCTAAGTAAGCATATGGCCAGTCACTGCAGAATCACAGTATAAATGTCAGGAGTGACCACAAAGAAATAAAAGGTAAAACATGCATACTAACCTAATATCTCTACTTATATTGACCTCATAGTCCAAGTTCACATTCACGGTGTTCAGTGGTCAGATGTTTGTACAGCCAGTCTCTGCTTGAGGCCAGGCAGGACCAAGATCTTGCTTAAAGTTGTTTCAAGATAGCGAGTACCAGGCCAAAAGCTCCAAAAATCTTCCAAGCATCTCCCTTTCTTTCCATCAACCTGCTCTGACCCCTCCCTTTCTGTGCAGAGGTGATCTCTTTGTCTCATTCGAGCCTCCTCAGTTAGCATATCTTTGTTGTCTCCTCCAGGTGCTTGTTTGTTTGCTGCGAGAGGGCTCTGTTTGTTTCCCCCACCCCAAGCCACGTTACCCTCTGTAGGCATGCATGAGGCTGCAGGAAACATATCATCATGGTAATAATGTAGACTAGGCTATGAGCGTCCATAAAGAAACATTGTGTGGTGTAATTGGCAACAAATCATGTAATCACAGTGTACAAGTAAACAGTAAAATCATATAGATCATAACCCAGGGTGCACAGATGACACATGTGTCAGCTTTTCCCTTTGTCCTGGCTGTCTTCTTTATTCCCCTCAACCTCAATAATGAGATCTGACCAATGAACTTTGGATGTTCTCCACTTGGGATCTGCCAGAGATGGAATATTATTGACTGACCAAGGCACTGTGCTAGATCACATAGGTAAAGTGTTTCATACACATCACATCTTGTCTCTAAATTCTGTATTTTCTGACATCATAGAAGCCAATTCAATACCACCATAGCAATGCATAAATTTATAAATGTGGGTTCTATTAGTATTGTTGCTCTGCTAAATATGGAGTGGTACAAACATCCCTGTAACTGTCATTAAATTCTCTGGAGTTCAAGATGCTTGGCATCTCTTGATGTTGATCTCTTGATTTTATTGCAGATATCTACAATGTCTGTGACTGATGTAAAGAATAATAAAATGACTGTTTGTATCATATTATAAATGCCCATAACCCTCTACAATACAAACAGCTTGATCAAGAGCGATCTCTGCCACAGGAGTTGATTGAGTGCAAAGGGGTACAATATGATGAGGAGAAACAGAGCACGATGGGGGGGGGGGGAGAAGGAGTCTTGTGCCATTTAAAGACTAACAGATTGATTTATCGCATGAGCTTTTGTGGGAGGAAATCCCATGAAAGCTCATGTGATAAATAAATCTATTAGTCTTTAACTGCCCCAAGACTCCTTGCTTTGTTTTGCTTTACTAGACTAACATGGTTCCCCCTTTGAAACTTATCATGACAGAGATGGCTCATGGAAAAGATGGGCTTGAAAGTGGTGTGTGCTTTTTTTATGAAAGATATTTTCAGAAAAATCAAGTCTTGTTAATCCAGATTTCCCAAAATAAAATAGAGCTGCTGGGGAGAAACCCTGGGCTGCCCTGCATGCAGATTGGGGATCCAAAAAGCCGTGAGAAGTCTGGCTTGAACTGGGACATATAGAAATGCTATGTTATTTGCTGTGAAATGGTGGTTGAATCCCAGTTAGACCCAGGGCTTTCTTGTTCTATATTCCCACGCAGGGAGCTGGAAACTGTGGCCTTTGGAAACACGAGTTCCTGAACAGTCTGCTAGGGAAATTAGGCAGGTTTCTATCAGGGCTCTGTGTGTGATTTGTTGAAAGTCTGACAAACCAGAGACAGAATCAGAAACTGGAAGGGACCATTATAGGTCACTGAGTCCAGTCCCCTGCACTCATGGCAAGATCAAGTACCTTCTTAATCCATCCATGACAAGTGTTTGTCTAACCTGCTCTTAAAAACTGCCAATGACGGAGATTCCACAACGCGCCTAAGCAACTTATTCTAGTGATTAATCACCCTGATAGTTAGGAATTTTCTCCTAATGTCCAAACTAAACCTCCCTTGCTGTAATTAAAGCCCATTGCTTCTTGTCCTATCATCAGTAGTTAAGGATATTTCCATGATGCATTTCAGGTTCAGCAAAGCATCATTTTCTAATAACATTCTTTTGTCAGAAAATTCCCACCCAGTGGTAGTTGTAAGTGCCTAGGACTGGGCAACATAAAAAAAATAGTGGACACTTTTGACTGTAATCTCTATGCCTCAGTTCCTATCTGTAAAGTAAAGATAACATCTCCCATCTCTCAGAGGTGTTGAGAAAATAAACTAATATTTCTGAAGCATGCAGCTACCAGGATGATGATGGGCACCATGAAAAAAATTGCTGTTGAGAAAACTAATTTTGTCTTCAGAGATGACTTTGTACAGTGTACAGTAAGGTCTACAGTCACATATTGAATAATATGAAAACAAAATATAAGTCTAGTAGTATACCTTTTAAAAAAAAATAACAAAATGTAAACCACTCTTTTAACCTCTAAGTGTATAAATAGAAATGTTTCTACTTTATGTAATATAGGATTTTCTCACTCTGAGACCAACTTCGTCCCTCAATCTGCAATTGTTAGCAGGTGTGGGCTTGTCTATATGGTGGAGTAATGTGCGTTATGGGCCTGTGATTGTTAAAGCACATTCAAGAGTTGCACATTAATTGGACCATATAGACCTTGCTGGTGCACACTATAAATGTTTTCTAGTGTAGTGCAGTTTCAAACAACACTCTCTTAACACACACCAACAGGGGCTACATGGACTGATTAATGTGTGAAAGAGGTATGCTTTAAAAATGACACCCATATAGACAACTTTGTTTCCCCCTCACTCCTTTCCACCCCTGTATATACCAGCCCTAAGGGTCAGCCTACAGAGTTATGTTTGGATAAGAGGGTTTGTGTTTCATATGCATCGTTCTGTCTCAAATACCACAATAACTAAGAGCTCTGTAAAGAGGTGGGGCTATTCCTTTCTCTATTTTGCCTGCCCGGATGCTGAGTTCACCTTGAAAGGTGAGCTAGAAAAAGCATACTTTTTTCTTCCCAATAACAGAGATCTCTACACATCATAGCATCTAGTGCCTCAAGTTAGGCCAACTGGTTGTCATGGGAAATGAAGAGAGGTCTTGCAGGGCTGGTGTGTAGCTGAATTGTTCTGCTGCACCTAAGATGTTAACACTCATTCTGGCTCTAATCTATAACTCTAAAAACCAACCAAACAAAACCTTCTTACCCTAGACAAACACAGTTTAAAATTGTCTGTGGCTATTGTCAAAAATGATTTCACAGTGAGTCATTCATCACTGAAGAATGGGTTTATCTTACAAGAGAAATGATTGTTTTCTGTTTATAACAAGAATTCAGTTTATTAGCAAGAAAATTGAATCATCTCACTTGGCTGTAACGTACAGCTGAGTTATATCAAAGTCTTAACTAAGTTCAGTAATTGAGTATTTCAGTGAACTGGAAGAATCAGTTAGGCTGAGCTACTGATTCCTAAATCCTAAAAGAAAGAATAGATTCAGATGTCTTTTAAAAACCTAGAAATTAAGTTGCAGCTTGCCAAGCACACACAAGGGTGATCTAGAAATAAGTCTGTATTTTTTTGTAAGACTGCCATAGATCTATCTATATTGTGTCCCTTCCACATTTAACAGATCTGTGATTAAGTTGTGTCTTAAGCTACAGATTTTGGAACAAGTATATTAAGGTCTTGGAGGGCTAGACCACCATAAGCAAAAGCAGCCTCATAAGGTATGAAGAAAAAAATACAGGAAAATGCAGCAATCCTATAATCGGCATCTTGAGAATGAGAGAGAGAGAGAGAGAGAGAGAGAGCGAGCATCTGTAGTATCCAAGCACTGCAGAAAAGCTCAGAACAAAAAAGTTGGGTCAGGGAAGGCATTTCATGACTTGACATTCACCATCTTATCTCATGGCAACCTTTTCTGGTAAGTTTGTCAGCCAATAATAAAATCAAGCAAGGTCCTGTACACGTGAGCAATGGTGGCAAAGTGAGAACAGCTACAGATCTCAAATAAAAATGAGCAGTAATAGGGGACGAAACCACAAGAAGACTAAAATAAGAGACAGATGGAGTGTCTCAAAGTTCTTTGTGAGTTTCTTCATGCAAGAAAAGTTGTATGAAGGGCATTTATTGGAAGGGAGGAGGGAGTTTGTCATCCTCTAAGGCTGTGTTCACACAGCCCTCCTATTTCAAAACAACAGAGGTTGTTTCGAAATAAGATTTAGGCTGTTCACACGATGCATGGTTGTTTCGAAACAACGGGTCCCGTTGTTTTGAAACAAGTTAAACCCCAGGCGGGGATGAAACAACATTGTTTTGAAACGATTGTTTTGAAACAACGCTGTGCAAACATGTTGTTTCGAAA
>ML681994.1:38719777-38932551 GCA_007922195.1 Podocnemis expansa
AAACGATTGTTTTGAAACAACGCTGTGCAAACATGTTGTTTCGAAACAACGGTGACTTGTTTCGAAATAACTGTTGCCTGAACCTGCTAGTTCGCTTTGATCTTTTTTCCTTAATTCGAATTAACAAACTGTTAATTCGAATTAAGTTATTTCGGAATAAGGTGTTATTTCGATACAAGTTGTTTCGAAACAACCATATCGAAATAACCCCCTGTGTGTGAACACAGCCTAAGAGAATCCTTTTTGCTCTCTATCCCCGCAACAGAAAACAAATAAACCACATTCTCTGGTACTGAGTTGTAGCATAAAAGTCTTGATATCTCTGGAAGGATGGAACAACCAATAGATAACAGTATGCCAGCACTTGGGAAAGAGGATGGAGAGCTGGCAAGTGGAATAGTGTAGCCATATGGTATGAAAAAGAGGAGGGGGCAGCAGGCACAATAGAGAGGAAATATGAAATAAGAGGTTAGTTCAAATGTGGTGAAGAATCTCTACAGAAAGGAAAAGTGGCAACAATAAAACATAGGGGTGCTTCATAACTGGCTGTAGGAAAGAAAGTAGGTGGTAGGCAGCAGGTAAATGGTGTCAAAGGAAAGTGGAAGGCAGCCTCAGAGGAGGGAGTAAATAAGAAGTTTATTAGGATGGACTTTGGAGTGAGTGAGAGGAAAGGGGCAAAAAACAGGAAGTGGGCTATGTTCAAAGTGAGTAAGAGGACAGGCTCCACTCTAAATACTTGCATTCAAGCACCTTCATATATTGTTACACCCTTATTTCACACACCATGAGAGGGACCCAGAGATTCTTCTCTTCTGCAACATCATCTGCAAAATTTCAGCTAACAGAATTGTTCCAGATAGCTGAGTGACTAATCTACCCAGAAGCTTCCAATTTGTCTCCAAACCAAGTTTCCTTTCCTGGAGAGACTGATTATCCTATGTTGTGGAAAAGATCAAACGTCTGTGACACTGTCTCCAGATCAACAGAATAGCAAAGGATGACTGGCTTAATACACAGCCAGATGTCCTGTAAGCACTGTAGGAAATCCAAGTTATCACACATAAAATGGCCTCCTGCCTTTTAGCCAGTAATGATGGGCACACTTCAAACTGAGATCTAAGCCTTTTTTCAAGGAACACAGGCTGTTAATCACCTGAAATAAACATCAGTCTGTGTCAGTATTTGAGAGGCCATAATTTGCTGCCCACCATCAGAACTACTGCCTTTCCACTGATCTTCCCTGTCTGATCAAGATTATTGAAAAGTTGGTATTGTGCTATTTCCAACAGCATTGAATGTCTGTCAGTATCCTAGGCCTTCCTCAAACAAGCTTCATTCCAAAGCATGGCACAGAGATCATGTTTCTTAGACACGGACAGAGGACAAACAATGTGGCTCAAGTACATAGCCCTGACACTGTGTGGTTCCCGTCCATTCTTGGAGATCAAGAATGTAGGACTGAGCAATTGCTTGTGTGCGTGGAGAGTGCTCTCAGTTGTTTCTGCAGTTTTGTGGTGGTTTTCACCTGTCTTTGTAATACGCACAAGGATTAGCATGGGGAGTGGACTAATGAGGGTTACAGTTTATGATGTCTTCAGTTTGCAGGTGACACCCAGTGCTGTTCTTCCATCTCATCTAAAATGGCCACTGCAGTAGAGTGACTGCTTTACTGAAACTGGGCTAAGTGCTAGGTTCTTGGGATACTACTTTAATGAGACAGAGAATGCTTGTTTGCAGAATCACATGGGGAAATGTGATAGTTGTATTCCACTCCACTAATTGAGGGATCTTGCCCACTATTGATGAGGTGGATTTTCCGAGTATGTGTCTTATTTCAGCAACTGTTTCTGAATGCTCAGGTAGCAGATGTGACCAAAAATGCGTTGCAATCTTCTAGCCAAACTCCACCTTTTTTTTTTTTTACAGAGGTGGACTTTGCTTCTCTTACTCATGCCATTGTCACATTAATGGATTAGTCTAATAAATGCTTTCCATGATACTACACCTACAGATCAAGCTAGATAGTGAACTCGGTCCCTCTCCCTGTTGAAGACCTCTGGCCTCTAGCTGTCCAGGTGGCTAGCTGTCTTGCGGTTCTGCTGGATTCATGGCTGCTCTTAATGACAGCAGGCAAATATGCCTCTTTCCAGTTTTTGGCTTCCAAACGAAATTGAGCTTGATAATTTCAGACTTGGATGTAGCAAAGATGATTCATGCTTCCTTCACCTCCAGGAGAGACTGCTGTGATGTGCCATACCTGTGACTGGCCGTGAAGTCCAAGCTGGAATTTCAGGTGGTGCAGTAGAGAGCAGCCCCAGCTACCAACATATTTGGTAACACAAACTGCCCATAGTATAGCTCACTGATTGTCATCTTATTTAACATCAGAGCCTTTTCAGGGTCTTAGTGCTAACTTTTAATACCCTTAAAAAGATACGTATGGCATGGCTGTCCCTGGAATACCTCTCTCACTCACTGCTACCCATCATGGCAACTGAATCAATGGGTTGTGTTGGTTTGAGAGTTCAGGGAGAAGATCTTGGGGGCTGTAACTGGGCATTATTGTTAAAATTTTTGCTGGAGATTTTCTGGCCACTGGAGATCAGGATAAGCCTAAAATCTTGGCACTAGTAAAGTGCTGGGCAAGAACAATCTTTGTCTTGCCTGTCCCTTCTCTTCATAAATATGTCTTTCTAATAAATGTCACTGAAGACAGCAATGCAAGTGGTGGACAGATATGTAATACAGGTCCTGGTGCATTCTATTGTGTACCTGTGTAAAGTGAGGTGTACAAACCTATCAAACCTGAATTCTTTTCTTGTTTAACCTAGTGGTAGCATTTGACACCTACATTTAGCAGATGTAAATATAAAAGGAACATGAGTGAAATGCTCACTGTTAATTTTCCATATGCAAATTTATGTTTGGAATAACTGAGCTAGGGAAACAGAGATTGTATTGTTTGATTCCTATTTCTGGCAAAGCAGGACACATTCTACTGTAGCATTACGTAATGCCACACCTGAAGTGATGGAACAGCATGTGACACTTTCATTGATGTGACATAACTTGAAAATACCAACCCAAACCAAAAGAATTCTAGATTCTAGTGATTATTAAGTAATTGGTTGACTTAAAAAAAAAAAAAAAGGTGACATTTAAAAATACCTAGATTCCTTGATAGGAACATCTTCATGACCAGCGCCAAACAATTCAGAGATAATATATGGCTGGCGTTGGTATGCGATTGCTATTTGTTGTGAACTTAACCCACAGATCTCTGAGACAGGTGTTCTTAAACTTGTGTACCAAGTCTAATCTATCTGTAATTTTAATGAATAGTAGCTTAACTTTATATTAAAAGTGTTTTTAAAACAGTTGGTTTTTCCCTTTTGCAGGATTTGTACTCATAGTAAGATGCCATGTAGAAGATGTGATGTCCAGGGCAGGTACCCAACTGTGGTGTGATCTATAATTAGATTTCACCAAGTCGATAATAAATACAAACTCCCAGATCACTATATTAGCCTTATGAGAGAGTCACAGACCCTTACACTCTCCAGTCTATCTTGTCACCTAGACAAAGTGGTCTTAGCGATAATAGTGACACAAACCAACAATTACACTTTATCAGGTTTCTTTCAGTCCCAAAGAACCAGTTGCATACCCCTGATCAACTGGTACTCTGGAGGTCACACCAAAGACAAAGCTTCAGCCCATTTTTTAGTTAACTAATTAATATATACATATGTATTACCTAAGAAAAATAAATGAATTATTGATATCTTAAAGCAAGTAAAATATGTTAACAGGTGAGTCGACATTTATATGTCCAAAATCATAGGAAAGATGTAAGTTTCCAGTTTCTCAAAAGTCTTTCAGGACTATGCAAAATAATTCTGGGGATCTCTACCTTCTCATTCACTTATTCTGCCTGGTAGAGTCCAAGCAGTCCAGAGATAAAGAAACTTTTTTTGAGTCATTACTTACAGCTTCTTCTCCAGATAACGATCCAATAGGTACTTTTACTCACACAATGGCCACTTGATTTGTGATTAGCATTTCCTATTACAGTCCTTCATTAGCATTTGACAAGATTTATTTGATGAATCATTTAGTTACATGCCCGTAATAGCGAACAGTAGAGTATTTCTGAAGTGAACACCAGAATACTTTCTCATACTAGTGCACATTTTAATTTTGGTTATCTAATTACAGGGAAACATATAATGTAAATGTAATTACAGGGTTATATGCAATGTAAATGTAATACTCATATTATTGTACTCATCTGTAACTGATCATCTAATATTACATCTCTTTTGATCTCTACTAGCATGTAAGTGAATTAGTTTGAACACATTAATACACATCACTTCTTTGCTGTTCATACACAAGTGAAATGACCTATGCCTCTGGCCTCAGCTAGTCTGCCAGTATCACAGAGGAAGCCTTTAAAGAAGCACCCTACCATCTTTCTGTCATTTGTCCCTTCCACTGGTATTGAGGTATAGCTTGTGTCAGTTGCTAATGGTGAGGACCAACTTTTGGCAGTTGGGGGCCTCCAGCAATCTTCCAGAAGATTGAAGCTTTGTGCCTGACCCCAGTAATCCAGGAGAGCACTATCCTCTCCCAGCAAGCCTCAATCTAAGTACAGAGTGGTTTGCAGTGCCCCCTACTTCTCCCCTTCCCCTGTTTATAGCCTGAAATGCTGCCCCTTCTCTAGTTCGTGGGGTACCTCCTGCCCTTTCTATCTGCTTGGCTGTGAATGGCACCATGCTCATGGCCATGGAGCACATTAAGGTGACAGTGATGCTGAGAAGCCAGGCTTTGGGTTTTTTGAGGTGCTCCCTCCTAAAGTGTGGCAGTCCTTCTCAGAGCAGCTTGGGCCTAGTCAGGGTCCATCTGATGCACTGAGGGATGAGCTGCATCAGTTTGTGGCAGAAGAATGTGGCTCCAGGGGGAAGGTGCATCTCACTCTCTGGTGGGGTGGGGGGGGTGGGAGGTTTTAATCTTCTCCAGGTCATGAGGGCCTTGACAGAAGAAGGCAAGAGGATCTGGAAACAGGATACTATAGCTTACCAATGGACCTAAAGCTTTTGTGATCTGTAGTTGTCTGTGGGATCAACCACAAGTTGCTGTTTGGCTCTAAGGGAATAGATCAGTGGTTATCAGCTTGTAGTCCAGAAGCCAAAATTGGCCCATGAGGTCTTTCAAAGTGGCCTGCAGCTCTCCTCCTGCTGGCTGCAGATGGGACCCACTGTCTAAGAACCCAGGTGGAGTCTGTTTCTGTGGGGTTAAAAGACTGGTGCAGGCTACTTGCAGCAGTGGAGGGATGGGAGATCAGTGTTCTTCACCCCCCAGCTCTAGCAAAGAGCTAAGTGTAGGTCCCTAGGTGCAGGGTTTCCTGTGGGAACCAGAAGGAAGGGAGCATTGATCTTCTGCCCTCCAGCTGCAGAAGGGAAGTGCCACTGCCTAGGGACCCAGGTAGAGCTCAAGGGGCTACAGGATGTGGGCCATTTACCTGACGCAGCCAGGGGGACAGGGGATCAGTGAGGAAATCCTTCTGTCCAGCTGTGGGGAGGGCTGCTGGCAGAGACTGGTGGCCTTTCAAGGTGGTAACAATGATATCTGTGGCTTTCAAACCAAACAGGTTGGGAACCACTGGGATAGATGATACTCCTGACCATGAGGATCCTCAACCCCTCTCCCTCCTGCATCCCTTCAGTGAGACCAACCACTTTCATGTCACTTAAAGCCAGAGGCTATAGGGTGAATCTCTGGAGATTCTAGGTACTTTCCTTCCTTCAAGTGGGGGTGTAATTTGTGATCTTCTTGCAAGAGATTCTCACTGATCCAGCTACTGAAGATAGTTGTGGCTGGAGGGTAGGGAATGGAGTATGCTTCAGCCACCTTACTGTGCTTTCAGGTGAGATGGTAACCTTGTTCTCCCTGGGTCTGTAGCCCAAGATTCTGAAGATTGGTGAAGTCATGCAAGGATGCTTGCTACATCTCTGGGTCTATGTGGAGGGGCTGTTTCTCAATCTTTTTAACATCTATACCCATATATTTGGCCTGGAGCCGATAAGCTTCTACCACCAGGCATCTGCCTTTTTTGATGTTTTGTGTTTGGTTTTGGGTGGGAATTTTCACACCAGCCTGGATGCATGGGACAGGATTGGGGTAGAGAAGGGCTAAGTCACTGCAGACATCCATCTGGGGGATTACGGACCATCACTGCCTCGGGGCTGTCTGAAGTGACCACCAATCAGGTCGCTCTATTCCCTTCACTTTTGCCTTGGTGGAGGACACTGTTGTCATTCCCAGCTGGACTGCATTTACTTTTTTCAGTTAAGCATCTTTCAGTCCATTCCTCCAGCATCACATTAGCTGCACTCTTGGATCACTGATTTGTGGCAGTGACTGCCTGCTTGACACTGTTATGGCTGGGACTGACTTACTGGAGTTTCAATAATATTCTGTTGGAGGATGTGTGTTTTGCAGCATCCTTCCAGGAGTCTTGGCAGGACCACTGTGAACTTAGGAATTGGTGCCTAATTTTGCTTCTCAGCCTGGACTAGAAGATCACACTCGAAAGCCATCTTATTGTGGGTAAGATCCATGCTTGATGTGATCTACCTCAACCAGACCTACAGCATCCCAGGCTGAACCGTCTTTGATAAGTTTGATCTGCCAGGACCTACTCCAGCCAAAGTGTAGGGATTGACTGTTGCTTGATTTTCTGTTCCTGGATCAAAGGCGGCATTTGACAGGTATCTTATGGGCATTTTGTCGGCATTCAGCTTAGAACCTGCTTCATGAGGTATCCCAAGATGCTCTAGGCCTCTGTGGAATGTCTGGTGAAGCTGTACTGGGTCTTCTCTGAACCTGTCACCTTTGGTTGAAAGTGCTGCCTTCTGTCCAGCAAGCTCTACACCATTGTTATCGAGGTCTTCCTACATTTGGTCTGTGAGAGGATGAGGGGCTGCTACTCCAGTAGCTGGACTTATGGGTGGTCCTGTTTGGCATATGCAAACAATGTGCTCCTTGTGGCCTGAGAGCTAGGAGATGTGGCATTGGTGGAGCTTTGCTAAGTCATCTATTCATTGGCCTCCTCTGCCCAGAGCTGCTGGGACAAGAGTTCTAGCCTGTTGGTTGGGAGTGGATGGCAGGTGGATTTCATTCCACCTCTGCTCTGTGCCATCTGCTGGGGTGTAGCTCTGCTGTTCTGTCTGGGCATATACCTTTTTGGCACCAATCCTTCCTTTCTGCTGAATGGGAGCAATCTAGACACTAGGGTATCTGATCAGTTGTGGAGGTGGACAGGACTTCTTTGGTACCTTTCTCTCCAAGGGTTGGCACTGGTGCTCAATCATCTGGTCTTTTCCATGCTCTGATACCAATTCAACACCCTTAGCCCTTCCCTGGGAATAATGGACAGCCTCCAGAAAAAGATCCTGAAGTTCTTCTGGTCAGGGCTACAAGGGGTCTCAGCTGGTGTCTTGAGCCTACCCCATGGGGAGGGTGAACAGGGTCTGGTCTACATAAGTCTTCAGGCCCTGCAAAGTCTCCTTAACAGTGCAGGCAGCCTGACACAAAGTGTACTGATACATGTCTTTCTCTGATGGCTTGATATGACCGGCAGCTCTTTTACCTCCCCCTGAGAGCAGAGGCAATTCTGGAGGGGGCCAGGATGAGGGGCATGTGCCCCTGCCCCACAAGTGGCCCTGATCTGGCTGTGCATGGGCCCAATCTGGCTTCGAGCCTCCTGAAAGGGGCTCGAAGCTGGGGATGGTCTGTGCCCTTTATGGGAAGTGGCAGGGATGGTCCCCAAGTGGTGGAGACCATCCCAGCTGCTTGTGGGAAACGGCACAGACCATCCCCAGCTTCAAGCCTCTTGGAGGAGGCTTGAAGCAGAAGACAGTCCCTTCCATTCCTTAAGAAGTGGCAGGAGCCTTCCACACTTTCTGGAAGCAGCCCAGAACCGGATGGAGCCACTTCTGGCTAGCTGGGGCCAGAGATGCAGGACCCAGGGCTGGAGATGCAGGGCCTGTGCCCTGCCAGCCCCAACATAGCAACATCCCTGCCTGAGAGGCCACCCTTAGACCTCTCCAGTTGCTCATGTTTTACCAGGACTTCCTCAGGACCTGGTGGCTTGTCTCAGTGACCAAATCATAGTGGCTGTCAAGGGAGAGAACCTCTTTGCAGAACTCATGCTACATTATCCCCCTCTATGTGTGCAGAAGATGTAGTCCATGCTGGTTTACCAGAGGTTGATCCTTCCTAGTGCTACCAGACATGGAGACCTCCTGGACCAGGGGGCATCGCTGGTGCTGAGCACACGGGGCCCGTGCACCAAATCCCGGCACCAGTGCCCCAGGTCTGATGGGGCCCCACCTCTCCCGGTCTCTGGTCCAATCGGGCCAGGGATCTGTGGCCCAGCTGCCCGCAGCTGTTGCGGCTGCTCCTGTCCCCATCCCCGACTGGCGGCATGGCCTGTGGCCAGAGGGAGTGGCCTCCGGGTAAGAGGTGGGGCCTGAGCTGGTGGCCCGGGTCCTTTCCCGGGGCAGTGACGCTCCTGTCCTGGACTACAGCTGGAGTGATGTGGTGCTTGGCTAGTGCATAGGGCTGTCCACCCTGCACATCCCCTGTCATTTGCTCCAGAAGCTGAGGGCAGCCCTGCTTCTGACTTCTCATTTTCCTCAAGAGGAACCTGCAGGACAGTACTCCCTGCCAACCCCTTATTCCTGGCCCTCCAGAACTCCTTCTCAGACTCCTGCTTCCCAGGCCACTCCAATATGCATCCTGGACCAGCAGTATGGTATCCAGTCAGTCTGAGTTTGAACTATGCTCCTACAGATATTCTCTGAGCTTGTGTTTCATACCTGTCAATTCCCCTCCCTCATGTCCCACCTTGACATCAAGTGACAGAACCTATTGTGCTACTAAGCCACAGGACCACCTCATCAGCTTTCTCCTGGTGATGGCCAAGATGGCCACCCAATATAAGGGGAGGAGGAAGCTGGATGAGAGGGTGGTCTATGACTGTAGAGGCAATTTTTGGTCTATTATCCAATCATGCTTCTGGGCAGTGTCCATTGACTGCCTTGATGCCTTTGAAGATGGTGAGTGCTGTCAGGGGTTCTCTGCTCAGGGTCCATCCCCCTCTGGATGGATCCCTGATTTTCAAGCTTTCACTTTACTCCTGCTCCTGTTTTTTCACTGTTTTCTGTTGTCCCCAGAACTAGATTGTACCTGGGCTTAATGGTTTTTCTCCCTTTGCTGACAGGGTGAACCTTTAGTTATGAGTGGATCTAGATTTTCCTGCCCTGGTACTACACAAAGAACATGCTTTCCAACTTCTGACAGTTAAGACAAAGGTCCTATGAATGATAGCCTCATTTATTACTAGGGCAGAATGCAGAACCCTTGGGGTGCAGTCTGGAAGGTGGGGGACAACTGAGTCCTCTGAATGGCCTGGGATCCCAATCTCACCATGCTGCTGTGACACGACAGGAAAGTTGCATAGATCATAACCCAGGAGCACACAGATGTGCATCCCATGATACCCACCGACAGTTTACTTCACTGACTTTTGGTCCCTGTACTCCTGCTTCCTTGTTCAATGTCCCAGTCTTCTTCCCAAACCATCCAGTCCCCCTGCTTCCCGCTCCAGCTCGGTCACAATTTCTCCCCTCTTTCACCAGACTTTGTCCCAATTGATTTCTTTGGTTTCTCCTGCTTTGTCTAACCCCCTGCCCTTGTCCCATGTATTTGAATCAGGCTTCTTCCTTCACATGGCCAGGGTGCCTGCAGTGGGTAACTGAAAAAAGAGGGGAGATTCTCTGCTCTCAGTTCTGGCATCTGGCCCCACCACAGCCTGGAGATGCCATTATGAAGTCATCTTAAGCCCCTCTAAGCCTGTTGCTGTGTGGCGCTTTTGCAGATGTACATGGTTCAACACTAGTTGCTGTGAGGGGATGGAACATGTCTCAGTGAGGATGGAATCTCTGGCGATTTTAGTAGTTAAAATCTCCAATGTCTACAGAGCACATGGGAATTTCCTACCATGCTTCCCCAAGGCTTATAATTTGGCCAAATATGGCCAAGTTTTCAAAGTGGTGCTAAATGATGACGCAGACACCCCTGACAAATGTAAAGTTGTGTGGGGGCAGTAGAGCATATAAATGTAAAGGTCATCAGTTTGGTTTTTGCTCATGGGTGGGTTTTTTTTTAATCAAAACTTATTTTTTTCCTAACCATATTATTTGTAAAAGCAAAACCATTTTGTCTGAAATATTCCTTCCTTGCTTCCTTCTCCTTCCAAAAAATATCAGCCAAGGCAGATGCTCAGGCATGGAGAAAAATTATCTAAATAGTTAATATTTGGCAACATTTTAAGATGCTGAAAATAAGGTCTTCTCATAGGAAGTGTCAGAGAACATAAATAATCAATGGTACTACTAAAAAATTTCCATAATGTATATAATCTCTTTCCAAAACAAGACATTCCACTGCACACACTTCTGTTTCTGGATTTAGGATGAGAGAATTGCAGAAGTTAGCTGCATTGCTTAATGAACTCACGTGCCACACTGAGGGGTGTGTTATAAAGAACCTGAATAGGACAGATTAAAACAGTGCCATGGATGTGATTGTACCACAAAAACATAGATTGGAGTTGTTTTCATGACCCTCACAGATTCCAAATCTCATGTATTCACTACAATGTTTTCAGCAGCATACACTGAACCCAAACATGATTTGTTTGGATCTGGCTCAAGGGCTCTACGCTCAGTTTTTCAGTCTTTAAACACACAGGAAGAGTCAGCAATAGGTGCCAGTAAGACTAAAATCCCTCTCATTGGCAAAGCAATATTAAAAACAGGCACACTGTGCCCACCATTACAGTGCAGGAACAGTGAGCCCAGAAATGTGTGGTGGTAAAAAATAACAAAAGTCCTTTTATTATTAACCACCCACAAGTGACACAGTCTGTATTTTATTTCCAGGGGTAACAAGACCAACAGTATTATCCCTCTAAGTGTTTCCCAGACATCTCCCCTCTTATCTTCAGCAGTATTTAATGTTGAAAAGCTCAACAATGCCTAACTATAAATTGTAACAGAGGACAGAGTGAGCTATCTATACCTCTGATTCAACAGAGAGGATTGTTTTTTGCTTTCTGTACCTTTTAGCTCTCTGTGAATGTGATATATTTCTCTTTTGCTCTTCATATTCTTTTTTTCCCCTTTGGCTTGGTTTTAGACTTCCGTTTGCTTTGTGATTTTCTTTGAATTTAGGCTTGGCTTTGTATTTACATTCTCTATTCATTGGCTGGCCACATACTGGGACCCAGGGATTCCAAGTGGAGAACTGAGTCACAGTTCTGAGCTTCTTGAGCTGAGCTTCTTCAGGTCCTGCCATGTTTTGTGTCATGTTTGTCAATGACCCCTTCAAAAGCTCGTTACAACCCATTGGAAAGGGCTTACTTAATAAAGAGCTCATACTTAAGACCTTTCAGAAGCATGACTTAGTGCCAAATGCATAATGTGCCATAAGGTAGAGGATACTTCACCTCCCAAAACTGGGTGTGTGTGTGTGGCCCTCTGGCTTAGTTCATGTTACTTGGACCGTGGCAATATATAACTGCCTTAAAATATCAAATGTAAAGAAAACCAAAGCAAGGAAATGCAGAGACAAGACCTAAATCCTGCTGTATCACCCCAATAATCAACTGATTAGGATTGGAGAAATGTTGGCTGAATGCTGGCAAACAATTTGGATATGGCTAAAGGGCCATTTCCTACAGTGATATTATAAACCAACACACAGTTCCATAGAGGGTCTCTGTAATGAGAGGTTTTTGGAACATGTAGCGCTAAACAGCCATAGTTAATCTCTCCTAGTTTATGCTAGGCCCTGAAGAATACATGATTGCACAGATACTAAGATGAAAGAACTACTTTCAATCACTAATGTCTCAGAAAGTTGCAGACAGAATACTTCTGAAGCATAGAGGTACTTTGACAACTGTAACATGAAAGGGTTAATTAGATTTTGCCATCTAGCAAAAAGGTTTTTTTCAGTTTACTTTGTAACGCTGTTTGGAACAGAATAGTGATGAAAGAAAAAAATCAAAGCACAGTGCATGCTTTCATTGTAACCCTTAATGAAAATAACTGATAACATGTGGACCTAATTTTTGTTTACTAGTCTTTTTGGTGGTATGTATCTGGTTAATCTGGTAAATCTGGTGTGTGCCACCCTCAATTAAGCAGTCCCTAGTAGCATATTATGGCTAATTGCATGCTGTTTATTAGAGCCTTTTCCTTTGAAAAAGGATCCCTCCTCTCTCTAAGATATAACTGTTTCAGACTGAGGTTTTTTATTTGACTCTGATTATTTAAATGCAATAGGTTCCTTAGCAATAAAAATATCAAATAAATGAATTTACACCTTGTGCCATGTGTTCAGCAGATAACTGAAAATGTATGTTGCTTTCTCACTTTGTTAGAGAATTATGGTGTGTTGGTGACTTAAAGTGTGTTGTAACAAAGTTAACAACAAGCAGCAATAACAAATGGGGTTTGAATGGCAGGATAGAATTAGAAAATATATTCATCTGGAGTATTTGCAATGGGCTCCAGATTTAGAGTGGTTGACTGCTTTAGGAAAATATCCATACCTTTTTAATTTCTTCCCAATGCCCATTAAAACACCTGGTTTATATTGCACTCTTAATTTGTTTGTCTGGAAAATGGTGTATCTTTGTACGCTCTTTGATTTCTTTTTAAAATGTATTTTGAAAAATTATGGATAAGTAAAAAGTGACAGCCAAATCATTTTGTGACAAAGAAATGGTTGTATGTATCTTCTGGAGAAATTACCTGTTTTTTTTGTGAACCAGCTGTTATATCCCCAAGGTATTTTTCTCAGAGAAAATTGTAGGCTAAAAATGCACATTGTTTACACTGTGTTTTGTAAGCATATTTTATGATTTTTGGCACTGAGAAATGATTCTGAGTTTGCATACGCTATTATGTTTTAACATGCCACAGTGCTGTGAGACATTTGTATTAAGGGCCGGGTTTTCAAAAGTGCCCAACATTCAGGAACTCCCTTTGGAAAAGAATAGGTTTTGCTGGGTGCTGAGCACTCTTGAAAGTTGGCCATTTCTTTAGGTGTTCAGTACTTTCAAATATCTAGTCTTAAATGCCCTTCACACCTATCTCTGCATTCCTCAACATGTGGGCGGTTATCTCATGGATTGAACTTGCACAGCTGCTTTAGGTGCAGGATTTTGGATAACTTCCAGCCTCAGGTGAATGGAAAGTATGCACACATATTAGAGAGGAATCAACTCTTGAAGTCCATAGCAAAATTCCCAGTTTTTTCAAGGACAGGATTTCACATTACGGTCAAGCTTTTGTTTAGCATTTTAAGAGCGAGTGGTTGCTCTTATTTCTTTAATAGAGAAATGATGCAAACAATTTAATATTACACTTGTAAAACCACATTTATAATGTATATAGAGAGAACTTACTAGGTCAACACCAAATTGTAATGTGGCAGGATACAGGTGCCTCAAGAGCTTATCGGGAGCCAGTGGGGTTACAGGGAACAAGGCACAGTAATGAGGCATATTTGAGAAATGAAGATCAATCCAGGCTTCTGGAGGGAATAGAAGGAACTCTGCTTAAAACAGTGTTATTGGTCAAAACATAGGAACTGCCATATTTGTTCAGACCAGCAGTTAACTGAGACCAGTATTCTGCCTGCCACAGGGACAATATTGTGAGACAAGGAACCACGTAGTATGGACTGCTTGCCCCCAAAGGAAAGTTTTATCTTAACCTCCAGTAATTAGAGGCTGAGGTTAAAGCAAGGGATGACCTCTAATAAGTTCAGAGCTCAACATACTGTTATTAAAGGCTGAATTATAGCTCAGGTGCATGTAGATGTTTATGTAATGCTCTGTGGCAAACATTGACCTTTTGCCCTTTATAAGCCTATGTGTAAATTAGTAACCAGGTGCATGATGATGTCAATCCAATAAATGGCTATTTCAATGAGTCACAAAAGCATTTTCAGACCAACCAGCCATTAGCTGTGTATAGCAAGTTAAGTCTTGCCTTTCTGAAATCTTGCCAACCTAGTTGAAACTAAGAGTCCTTTAGCTCTTGTACAAGGTGCACATTCATTCTCTTCAACATCCATAATATGCCACCTGGGATGGAATGTAATTCAGAATGAAGCAGAAATGGGATTAAACAAACTCTAGGAAGTCACAGCTTTGAGCTGCAATACCAGAAGGGGGCTGTTGGGAGAGAACACTCAGAGCCATTCTCTGTTACCTGTCAGATTGTGACCATGGAGACAGGCTGACGCAAAACCTTACGATGCTGTGTTTAAGCCGTTCTCATTTGACCAGTAGTAGGAGTTGCAGAAGGTCTCTTCAAATGAATTAAAATGCTAGGTCTTTACCTAATCAGGGCAGCAATACCCAGGAAATCAAACGGAACGTCTGGAATTACTCCATAATGAACAGAAGTTCAAAGAACTACTTAATGGGACAACATCATTTGCAATGCCATTTGACATTATTCCTAATAAAACTTCACAAAGAACATGCCAACAGCAATTTCACTCCATATCTCTGTGACGTTAGAGAGGCCTAATGGATCATCAAATTACACTTTTCCTCCCTTGTTATTGATTACAGGGTTTGCAAACCAAGGCAGGGTTTTGTCATATATCGTGGGCAGCACAGGTTTTGAAACCAGCATCTTCTGTGTTTTAATAAATGAGAATGTTGTCGTGAAGGTGTATTCCACAGACAGTATGCAGAATTAGAGATATGAGATTGCATTCCTCATGTGTCCACCCTAAAATAAATCCATAACAAGTTACAGTTTTATTAGACTGCCAGCTGTGATCATTGCTAAGCACCATTTAGGTACTGTTCCATTGACCATATCATTCACTAGTTGCCTGTTCCCAAGAGAGACCTTTCAGTACCCTCTGAAGACAGAAAACATACTTGAGATACAAAAGGGAAACAGGGCAGCAGAGGGTGAGTCAGACTGCAGCTATAAACAGATCTGTTGAGAAGAAGGAATTGACAGATTTGATAAACTAATGGACCAGTGTTCCTTTTCTTCTTGCACTAGTACCCCTACCCACCTATACTCCCTCCCTAGACATTTTTCTGAATTTGCTCCAGCAACATGCTGATGAATTTATTCTTTAAAATTCTGCCTTTGCACTAATTCAGTTGCATTGCTTGTTGCTTTAGTCTTTGTGTGAGGGACTGTGGGCCTCGAAGCCTATATTCTCCTCCCCACCCTTCTACCAGGCAGTACTCAGGCTGTGGCCATTATCCAGCAGCACACCTGAAGAAGTGGAGAATGTGGCTAGAGAAGCTATAGCTTTCAAAGGGCCCTGCCCACAAAACTCCTGATTGGAGAGGCATCCTACCTCACTCCATCCCACACATTGCCTGGGGCGCACTACTTAAATCAGAAAGAAGCATGGAAATTTGCCTGAGCAGCTAGGTCCGGGGTAGGCAATCGCCAGAACATGTGCTGACAGTGGCATGCGAGCCCTTTCAGAGCAGCATGTTGCACTCTCTGTGGCACCACTAAAATTGCAGCTCTTCCCACCGAAAGTCACTTGGGGCAGCTTCTTTCTGGGAGGGGCCTGTGGGGTCCCTGCCATGCCCATGCCCCAGGCATGCTGTGGAAAGAAGCTACCTGAAGTGGCTCCTCTCTGTGGCATGCTGCAACTAAATGGAGTCATTTTGGGCAGCTTCTTTCCAAAGCGTTCCTGGCGACCCCCAAGAGGAGCAGCTCTGGGTGACTTCTTTCTGTGGAATCCCTGAGGGCCCTCATCTCCAGGCATGCCATTAAGAGGAGCTGCTCCAAGAAGCTTCTTTCTGTGAATGGCTCCTTTCGGTGGTATGCCTGGGAAGTGTGCTACGCCACCACCAGCTGGGGCTGTGATTCTTTTTTTAGTGGAGGAGGCTGCTGGAACTGGCTGAGGGTCAAGGAGGAGGAGCTGGCACAGTTTGCTGATCCTTGAGCTAGGTGAATCTGTGACTGGCTGCTACTATGGACCCTTTTTAGTTTGATTTTCCAGCCTTTTCCTATTCTCCTTGTCCCAGACCCCTGTCTCTTTCAGATTCTTGCTCCTACACCAGCAGTCTGCAAACTGGCATCACACACAACCTCAAATGGGGTCATGCCATCAGCTGATGAGATCAGAGAAATCCCTACTATGTGGAGATATCATGCTGTCTGGGGTCCCAGTAGGGAACACTTCATTAGCATGGGGTTGTGATGACAAAGTTTGGGAACTCTGTCCTACCCTTTAGCTCTGCTGCTGACTCTAGTGTCAGTTCCTGGCTAGGTTCTGACCCTTGCTCAGCTCCTCACTCTGGCTTAATGCTGGCAGAGAGAAACTAGAACTCTGTAGGCCAGTGGGTAGGGCACCCACTGGGGAGACCCTGGAGCCAGTCTTCCTGGGTCAATCACTCTTTTGTTATTCATCCACTGTGGAACAGCTTCAACAGGAGAGGCCGAATGAGATCCACATCCATCTTGGGTGAATTGAGGCAGGCACCTAACATATTCCTACCAGAGATGCCTTAGGCACTTAAGGCAGTGGGTGCCCACTCCTGGATCACTAGGTAAAACATAGTGCCTGACTGTATCAGAGAGGGATGTATCTTGGCATGCATTCTTTTGGTCAGCATCTCTCACTGGCTTGGAGACTCCCTACCTAGAGCACTGGCTTTTGTGTATAGCATTCTTGGGTGTCCATTTCTCCCCATGCATTTTAAAGGGAGCCTAGGCACCTAATTCGGCTTTATGGATCAATGTTGTTCCTGGATTTTCTGAAAAGTTAGTCACTGAAATGCTCAGAAGCACAACACCTAAGCCCTTTCATGGATCCCATCCTTACAGCTTTTCTTGTTATACTCTTCACCTTTTGTCTTCTACTACCCTATTGGATCACTGATGCCTGGTGCTTTGCTGCTGCCTTGTTCACTTGCTGGCTTATCCATCCATTTAGTGCTGGATGATGATCTCATCTTATCACTTCATCTGTTGCTTCTTGTTACTTTGTTCAGCTTCTGAGTGCCTGACTCTTTTTTGTGCCAGGTTTATACCCACAATGCACTAAAAAGTAAAAACCAAGTTTTGACTATCAAATTCCTTCCTCAACTCATTTTTTCTTTTTAGGAGTAATTCATCTGGGGGCAAAACAGTGACATTAAATGCCCCAAAACTTTTGGGTGTTCAGTACTTCTAAGCATCCATAATCCTGGTTCTGTGTCTGAATCCTATCTGATTTACCCTTGCACTTTAATTTGGTAAAACTGGGGTGTAGGATTCAGCAGATCAGGCTAGTCTGTGAGATTTCAGGAAGAGAGACTTGTTCCACATGACTAGCAGCATCATGGAATTGAGAGAGTCTGGTTCAGTTACGTGCAGAGATGTGTAAAAATAATGACAAAGCCTTAAGAGAACTTTTTCATACCTCAAAGAAAGTTTGGCTCATGCCTGAGGTTAACATTTTCCTATTTGTATAACAGAAGCAGCCTGAGGAACCAGCTGAGACTGGCTGGGTGTAGTTGTGCTAGGCACTGTACAATCATCTAGTGAAAGAGTATGACACAGCCAGCTTGTGTTCTAAATAGATCTGACAGACAAAAGATGGGAAGGGAAATGAAAAGGGGAAGTGATTTGGACTGAGTCATACAGAAGTTCATTGGCAGAGCTGGGAATGTTATTAGAATCTAAGTCTCCTGACTCACAGTCCAGTGCCCTATTTAATAATACTTAGCAGTTTTCTTCTAAGGATCAATTAACTGGAAACAGTGCTATTCTTATTTTTAGTTGTGTCATTTCCCCTATGGCTGGTGCAAGCCCTCTGCACAAAATCCTATTGGTACTTCTCGTACAGTAGAGATACTGAAATTCTGTTAAGACAGGCAAAAAAATTGTCCTATTGCGAGATTACTACAAATATAACTTCAAATGTAAAACTGATAAAGCTTGCAACAGGTGGATTTAATTTTGTACATTCATGTTCATTCAAGGCATAGGTGAGCTTTATTTTGTGTATTATGGGAAACTCAGGGCACACCCTTGTGCTAAGAAGTGTGTGTGTGTGTGTGTGTGTGTGTGTGTGTGTAAAGTACTCCCTCAGATATGCTGGATTTAGACAGAGGTGTACAATATTCCTGAGCCATCACTAAATATTCTAAAGACGCTTTCTGTGAGTGGTATCACACACCTTCAAAGACATCTTTTTTTTGCTACAGTGCTTCTCCTGTTCTCTGATATTATCATTTCAGGAAAACTGAGACAGAAGCCTCAGGCATGTATTAGTAGAATTTCCTGTACACAGAATCTTGCCTTTTCCTTACGGGGAGTTGCACGGTGGAAAGAAAGCACTCCAACATCCATAGTCCATCAAGAGTATGAGTATCCTAGTATAATAATGATGAAATGCCTGGTTGAAACCTTTTTTGAAATGCTTGTCTGTCTTATGCAAGTGAGGAAAAAGCAATGAAAAGTCAACAAAGTCTGAAAACTTTGGAGGCACCATAATGCAGTGAACTGGTGGTTGGAAATGGAATCAGTACATCTGTGTTCTGGCCCTGGATGTGCTGGCTGGCACTTCTTCCTCTGGGGGCCTCTATTATCTCTTCCTTATCTTGTCTGCTTAGATTATCACTTCTTCAGAGGAAGGACTGTCTCTGTGCTTGTGCAGCACTTGGCACACAAGGTATCTGGTGTGATCTTAGCTGGGACTTGTAGGTGTTACATTAATACAAACAATAAGAATTAAAGACTTCCAAAGAAAATTGGTGTTTTAGAGCTTTAAAATGCATTAAAAGTTAGAAAGATATTCTCAGTTAACTGATCAATGGGAAGCAGAAAATTTACTACTCTAAAGTCAGCAGTAAACCCATTTACAGAAGTTTTTGCACTATGTTTTGTTCCCTTTTATTTTATTTAAAGTGAATTTAGAAATGTTGTTTTATCCCATTGTGGGTTCAGCTCTGGTGACAAGAGTTTCAAGCTTAGAGTGAAAGTCACCTCTGCTGCTTTCTCCAAATTTAGTCTCTAGGAACACACAAAGACCAAAGAGAGTCCACACATCCATTGACAAGTACAAGGTTTAGTCTGCTTTACAAATGTTATTAAAGTTACAATTAAAATTATGATTGTCCAAGTATAAAGAAATTCTATAAAGACCTATTTGCAGGCTACTAATAAATTTTATATCATTCTTAACAACATCCTTCACAACATTCTTAAGGTCTGATGATTGCCTTGCCAGTTGATCATAAGTAGAGGGATGGTTCCTGCTGGAGTTTTCTATAGGGAACTCATTTTTCCCAGGCTGGCACCGTCCTTCTATAATGTAATTCTGACTATGCCTCATTAGCATTTATGCACATCATGCATCCTGTGGTTAGTGTATGTGTTAGAAAAATATGACTCTTGGTTATCTTGTAAGCAAAAAATTTCTCTTACTTGTAATTTATTACAATACCCCCAACGGTACATATTTTCCTGTAATCTTGTGGCATTGAGTCATTCTTTGGTCACTTATATATGTCAAGCATTTCTTAAGGCTAGGGCCTAGTATGGCTAAGCTGATGTTTTACAGGCCTCAGCCTGTAGGCCTTCCATTTCAGCCCTATGTAATTAAATCCTTAATACAGTGTTTCACAAACTAATTTGGCCATGGGACTCTTTAGGGTTTGGAATATATTGATGGAACATGTACCTGCTGGTCTTGGGAGGGTTGGGGGGGGGGGGGAATTCATACTAAAAAAAAGTCTCATGTATTGCTCAAAAGTTGGTTTAAAAGAGTTGCAGATGTTTTGGAGGTCTATTATTTTACAAAGAACAAAAAATAATAAAGAGGGAAGAACGAAGGAAAATCATCTGAATGAACTACTGTCTTTCTGTTAGGAAGATGGTTAGTAATCCTACAATTATGTATAAAAATTAGGTACAAACTCCAAAACAAAACATCAATATAACAGTCAAAAGGAGGATGGTGTAACAGGTTGCTCCTAGAATCTGATCTAGTTTGCCACTGTGATACCCCTAACTTTCACTCCTGAACCCCAACTTACCTCGCTTTGACTCACTCCTGAGTCAGTCCACACCAGCCCCTTGTGTGTAATTGGTCTCAGGCAGTAGTTGAGTACTCTCTGGCTACTCAGACAACAGCCCTGAAGCAAGTACCTCCAAGTCCCAGACACCATCCCAGGAATTCCCATTCTACAGAGATTGGCAGTTACCCACAATCACCATAGACTCAGGTCTGTCCATTTAACTTTTCAATGGATCATTCCCAGCCTCTGTTATGCATGCCCTATAAAGTGTACACAATTTTAGACAATAAACTAGTAGTAGTTTTGATTAAAATATAATTTTAAGTGAGTATATAGTGAGCTAATGCACAACCATTTAATAAATCAGTCAGAAGTAGCTACAAGTCAAATAAAAGATGCATTCTAAACTAATAAAACTAGTCCAAGACTACTTTTTTGACCAGTAGTTTTCAAACTTTTTTCCTTGGGACCTAGTTGGAAAAAATCATTTATGCCCATGACCAAACAATTACATCTTTAGCAGTGCATTCCAGTCTTTTAGCAGAGGCAGCAAGGGGTTATGTGATCCAGTGCTGGGTCCTGGCCCTAACTTTGACAACCACTGCTTTAGACTATTTTCCTTATTCTTACCCATAAGACTGGCTCCTGGTGGTATTTAGCCAGCTTAGGCGCACCTGGCCAGGTGAGTAGGCCCCCAAATCTTTTGATGCTTCCAAGATGGTGCTTCTTTGGTCACTGCCAGCAGCTTCTCCTTTCTCTCAAAGTGTCTACATTCCTTTCAATCCTCATCTGCCCCTCCTTCTCTTCCTTGTCTGAGGTGCTACAGGCATTCAGCTAGCACCATTGTTTTTGTAATGTAATTCTCCAGTCTCTGTACTAGAGAGAGTCCTGAGGGTTGTGTTATGTAACATATGTCACATCTGTACACATACATGATGCTGCAGGAAACATGCTATCTTAACAACATGGTAGAGCAATCAAAAGGTAACCTTGCATGGTATAACTGGCGTCAAACCACATGATTACATTACAAAAGTGTCACTTTTCTGTTCAGAGATTTTGGCCTGGGGTGCATGGATGTGTATCCAGTGACAGATGGTTAGTGGTGTTCTTGCATACAAAAATAGGAAGGACAATTTTGTTCAGAAAAGGACTGTCTTTCCTTAAAGCGTAAAAAAAAAAAAAAAAAAAAAAAAAAAAAAATTATAAAAAATAACTGCAAAGCAAATTAAGTATGGAAAAATATTTTTAAATTTTGTGGTTTTATAAATTTATGACAGAAAACTACTGGAAAATGAAAATAAGTAACATTGGACAGTGGGTATTTTTTTTTTTTTTTAAATGGGAAGAGTGTCTTTGTGTCTTTTGATCACATCCCTTCCTTGTCTTTCCATGTCCACTGGCTCCTCCCCCTCTCCCTGTCTTTCCTCACACAGTGGCTCCTCTCCCTCCTCCACCCTAAAGGGCTCCCCAGTGCCTGCCCTGGGTCAAGCAACAGAGTCTTCCACCCCTTCCTGGGTCCCCGTCCTACCTGAAAGGGACAGATCCCAGCCCCTGAGTGCAACTCTTCAGCCAGTCCATTCCCCTCTGTGGCTGTGTGCAGGGTGGGAGATTTTAAAGGGCCTCAACGGGCCCTTTTTTGATGGAACATCTACTTACATCACACAGAACACCATCATTCTCTTATTCAGTGGGAAATGCTGCCTTAATACATACTTATTCCTTCTGACTAGTAATTAGTCTTACACTTCTATAACTCTACACATTAAATTTATTCAACATACAGAGATTATATATGACATAGCATGTTAGTTAATTGTAACATAACACAGTCAATGAATAATAAAATGAACCTATTGACTACAGTCTGAAACTTCCAATTCAATAAACTCTTTGAATTGGCACTAGTGTAGCAAGTTTCTGTATATTCAGACTTCCCTAGAATTGAGACTCTTTGGTTGTAGGTGAGACCACAGGTGTGTGGCCTCCATTTTCTCTATAAAGCAGGGATTCCCAAACTTTTTAAGGCTGGAGACCCCTTCATAGTTTAAAAAAAAAAAATTGTGGCCCCCTGGAGGGTGCTTGGCTGGCACTGCCGCGCAGGGCAGAATTGGGCCCACACAGCTCTCTTCCTGGAGACCTGGAACCACCGTGGCCCTGGCCCCCTCCCCCGGCATGGGCGCTACTGTGGCCATGGGCCCCTCCGCCTGCCTGGGGAGCCACTGCAACCATGGATCCCTCCCCCTACTGGGAAGCTGTCACGGCCATGACCCCCTCCCCTGGCCCGGGAGCTGGAAGTGGCCATGGCCCCCTGCCCCCTCCCCATGTTCCCTGACTGCTAGCCTTTTCTTTGCCCCCCACCGCTGGTTCCCAGTTCCCAACCCTCCCCCAAGCCTCCACCGGCAGCGCTGCTGCATCTAGCCACTCCCCAGGCTGCTCTCTCTGAGCATGTTTTGCATGCTCAGGCACAGTGGGAGTTTTAAAAACTCCCTGCCTGGGGGAATCAGAAGCCTGGGTCTCTGTGGGAACCAGAGACCCCAGTGGCATCTGGCCCCAGCTCCCAGCCTGTCTGCGGACCCCCTGGAGCCACTCTGCAGCTCACCAAGGGTCCACGGACCACAGATTGGGAACCACTGCACTAAAGAATCTGTACTGCACCTGGAAAAAACTTAGCTCATGTTAGGCTTGCCTTGACTGAGGAGATTTGCACTGAAATAGCTATACACCAGCGTAGACCTCATAAGAGACACACTGTAGTGGGGTTTGGCACTGATTACTGGGTTTTTGTAACCAAGTAAATAAATAAGTGGGTCCTTCAGAATTTCATGGGTTATGTTCTGTGCTCCCCTTTTCTATTACACTTGCAGAGGAGCCAGATTCTTGTACACACAGAGGGAGAAGCTGTGGGTCCATAATATGCTTTGCTTTCTTGTCAAGATAGTCTAGTTATCCTGTGAAGGGGTAAGTTTGCATGGGTCAGGAGGATGTAGGCCAAGATGGGAGGAGGCAAGGCCAGGGAGATGGGTGGTCTTCAACGCATCATTTTCTCACATGAGGATGTTCCAGTCCTAATCCTGTCAGTGCCAATTTGCATGGTGTACCTAACTCACATGGGAATTTCCTCACAATTCCTGAAGATGTGTGTCTTTGTTGGGCAGGGGAGGATGAGCTGGGTGCTGTGGATACCCTGAGGGCCAAAGGATTTTCCTGCTAGATTTATAGACTAGTCCTCTTGCTCTTCCTACCTGAAAAGGCTCGAGTATCTTGTTGCTGATGTAACTGCTATCTCGAATTTCCTATTGCCACTGTTTCACTTTACAGGCCTTGAAAGTCACAGTCACATGTGAGGCTGGATTCTGCAAAGAGACAGGGAAATAGTTGTGAGGAGGCAAGCAAGACACTACAGTAATATTCCCTTTTTAGATCACGATAACTGTTGCTTTATTAACAAGAGGCTGATGAAAGACAAACAACTTGCTGACAGCTGTCAGGAATCTGTTCTACTATTAACTGCATAGCTTTCTCTCTTCAAGTGTATAATCTTTTAGTAGTCGGTTTACACTTAGTAGGCTGTGCTTCCATTGAACTTCTGATCACTCTGTACCGTTTATTTGAATAAGGCCTTCAGGACAAATAGGTATTAAGACTCTGTTTACATCGGCACTAAAGAAAGCTTTTATTTTTTAAATTGTCCAGGGTACACAGACTTAAGATAGGATTAAGCCAATACTCTTCTCTCACTCTCTGCCTTTGGGAAAACTAGAATCTTATCTTTATAGTGTAGAATTTCCTCAACTATACATTTATGTACACTGTTTGTGATTAGGGTTATTGAAATAGGGCCAAGGATTGGTTTGTAAGCTATCTGTCAGACATGCCTTTCTAAATGTTGAGGGGATTAGATAGACAGAAGCATGGTCAGTGCTTTGGATCTTAACTTGGGTTGTGGGAGTCTCATGATCAAGCCCATGCTCTTCCACAGACTTGTCACATGACTGTGGCTAAATCACTTAGAGCCAGAGTTTTACAGCCATTTGGACACCCAAAGATTCAGGTAGGCACCTAGCAGCAGCTAGGTGTTTTTATAAACCACATTAGGGTTCAACTAGAATCTTTATGTGACCAAATGCCTTTCAAAATCTAGCCAGTAGCCTCCTCCTGCCTCCGTTTCCTTCCCCCACCATGTGTAAAATGAAGAGAATAGAACTACTTTACCTCACAGGGGTGAATGAAGGGATAGCTATATTAGAAATTGTGTGGCACTAAGATGTTTTGTAATGGAGGGCATCAAAGATTATCTGTAGTTCTAGCATTAATGTTAAGTATAGTCTTACATGCAGTGCATGCGACAAGAAACAAAGTACCTAGCTGCTGTTAGCAACCTCATATTCCTAAATTATTGCACTGTGGCTTACTGCTGCTAACCCAGATGGCTGTGCCATTCTAAGGAATTGGATTCTGGGTCTATGTAAAATGAAGGTGACACATCTTGTCACTTCTTTCATCCTGATCTCCACCTCCCCACCCCCAGAAAAAAGAGTTAAAAGAAGGTACCCAAGCTGCCCTCAGAGGAGGTAGTAGTATTCTAAACTGAGGTGATTGCCACATGGGGACTGCAAGGAGCAGATGGGAACAAACAGGAAAAATCTTTTCATTAGAGGAACAATTTCTTTTTGTACGTTCTCAGCAAGATACATTTGGGGGGGTGTGTGGTGCTTGTGGTGGTGAGGGGTTTGAAGTGTATAGCTACCGGAATTTCCATTTTAGAAAAATATCTGCTGTTTTGAAGTTGTTTTCCTTCTGAGGCCCAACAAAAATCAGAATTCTGAGGCTTCTTTAGACAAATTTTTCAGAAATTTCTTTTTGGCACAATGAAAACGTGGCTAAAAAGCAAAGTGTTTCATTTAGAGTTTGACTTCTGAAAATATGATGATAATATAAAATTTTGAAATGAAAATTATTTTGAAGTGATCAGTGTTCCAGTCAAAAAATGTCAACACAAAGTGCTTTAGACACTACCAAAATGTTCCATTAAAAAAAGTACAGTTTCTTCAGAAGCATAATGTTGCCACAGAAAGTTGTATCAGCTCTGCTGAAGATCTGTGCCTTATAGGCAATGTGTAATTTCCCCTCCCATTGTTAAGAAACATACATAGCTATTCCTTGCATGGCTGCCCCTTTGGAATTTGTGGAGTCTGTTGCTCTAATCAGAGACCTGTCTTGGGTATCCTAAAAGCTGAAATCTGGAGCCGGGATCACTAGAGGGTTGAAATTCTCTCTAAGAGCTGAAATCACTAAAAGCTGACTGAGGCCCAGCAGAAGTTGGTGCTTCTGGCCAAGAGTGCATCTTGCAAGCAGACAACTGGCAGGAGCAGGTGGGCCAGTGGATGGCCCTAGTGGAAGGTGTGGGTGACCAGTGGACAGTGTGAGTGGCGAGCAGGTGGCACCAGTGGATGATGCAAGTGGCCAGCAGATGATGCCAGCAGACCAGAGGACAACTGGAGGAGACTGGCTGAGGGGTCCCCCCCCAAATTTGAGAGGTGGATGCTAAAACTATGATGGTCAGTATGGGGATAATGGAGAAGTGAAGAACATACTCAACGTACACTAGGGTAGGGTGAGTTCTGCTCATTGGTTTTGTGTGACTCCTAAACTGCACTCTCTCTCCAAATCAGTGCTGGTTTTGATATTGCCTCTATATATTCTCTTTATCTTACTATTAAATGTTTTATGTATATACTCAGACTCATGCTTGTGAGAAGGGAAGTATTGCCCTCTGGGGTGCCCAGGGAATAATGCGTGATTTCCCAGGAGTTTGGGTGTGGGCTCATGCCAGTTGTTATTGTAACATTGTTAGGAACCTCTAGATGTAGAACCTTGCACTTTGCTGCTGCCATCTTGGCCTGGAAGAAGGATTACATATCTATAACTATAAATGAAATTAGTCATGGGAATAGAGAAGCTTCTTGTTTCTCTTCATTGACCTTGCATTTGACATGTGCCTAGAAGAACAAGCAACCATGAGGCATCTTCTCTCTTCTCTTCAGCAAGCCTGAGTAGCAGATAGTAGCGCTGAGCAGGCATGTTTCACCTGCAGCAGTGGAGGTAAAGTAATCCTTTCCCTGCCCCATACTATCCTGGAAAGTGTTGTTAAAAGCCCTAGGGAGGCCATGCTAACTGTAGCAAATCAGGGCCAAGGAGGCCCTTTAAAGGCAGCCTGTGACATGTGAAAGAGGCAGTCACACCCAGGAGCTTGGGGAAGGAAGGCTGCCTGCCTGCCCGCCTGCCCACCTACTTTCCTTCCTTCCTTCCTCTCCGCTCGCCCTGCGGGCCAAGGGAGATCAGCACCTCAGACTGAGCAGTGACTGGCTCTGGAGATGGAGCAGCTGACAGGGTTGAGGTAAGGGCTGGAGTGGACAAAAGTAGGTGGTTAGAGTATGTAGACATTACAATAAAAGACTGGCAGCACTGAATCCCAGAATCCATGTCAATTGACTCAGCCTTATGGGGTTGAACTGAAGGGCTAAAACTAGCAGCATAAGTTTGGGTTGGTGGCCAGGGTCTGAAACCTGTCAAGCATGACAAGGCTCAGAGCCCAGCCTCCAGCCAGAGCATAAACAGTGATGCACTTAAGTTTTAGCCCCACGATGCAAGCTCTGTGTGTGTGTGGGGGGGGAATAAAAGAGAGGAAGATGATACACTGTCTGTTTCACTGCCGATGAGAGAAGAGCACAAGAGGAAAGGAGAAACTTCTTGCTGAGATCAAACCAGAGAACACAGTTGTCATTAAAGTACAAACTTGTGGGTGGGTACATTTAACCAGATACTGTTCTGCAACGCAAAAACTTCTTTCCTCAGGATTAATCTTCCCCATAGAGTGTAGTCAGGGCCAGATTTTGGTGTTCATAGGCCCTAGACACTTTCACTCCAAAATGTGCAAAAAGAGGGGTAAATGCAAATTGAATTACATCAATTGACATGATGCACTTTAAACTATTCTAATGCTAAACCACGATTCTCCTTATTTTTTCTGCTTTTTTAATTTTTTTCCCCTCCTTTATAGGCCCTAAAAATATTGTAGGCCCTAGGCACTGAGTGTAGTGTGCATGTTGGTTACTAGAACAGTGTGCTTCTGATGTTTGGACCTCCACTCACATCACATTGTGTTCTCTCTGATACTGTGTTAACTCTTTGTTAGTAACTACACGCATCTCCTTTCCTCTCTTAACTCACCTTTTTATGGTGATTTCACACACACACATCCTTTGCATCAGATCAGATCTGTCTGCTCTTAACACATATGACTCCCTGCTTTTTCCCTGAGACACTCATTTCTGTATTGGTTTTACTATTTGTTCCTTTCCCTCCACCTAAAAGGTCATGATAATATACTAAGGGTTTGAGATAAAGCAAATAACAGGATGAAGCTAGACAAATGAGTCAAGTCATAGTGTGTAAAGTGAGGAAATTCTGGGCCCATATTTCCCGCCTCCTTCACCCCTCCCAAATCACCAGTATGATGGGATGTACCTCCACGCTGGCCCTGTAAGAAAAGAATTGGGTCAGGGAGGCCTAATCAATCAGTTAGGATGCAGTCTGGGAGAACTAAGCTGGAGGGAAGCTCAGGGCCAGCTTTTGGCATTTGTAGGCCCTAGGCACTTTCACTCTGAAATGTGCAAAAAGAGGAGTAAATGCCAATTGAATTACGTTGGTTGACATGATGAACTTTAAACTATTCTAATGTTTAAACCATGTGATTTTCCTTATTTTTTCTACTTCTTTAATTTTTTCCCTCCTTCATAGGCCCAAAAAATTTCGTGGGCCCTAGGCACTATGCCTACAGTGCCTAATGGGAAATCCGGCACTGGGGAAGCTCACCTGTGTGGGAACAGGTGGGGCTTATATAAAGGCAAGGAATTGGCAGCAGAAGAGGCTGCAGGAATGTAGCCTGCAGTATTTCCCTGAAAGATGGGAGTTCGGAGGCTGGCAAACCTAGCTGAGTGCTAGGTAAGGAGATAAGATGATGTAGCAGGAACCACATCTTAGCGGCTGTTGAGAAGGTCCCTGAACTGGAACCCAGAGTAGAGGGCAGGCCCAGGTTTCCCTATCAGCTTCGGAGGGAGTGATACCTGGGCAGTGACTGGAAGGGCTGCCTAAATTACTGGTGAGCAGGGACTTGGATACATATCCCTCGCTTACCTGACAAGGGAAAACCACACAGTGTCTTAGCTGGAGGACTGAGTCACAAAGAGGATGTTGACAAGTTCTGAAGGGGTAGCTGTATTAGTCCAGTTCAGCAAAACAAGCAAGGAATCTTGTGGCACTGTTAAAGACTAATAAATTCATTTATTCCATGAGCTTTTGTGGGAGAAAAAAAGAGGATGTTGAAATCCCTGGGGTGATAGAGGAGCTTCAGACTGAGGCAGTGGGAGAAAGAGACAGAGGGCAACCACAGGAGGGGGAGCTGGCATTGCAGAGCTAATCCTCAGACACTTCTAGGAGCAGGCATCACCTGTGGGAAGTGAAACACCCTGTCACAAGCTGTGATAACTACAATAGGAAGCTCTGCTGGAGGGAACTTCTGTGAGAATTCCCTCACAGAGACCTAGCCACTCAGATCTGCCTGATTATGAGGGATCCATGGAAGGAGATCAGGGTTATGTGCATGAGATTCTGTACCTCCATACTAGCTCTGGCCCATATGTGCCCCTTCAGTTCCTCTAGTTTCCTGCTTTTGATTCTGTGACCCTCACTCCCATGCCTGTTTTACCATTTGTTTGCCCTCTGGAATTATTTGAGACCTGGGTCCAGTAGCAACTCCCCTTATGCTTGGGGGAGGGTGTATAAAACTGGGTTGCAGGATCTTTCTTCTTTCAGGTCTTTCCTTCTTCTTCCTCTTGGTCTCCCTCTTGGATGCCAGTTTTTTAGTGAAAGTTGAGTTCTGCTTAGCTATACCTTAACCAATCATACACAAAATGATTCTTCAGCCTATCCTAACAGGTATCAAAATAATTCTTTAACCCATTGTACCTGATCACACTTAGTTACACAACAGACAGAAACAATTAAAGAACATGACAGAAATCATTTAGATACACAATAGGAAAGTGGGTACCATAAAGACAAAACAATAAAAGTGTTGATTTTATAGCCATAACTGTTGATAAGTTATGCTTTTCCGGACATAAAACTGTCAACCAAAGTTTTGTTTAAGCACCTAAAAAATTGTTTTGTTATCTTGTGGTGGTCAGAATCATTAGGATAGCATCACCTACTGTACCCACCACCCCAGCTGCTGCCCCCCCCACACCTACTCCCCATCCCAGCTATTGTCCCTGACCCCTGTCTTGCTGCTGGTCCCCCAAACCTTCTCCAACCCCCTGCTGTGCCAGGCCACCTTCCCCCACTGCCTCAGGCTGACCCCCTCCCCCACACTCTTATCCCACCGGGCCAGCTCAGCTGCCCGCCCCCCCCAAACCCCTTTATCTTGCTTCCATGTCACTGTGGAGTGGCCCTGCCCTGGACTGAGGCTCCTACCTGAAGCCTGCTCTGATTGAGCATACTCAGAGGCTCTGAGCATGCTAAGTCAGAGCAGGCTCAGGCCAGGGCCTCAGCCTGGGCTTAGGCCGCTCCATGCCCTCCCGGAATGTGCTGGAATGGCGTTCCAGGGCCTGCTATTTTTAGAGGCTTAGCTTTCAGGGGGATCCTAAAAATAGAAAATGGAGCCAGAATGCCATGTTCTGGCTCCATTTTCTATTTTTAGGGGCCCTAAAACACTGAGCCCCTGAAAATAGTGGGCCCTGGAATGCTGTTCCTGTGTGTTCCAGCTTACTTTAACCCTTGGATATTCCATTGTTTTGAAGTGGTTTCTGGAATGTGAAGATGTGATTACATGCTTTGTAACTCCTGGCTGCTGTCTCATATGGCTGTTACTGCTTAGCCCAAGAACAAGTCCTAAGCTTAGCCCCCCCCCCCAAAAAAAAAAAGTGGGGGGGGGGCAAGGATTCAGACCTTACAGTACCTTACAATCTGACCCCAGCATTTTAGAAAGTGCCAGTCAAATATTTATAGCTCTCTTTTGCAGTTGCTTTCAGGTGGAACCATGGACATTGTTTATCTTTCATATCTTCAGAAGATACACACATATTTGTTTTGCCCCTGAGAAAGCCAAGTAATATACTTTGTTTGGGGTTTTACATTTACAAATATGTCTTTAAGGCAAATAGAGTGCTGGCAACTTACAGTGGTGAACAGTATCAGGGTTCTTATTCATAAGGCTTTGTTCTAATTTTTGTGACATCTTGTGTTGTGAAAATCCTCTTCTGCAAACTACTGTAGACATCAAATGCCACAAGATGTTCCTCCACTCTAACAGCTGCAGTCTGAACAAAGTCTTTCCATTGAGAAAGATTTACAGTTATAACTCTGAGTCTTTTGAACTCTTTATTTTATTTAAATTGGGAATGCTGCTTGGAAGGATGTAAAAAGAAATATTTATAAAAGCACTTATGCCACAGTCCAGCTGGCTAGCTGCTGACCTTAGAAGCAGTGGAACATTTAATAATGCTCACCTGGCTTTTCAAAATGTCATGACATAGCATTTAACTCAGCAGAAAAGCTCTTTAAGCCTAGTTTTTATGTGACACTTGCCAAGTAACTTCAAATATTTGGCTTTAGGCACAAGCATATTTTCACCTCTACTTTTTATTCTTTTCTGCTCTCTGATGTTGTTTGAACCTGTCTGCCCCAGAAAGAGGACTGATTTCCATTTCTTTGGTTAGTTCCCTAAAAGTATTTTAATGATTTAAATTATTCATTAGTGTCACAGACCATTCATGGTATGTATTGCTCTTAATTTGTCTTTTCATATCTGATCCTCTTTTGTAAAGTTTGTAAAGTTTGTAACACCTGAGGAAGCAAGCCTTATGTCAATAAAAGACCATGAGAGGACACAGACTTGTGCTGTAACTGTAAAGAAAACAGAACCAGGAGTAAAAAAGAAGGCATAGGGTATATCAGCTATGTCTCAGTGGGTCACATCATCATGCAGCATGGGGATGATCTGCAGTGGGTCCAACACTTTCACATAAAAGAGCTACATCTCTGGAGCTCTGAGTAAAGAGATTTTCTGGGCATGGTCCATTAGAGCTTCTCTGCGCAGGAGTTCTGAAAACTCCCAGACCCAGAGGAGCTCTGTGTAGGGAGTCTGGCTGCCGGCCATGCGCTGCCGGCAGCCTTCTCTGCGCTGGCGGCTGTGGCGGGCTGCACTGCAGCGCCCCAGCGCAGCTTAGAGGGAACATTGAACCAACAGTAAAAGACAGACAATGGCCAAGCTACACTGTCCATCATATCATTCCCTCCATAAACTTATGAAGCTCTGTTTTGAAGGCACCTAAGGTTTTTGCTCCCACCACTTCCCTTGATAGACTATTCCAGAACTTTACTCCTCTGATGGTTAGGAATCTGCGTCTAATTTCAAGCCTAAATTTTCTGAAGGACAGTTTGTATCCATTTGTTCTTGTGTCCACATTGGCACTGTATTCAAATAATTCCTCGACCTCCCTTGTATTGATCCCTCTAATGTATTTATAAAGAGCAATCATATCTCCTCTGAGCCTTCTTTTGCTCGGACTAAACAAACCAAGCTCTTTAAGTTGTGTCTCATAGGAAAGATTTTCCATTCCACAAATCATCCTTGTAGCCCTTCTTTGCACCTGTTCCAGTTTGGCTTCATCTTTCTTAAACATGGGTGACCAGAACTGTACACAATACTCCAAGTGAGGTCGCACCAGTGCCTTGTATAATGGTACTAACACCTCCCTATCTCTACTGGAAATACCCCTTCTGATGCACCCCAGGAAATAAAAGCATTAGCTTTTTTCACTGCCACATCGCATTGGCTACTCATTGTCATTCTGTGATCAACTAGTACGCCCAGCTCCTTCTCCTCCCCTGTCACTTCCAGCTGATGCATTCCCAACTTATAAGAGAAATTCCTGTTATTTGTCCCTAAGTGCATGACCTTGCACTTCCCGTTGTTGAATTTCATCCTATTTCTAATGCTCCACTTTATAAAGTCATCCAAATCATTCTGTAAGCTATCCTGATCCTACTCTGTATTGGCAATACCTCCCACCTTGGTGTCGTCTGCAAACTTAATTAGCACATTCCCACTTTTTGTGCCAAGGTCAGTAACAAAAAGGTTGAATAAGATGGGTCCCAGGACCGACCCTTGGGGAACTCCACTAGTAACCTCCTTCCAGCTAGACAGTTCACCTTTCATTATGACCCTCTGTAGTCTCCCCTGTAAGCAGTTCTTTATCCATCTTTCTATTTTCATATTAATTCCCATTTCCCCCAATTTAACTAACAGTTCCCTGTGTGGAACTGTATCAAATGCCTTGCTGAAATCTAAGTAAATTATGTCCACTGCATTCCCTTTATCCAAAAACTCTGTTATCTTCTCAAAAAAGGAGTTCAGGTTGGTCAGGCATGACCTACCTTTTGTAAAGCCGTGTTGTATTTTATCCCAGTTACCATTTTCCTCAAAATCCTTAAGTACTTTCTCCTTCAAAATTTTCTCCAAGACCTTGCATACTGCTGAAGTCAAACTGACCAGGCCTGTAGTTACCTTGATCAATTTTACTCCTTCTTGAAAATAGGGACTACATTAGCAACAATGAGTTTTGGTTGAAGTATTAGGGAATCTCAGCTCAGGTTACAAAGGCTTGTATATTGTCCCCTTCACATTGGGTAATGACCTTATATTGGCCAGACTTCTAACCAGTGTAAGATGGTACAATCTTGCGGTGTAAGGCTGTGGAAGCTGGGAGAGGCATTGGTGTAAGTCAGCTGGATGTTTCCTTGCCCGTGAATGGAAGTGTTATTCCTGCTGGGTTTTATAGCTTAACAGCTCCACAGTGTGAGAAGGAACCCAGATTGGAGGGACAGAGGGCTTAGTGGTCCTGCAGTTCAGATTGCACCCTGGGGGAATCCATCACACTACTTGGATGTTCTAACAAATTTATTCCCCCCCACACCCCTGAGGCACAATAAAAGGTAGAATTTAAGGGATGGTCAGGCTCACCAAACACACTCTTATACTACTTGTGAATCTCCATTAGCTGGCAGAAGTGTTAAGTGTCTCAGTCTGGTGGCTTATAAAACCAAGAAAGTGAAATCATTCTACATTTTTCTCAGTGATCTGTCTGAACCCTGCAGATATTTGCAGTCATCAGCACTTTAAATACCTTTTACTGTCCATATTAGAAACTTGTTTGAGTTAGCTGTTGACAATATTCAAACTTAAAAAAAAAAAAAAAAGCAAAAAAAGCTAAAATTCTTAAACATTTGTGTCTTCAGACTAAGTCTTTTGTGGAATAAAGATGTACCTTAAATTTTTGTGTACACTAGTACTTGAATCTTCAAAGTTGCAGCTGGATAAAGTTATTCATTTTGTATCCTGAATGGTTATGTAATGGTTTTGTGCACTGTTACACAGTGCATCAGTAAAGTCACACACCTAGCAACTATGTTGGTCATAGTTACAGGATGGGGGTACTCTAACCACAGGAACACTCAAGTCTTTTTCAGAATTACTGCTTTCCTGGATAATCAGCTGAATAGGAACTCTCAATGGAGTACTGTGATCAAAAGGGCTAATAAAAGCCTTAGATGCTTAAACAGAGCAGTACCAAAGAGGAGATGGAAGGTTATATTGTCTCTGTATTTGGCACTAGTGCAACTGGGGCTGGAAAACTGTGTCCCATTCCATTGTTCACAGTTCAAGAAGAATGTTGATAAACTGTAGGGGGTTCAGAGAAGAGCCATGAGAATGGAAAACATACCTTAATAGTGATAGATTTAAGGAGCTGTCTATTTACCTTACCTATCTACCTACAAATGCTCTTAACAAAGAGAAGGCTAATGGGTAACTTGATAAGTACATCAGTATCTACACGTGGAATGGAGGTATAATAGACAGCTTTTCAGTCTAGCAGACAGAGGTATAACAATTCAACGGTTGAATGCTGAAGGTAGATGTATTCAGACTAGAAATGAAGTGTACATTTTTAACTGTAAAGTTATCTAACCATTAGCATAATTTACCAAGGCTTGTGGTGTAGTCTCAGTCATGGGAAATCTTTAAATCAAGATTGGATCTTCTTCTGAAATACATTTCTTTTTTCAACAGCTGTTAGACTTGAAGCAGAAATTACTTCAGAGAAGTGCTATGACCTGTGTTAGGCACAAGGACAGACTAAATAATCACAACAGTTCATCCTGGCTTTAAAATCAATTAGTTGCCACCCTCAAGGCACCAGACACAAACCCATCTCTGAATGAGGGGGTTACTGTTTGCTATCCTGTTAATTTGTGCCTCTAATTCACATCAGTGTACCCTTATAAAACTATTGTTTAAAAGGGCACTCTTATAGTGTGTATATCTTCCTGATAGTCTCTATTTTCAGTCTCCTAGGAGCAACTGAAGTCTGAAGTCCCATCTCACTTCCCATAGGTTTGGCAGCAAATAAAGCATATTGATGGAAACATTTCAGTATATGTAACTTGCCACCCCAAGGATCTGACACATCCTGTTTAATAAGAGTTTCTTCAAAGCTATCCAGTAAGAGTCCATTTTGAATCTGCATACAACCAAAATAAAAGATGACTTGATTATGTAATGTTTTGTAAAGAAAATGTGAAAAGCATCAAAACAGATGCCGTGTGAGGTAGGTTATCAGCCACTTCATGCTGAGATATTTTGAACCAGGTATTTGAATTAGTTTTATCTTAATTTTCTACATTGATTAGCACAAGAAAGAGTGCTTTAACAAATGCAGCAGGCTTCTGGATCAATGATGGACTCTAATTAATTCTGAGGAGAGTTTTGCTGAATTTTTCATTTCTGATTGTAAAGGGAGGGTCAAAGGACTGATTAAAATGGGTAGCAGAAAGTGAAGGCACCCACAGTAGTTTGCAGGATAAACTTTTAAAAAATGCAGCTAAATCTCCCATTGCAATTTCCGAACAGGTGGTTGAGCCAAGCAGGGCTCTAGGGCCAATTCAGCTAAGATCCAGTGAGTTGCAGGTTCTATTCCATCTCAGATTTCATCCATAACATTATTGTAAATCACCATATAGTTCTCTAAGCTAAGGTCTGCTTAAATGATTGGATAATCATTTAGATCTCAAAGAAAGGTTTCGGTCAGAGGGGTAGCCATGTTAGTCTAGTTCAGCAAACAAGGAGTCCTGTGGCACTTTTAAGGACTAACAAATTTATTTGTCGTATGAGCTTTCATGGGAGAAAATTCCAGTTTGTCAGACACTTTGAAAATGGGGGAACTCACAGAATGTGAGGAGCATATCACCAGTAAAGCACATCCCAAGGAAAATGAGTGTTTGGAATAATGTTTTCCTTGCCATAATGGTAAAATCTAGAGTGGGAAAAAGAATAAAGGATGACTAAGATATTCTTTTTACCCTAGGATGTAGATTGGCTTAGGTGCTGAAGTGTGGTGATTCTTTCCAATATGCAATGAACTGAACTGATTACCAGTTTTGAGGCTGAGGAGAAATTTTCTTAGTCAGGCTTGCAAGGATGTTGGGATGTGTTTGCTCACAAGAGTATTGGATTAGCTTTTTAGGTGCAAGTGAGCATTTCTAAAGAGAGATTATGTACCAGTGACCTGAATAATCCCTGCCAAGAGCAATGGTTCTTGCCCTGCAGGTATTCCAGAAATGCCCAGGAATGCTTTTTGTGACAGGTGAATTAAAAAACACTATTGGTAGTAAACCAGAATGTGGTAAGTTCCAGAATGTGGTTATCAAAACAAAACACTTCGACTGGAATATGTAGTGTCCTGTAATCTAATAAACTCCCTCTAAATGTGCACAGATACTTTCTCCTAATAGATCCAAAAATAATAACTGTGAGAATTCTATATGCAACATAAACCAGTGGATTTTAATAAAAAGAATTATATGCTATTTGGGGAAAAAAAAAAACTGGATGGTTGGAGATCCAAGAGTTGTTAACCCTAGTTTAGGCACACAGGCAGTGAACAGAACAAGAGAAGCGTTTGAAAAATAAATTGCTGTATAAAACTAAAAAGGAGCTGTTTCATCAATATGCCAATAGTTGTTTTGAATATCACCTTATCAGAGTGATTATCCATCTGAAAAACATTTTAAAAAACAAATATTTGTAATTGTTTCATTGCTCATATTACTTATTGCAAACTAAAATAATTTGATTCCAGAATATGTAAATACAAAATAAATTAATTGAAATCAAATAATTAAAATAAACCAACCAAACTACATTAAATGAATGTAGAAATAAAGTAATTAAACTTAAATGTAATTAATTTTTCAGCTAAGTATAGATAAAGATTCACACTCCACATTTCTTTGAATATGTAATTTGGTTTCACATTTTATTCATGTGTTGTACTGCCATGTACCTGTCCTCTTGCTCTATTTATAACTTCTTTTGGTGGCTCTAACTTGAAACATGACTCAAGATTTTCCAGTTTCACTTGGATAATGGAGGATAATGTCCAAAGTTTGGTCTGAATGGCGTCTTGTTCAGTCTTGGTCAAAAGAATACTCTCTCTTCTTCTGCATTTGAGTGGGATAAAATTTAAGGCAAGCCTGGTAACCCTCAGCAATGGGAACTTGAGAAGACCACAATGACTTATGACACTGCTAGGATGTGCCCACACAGTGTCCTTCCTGTATTGTACAGTGATGTTACGTGCCAGTTTGTAGTACTGCCTCATCCAATGCACAGTGAGGGATTTCTGCATCACATGGTAATCAACAACCTCCTCTTGTAGCTTCTCTGTCTTAGGGGAGAGAAAAATTGAACACATACTGCTATTTGCCAACAAAGTACTCAGCCTGTTCAAAAGTGCAGTTTTCCTTAACCTCAAAGTTCACAAATGCCACCATTTTTAACATTGCATCATTCAAAAGTGGCTTCTTATAGACATTTTCAGCTACTCTAGCATCTAATGCTCTGACTGCGCAAAAGAACAATTACCAACTCTACAAACTCTGTTCATTTCCTTCTGTGCCCAAGTAAAAATTTCTTAAATCTTTCTATATTTACTCAAAAAAAAAAAAAAAAAAAAAGAGAGAAAATCTTAAGAGTATGCATGAGAATGAGTGAGAACATGGCAATAATGAACGAGTCTCACACCCCATGAGACATGTCTGTAACTGGACTCACCAAGATAAACTGACATCTTGGGCCTTGTTAGTCAGCCAAGCCACTCATGGTCTCTTCCTGCACTGGCTTTTTTCATTGACAAGCTTGATTAAAAGTATATTCTACTGCCTTCACTTTTCTTTCTACATTCTCTTTCTAATGCTGTGGTCTACTTATCCTGGAAACTTAAGCATGACTGGAGGGTGGAGATACAACATGTTTGAATTGCCCTATGTCTAGCTAGGGTCCCAGTTTGGACACAGACATGAAAAAACTCTCTCTCTCTCTCTCCAGAACTCCTCAATCTGTGCTCCTTTTCTGTGGCAGTGTAAACTACAGAGCAATGCATGTATTACCAAGTAAAACTGCTTCTCCTTTGAGCGCTGCTCACATCGTTAAGTTACAGGTGTCTACGTGCCACAGCGCACAGTAGCTTGGAAAGTCTTTAGCGTTAGCCTGTCAGGTCAGGGTGAATGGCCAACATCCCCTCCACGCCGCAGCTGCAGCTATATAGGTGATCATGACCCTGACCCTCCCAGTCCCTTTTTCCACCATCAGCGTCGGTTTGGATCAGCTTTATCTTGTGAAACGCAAGAGCCTGTTTTTTCACGCAAAACTCGAAATGCCAGGATTCAAGCCATGCTTAGGATGCTGCAAGGCTTTCTCAATGGATGATCTGCACGAGAAGTGCCTTGCTTGCTTGGGTGAGTCCCACATCACAGCGGACTGCTTCATCTGCCAATCCTTCAAGCGGAGGACTCGGCTGGAAAGGGAGCGTCGCCTCCGCCTCGTTTCAGGAAAGGAAGGAAATCCTCGTGTTGAACAGGACCTTCTCTGCCACATGACGGCGAACTTGAAGCTCAAGCTGGGGGTGATCCAGGTGGAGGATGACTCCCTCTTTGACACATGCTGTCGAACCCCACCGGCTAAGGTTGGAATCCCCTTGCATGCTGGTATGTTCCACATTGTCCAGGAATGCTGGCAAATGCCTTCCTTGATCCTGCCAGTGTCCAAGGTAGCAGACAAGAAATATTCTGTCTCCCCAGAAGGGTTTCCCTTCCTGTTTCACCACCCAGCCCCGGGGTCCTTGGTGGTCAATGCAGTCAATCAAAGGGAGAGACAAGGCCAACCTAGCACCACGCCCAAGAACAAGGAGGCAAGGAGGCTTGACTTGCTTGGCAGGAAAGTCTACTTCTCGACTCCAGCTGCGCATCTCAAATCATTCTGCTTTGATGACATGCTACATCTTCAACCTGTGGGAAGCTCTCTGAAATCTCCGATCGGTCATCCCTGAGGATCGCCTGAGAGACTTCGAAGCGATGCTGGATGAGGGAGAGAGAGCATCCAGGGACACAGTTGCAGCAACCTGGGATGCAGTGGACACAGCAGCACGCACAATGGCATCAGCAATGGTGATGCGCCAGTTGGCCTGGCTCCAGAACTCTGGCCTCTCCACGCAGATGCAACAAATTATTCAGGACCTTCCCATCGAAGGCCCTGACCGCTTTGCATCTTCCACAGATGCGAAGCTGCATGGTATGAAGGACTCGAGGGCCACTCTGCGGTCCCTTGGGATCTATACCCCGCAACCTGTTAGACGTTCCTCGAAGTTGCACCAGCTACAACAGCAGCTACAGCAACTGAAACAACAGCTGCAGCTGCAGACCCAGTTTCCAAGATCTCTCCAGTTTCCCCAGTGCCACCTCGGGGACCTGGACAAGGATAAAGGCTGGTCAGGTAAAGGGGGTAAGCTGGGCACCTCCCAGTCAGGGCAGCGCGAACAGGGGTTTGACCATTCATCAGGCCGCAAACAGCGTTTTTGACGGTCCCTCCGAGGGCAGTGATCCACAGCCCCTGGTCTCCCCCCACCGCTTCTGCCACTTTGCTCCACGGTGGACCCGGGTCACTTTGGACCAATGGGTCCTCGACACAGTAGCAAGAGGATACCACATCCAGTTCCTCTCAACCCCCCCAGGACAGGAAACTGTCCCCTCCCATAATCCCAGAGAACCCGGATCTCCTAGGCAAGCTCAAGGCCGAATGCCAAAAGTCACTCTCGCTCGGAGCCATCGAAAAGGTTCCCAAGGGGGAACACGGCAAAGGATTCTATTACTGCTACTTCCTGGTTCCCAAACCCAACGGGGACCTATGGCCCATCCTAGACCTCAGAGCTCTCAACAAAAACATAAAGAGAATAAAATTCCGCATGATCTCCCTACTGTAGATCATTCCCTCCCTGTCCCCAGGAGTGTGGTTCACGGCCCTCGACCTAAAGGACGCTTACTTCCACATAGCCATCGGGCCCCACCCCAGGCAGTTCCTCAGGTTCATAGTGGCACAACACCATAACCAGTTTACCGCCCTCCCCTTCGGGTTATTGCCAGCCCCCAGGGTGTTCACAAAGTGTGTCACACCAGTTGCAGCGTTCCTACGCAGGAGGGGTGTAAGAATCTACCCATACCTGGACAACTGGCTCATAGTGGGCAAGTCAAGTCGACAAGTACAAGACAAGTACAAGTCGACATGGGTAACGAACCTGTGCAAGTTCCTGGGCCTCTGCATAAACTTGGAAAAGTCCAAGCTTTGTCCCACCCAGGACATAGAGTTCATTGGGGCACACCTGGATGCTCGGCAAGGCATCGCATCCTTGCCCCTGTCAAGATTTTGGTCCATCTGCACCATCATCACAGAGCCCCAGGCGCCCAGGCTGACCACAGCGCACAGATGCACGCAGCTTTTGGGGCACATGGCAGCGGCCACATCGGTAATCTGAACAGCCCGCCTGCGGATGCGACTGTTCCAGCTCTGGTTCACCACAAGCTTCCAACCAGAACGGGACCATGTCAACAAAGTAATCTTGGTACCCCAGCATGCCCTGGAGTCCCTCCAAATTTGGCGGGAACCTGACTTTGTGATGGGGGGAATCCTGTTCATGGAGTCCAAACCTGCACTAACGCTGATAATGGATGCCTCCAACCTGGGGTGGGGCGCCCACCTGTCTGGGGGCCTCTCCACACAAGGTGCCTGGAGCCCCAAGGACAGTCTCCTCCACGTAAATGTGAAGGAGCTCAGGGCCATCAGACTGGCCTGCATGACCTTCCTAGACCAGGTCCAGGGCAGAGTGGTCCAAATCCTCTCAGACAACACAGCAGCCGTATTCTACACAAACTGCCAAGGGGGGGTCTGCTCCTCGGCCCTATGCGAGGAAGTGACCAAGCTTTGGCAACTAGCGATAGACCATCACTTCACACCAACTGCTGCCCATCTCCCTAGGGTGGACAATGGCATAGGAGACTCACTCAGCAGAAAGCCGCTGGCGAATCACAAGTGGTCCCTCCACAACGAGGTTTTCTCTCTGCTGACAATCAGGTGGGGAACCCCTCAGATTGACCTCTGTGCCACGGCGCAGAACCACAGATGCCCTCGGTTCTGCTCCCTCTGAGGTCGGGAGAAGGGGTCTCTCAGCGATGCCTTTCTCCTCAACTGGTTGGGAGTCCTAATGTACGGCTTAAAGCCAATTCCCCTGATTCACAGGGTGCTTCTGAAGGTCCTCACAGTCAAGGCACTCATCATCCTGATGGCCCCGGACTGGCCCAGGCAACACTGGTTCCTTCTCCTACAAGACATGTCAGTGAGGACCCCGCTCCGCCTCCCATGGTGGGCGGACTTTCTGACACAGGACTTGGGACGCCTTCGGCACCCCGACCCTGGCCTCCTGCACCTGACAGCTTGGATGCTCTCTGGCTCAGTGAGCCAGAGAGACACTGCTCGGATAGGGTTAAAAAGGTCCTGGTTGGTAGCAGAAAACCCTCCACCAGGTCCACCTACATCACAAAATGGAAGCACTTCTCCAATTGGTGCCATGATAAAGACATAGACCCTATCTCCACACCAGTACAGGTAATCTTAGATTACCTTCTTGACCTAAGGGAGAAAGGCCTATCTCTGTCATCATTGCAAGTGTATTTGGCAGCAATCTTGGCCTTTCGCCAAACAACAGATGGGGTCCCACTCTTGTCACACCCCATCTGCCATAGATTCCTGAAAGGAGTGGAAAAACTTCCCCCCACGTCCGTAACCCCACCCTGCAGTGGGACCTGAACGTGGTGCTTCGGGCTCTGACAGAACCACCGTACGAGCCCTTAGACTCAGCCACCCTCCTAGTGCTGTCCTGGAAGGTGGCTTTCCTGGTGGCCATTACATTGGCCAGAAGGGTCTCAGAGCTACGAGCCCTATCCTCTGAGCCCCCATATACAGTTTTCTTTCCCAACAAGGTGGTCCTGCATCACTACCCCTCGTTCCTGCCCAAGGTCGCCACCCCCTTCCACATGAACCAAGAAATCTGCCTGCTGGTCTTCTATCCAGACCCGCAGGTGACAGAAAACTAGAGATGGTGGCACACCCTGGATGTGAGGAGAGCACTCCTAACCTACATCGAGCGTACCTGATCCTTCCGCAAGACTCTGCAACTCTTTGTGGCGGTCGCAGAACGCATGAGAGGTTTTCCGGTATCCTCCCAATGCATCTCCAAGTGGATTGTGAACTGCATTAAAGACTGCTACGGAAGGTCAAACACGCCTCTCCCAGAGACTGTGAGAGCCCACTCTACCAGAGCTCAGGCATCTTCTACAGCCTTCCTCGCTAAGGTCCCGATCCAAGAGATCTGCAGGGCCGCGACGTAGTTGTCAATACATACTTTCATGACGCACTATGCCATTGCCCAACAGGCGAGAGATGATGCCGCTGTGGGCAGAGCTGTACTCAGTGTAGGTAGACTGTAACTCCTCCCACCATCCTTGGGTACGGCTAGCAGTCACCTGTAACTGCTTGATGTGAGCAGCGTTCAAAGGAGAATGGTTGGTTACTCACTGTAACCATCCTTCTTTGAGATGGGCTGCTCACATACATTCAGGTCCCTCCCACAGTCCCCACTAACGGAGTTGGCAAAGGTATATGGGACTGGGAGGGTCAGGGTCACGGTCACCTATATAGCTGCGGTGTGGAGGGGGCATTGGCCGTACGCCCTGACCTGACAGGCTAACGCTAAAGACTTTTCGAGCTACCGTGCGCTGCGGCACGTAGACGCCTGTAACTGAATGTATGTGACCAGACCATCTCGAAGAAGGATGGTTACGGTGAGTAACCAACTGTCCTTTACCAATTAGCTGTTACTACAATTATTCTGTAGAGCAGACAGCCCAATGGGGTCTTGGTCCATGACTAGAGATTCTAAGTGTTTCAGTGATCCTACTACTAGTTGCATCTCTAGTTGCCAGGGGAAACTTTACCTAGGCAGCACCTGCCTGATTTGGAACCAACCCTGACATTTCTGAATTCTCCATTAAAGGAAAGGATGCTTTGGGGCAGTTTTCGGGTAAGTGGTTACACACATGCCACATAAGTAGGATCTGGGGCTCCTAGTAACCTATCAAGCAAACTGCAAGAGCTAATGGAAAAGAAGGCAGTTTCCAGTGGAAAGTTGCTAGCCAGGCATAGTTCTCTTGGCACCTTTCCTGTGTTGGGTCAGAATTTCAGTGAAATCAAATAGCCAGAAAACACTTCAGTTTTTTTCCCCAAACCAAAAAATTCTGATGAAAAATTATTGCACACAAACTTTCCCAACCTCTTAGAATAATGAGCTACTCAAGACCGAAATAAAGACTTTAGGGGAATTGTTTAATTCAGTGAAGCCATGGAATTATTCTGCTTTCATCCCAGTGAAAGTCAGATCAACATTCTTTAAGTAAGTTAGTAAGATACAAACAGCAGTTTGGCTAGATATTCGCTATTGGATCTATTCCATCAGGCATGGGTCCATGTGTGTGATTTCCCCCATCCGTGGGCTATATACCCTTATGTCATGTCATGTTGGATTAAAGTATACTGTGACAACAAACACCATGATGTGACACCTATAATACACTGAGACAGGAACAAACTACTCTGGAGTAACTGTGCTGCTGTAATACCTGGGGCATCTACAGATTTCTGAATGAGCACACAGATTTGTTAGTTTTCTGGGGGAGGGGACATTGGAACACTCAGCAGATCCACAATGCATCATCGGGACTAAAACGTGAGAGTGCACCAGAGCCACAAGGAACCCTGTGTTTGTGGTTTCAGGAGCACATGGGGCAGACTGTGATCAGATCAGTTTTCTTTATTAAGTGCCGCTGCAGGGTAGAGCTGCTTCTACATGTTGACTTAAGAACTTGGGTGGATTCAAAGTGAAAGAGAAGCAAAGGAGAAATGTTAAACTATTCATAATATATAGTCTCTTTAAAAAGGCTAATGTCCATATTTGAAAATATCTTGATTATTTTGTGCGTAGATGTCTTTGCTGCCATGCTGAATTCTGACTTGCATTGCCTTTCATAAAGGTCTCATGAATGAACACAGGTGAGGAAATCTGTCTGTGGTGTTTTTACTTTGGAGACCACTGCTAATGATTGTGTTCTTTATAGTGTGGTAGAGCTCCAAAGCAGGATTAGGGGATCATTATATTGTGCAGGCAAATCACTTGAAAATAATCCCTGCCTCATAGAAATCAAAACCTAAAACTTGAACAGTATGCAACAGATGAATAAATGAATGTAGGAGTGAGGATGACAGTGCTCTTACCTAATCATAGCTAACCATCAATCTAATTAATGCCAAACACTGATATCTTGCAGTCTCAAACAAGACAAGGATTTTCAGGACTCCCCACTTATACTGTATTTGGAAGGGAAAATAGGAGAATTTGAGATATTTTTTCTTACCTGTCTTTGGCCAGTCCCACGTCCAATGAAGTTAGTGGTAAAATTCTCCTTTACTCCATTGAGGTCCATTTTGAGAAAGGCAAAACTGTTTATTCATGTCAATGTTACAGTAAAGTCTTTCTTTTATGTAGAAGAGACACGGCAGATTTGCATTCAGTTAACTCAACTACAACTTCCCAGCTAACTATATTACAAAGAGCACAAGGTCAGGATATAAAGAGAGGGTCACTTCAGAGGTCCCGCACCATGTTTCAAATAGGTAAACAAATGCAGCTGAAAATGAAGCGGAAAAGGAAATGTTAACAATAACATTTGCTGTATCAAACTATATAACCTATGTTTGGTACAAAATAGTGTAAAAACCTGGCATGGTTGTGGAATCACGGGACTGGGACACAGCCCATGTGGGTTCAACTCCTGACTGTGAAAAGTCTTTTTGCCTCTGCATCTGACGAAGTGGGTTGCAGCCCATGAAAGCTTATGCCCCAAGAAATATGTTAGTTTTTAAGGTGCCACAGAACTTTTGCTATATACAGACTAACACAGCTACCTCTCTGGAACGTATCTCTTTCCCTGAGTTTCCATTTGTGAAATGGGGTAATACCTCCTTTCCCCCATCCATTATTTAGATTTTAAGCTCTTTGAAGCAGGGTATATCTAGTTTATCTTTTATTACGTGCATGAATAATATCTAGCACAATGGTACTCCAATTTTAGCTAGGGTTTCTAGACTCTACCCTAATATAATTTACCTTCATTGGTGTTATATTGTTGACAACCACAGAAGGAAAAAAATTTAGAACTGACTACATCTATTACATTTTCCTCTATACTCCCTTCACTGTGAAGTATGATCTTTGATTGCAAGGGCAGTTATAGTTGGTTCAGTGATGTACGGTGAACATTTATTTCATAAATACAGTGTAACCACAAAAAAAGTTCATATTACTTCATGTGCTAATTGTAGAAATGTAGCTGGTTATACAGACAAGTGAAGAGATTCCCAGTATACCATACATGGAGTGGAAGAGTTCTGTATTATATAAAATACATGTATAGGGTAATAGTTGTCTAGTTCAAAATGGTACTTCGGAGCTCTCAGGGGGCAGGGTCATTTTTGTTGAGGACACTCTTTGCTGTAGATCATCATTCTGCAGGGCCTCAGTGAAGTTGCTGATTGGTAGCTTTTAAGGACATTCTGTAAGGCTCATCTTTCTCTTGCTCTGTCCCCCTCCTCTCTCTTCTGCCTGTTATTCCCTTTATTTCCCTCACTGTACATCAGATTGGCAGTGGAGCCCTTGCAGATTACTCATGTTTACAATTTCATATGTCGTTATAACAACAGGTGAAAGGCCATGTTTTACATTTCTTGTGCATACAAATCCAATATTCAGAATTGAAATATTTAAAGACAAACTGTGGATCTGATCATGCAAGCTCTTAAGATATTCACAGAGAATGCTTTATTTGGTGAGTTTCCTTTTATACTTACGTGGGACAACTTGCAATATTAAGCTGTACACTTGGTATTAAGTGTCTGCAGGATCAGGTCCTTTAAGTACAATGAATTAGTTAATAGAGCTGGTTGGAAAATTTAAAGAAATGATTTTATTTTGAAGCTAAATTTTCCATCGAAAAGTTGGGGATGCATCTGGATTCCATAGTTTTAGCATATAGTTTTTCCAGTCATTGGAGTTCCCTGGGACATAGTTCATGAAGAAATTCTGGGGGATACCATCTCCACCAATCACCTTCCCTTTCTTCATTGCAACTAGTCCCTCTTTCACTTCATTGCAACTGAGGATAACATACACCAAAACTAGGGAACCTGGCTGCATCCCAGAAGCCTGGCAGGAAGTTGTAGTCATTACCAGACTCAAACCAGGCAAGCTGACTGACAACACTGGAAGTTATAGGCCACTAGCACTCCTGTGCACTACCTACAGACTTCTTGAATGTATCAGCCCCCAGAGAACCAATTTTGAGTCAGTGATCCCCGAAGAACAAGCAGGATTCTGGTCTAAAAGTAGTTATTGTGACCTATTTCTGGCTTTTATAATGCACATTGAGGCTGGATTCCTGAGGAAATCTAAGACCACTGAAGCCTTCGCAGACTTGTCAACAGCCTATGATATGGTACGAATTAAAGGCTTGATGGTAAAACTTGTGAGGATATTCCCTGCTGCAAAACACTACATATGCTGTGGATGATGCTGAGCAATAGGTCCACTTGTCCAATTAAGTTAGTTCACCTCGGTTCCATAGTAATGGCCTACCACAAGGCTCTCTACTTGGACTGATACGTTGCAGTGTTTTTGCCAGTGACCAGGGCCTGATTAACACATGGGCTATAGGGGTAGAAGTCCAGGGTCCTGGGCTAAGGGGTGAGGAACTCCAAAAATCCAGCCTCAGTTGGCTGTCCCTGCTCCCAGGGAGGCACTGCTTGTTGGAGGGAATGTAGAAGAGACCCTCCTATGCCCTAGCTGCAAAAGGAGAGGATTGGCTCCAGGCTACTCCCAGATGAGCTGACTATGATTTCCCACCTTCCTATGCTAAGCTGCCACTGCTGCCTCCATTTGCAGGACAGGGGATACAGCCTTTTCTTGGTGGACTCCTAGGAGCCAGAGCCCCAAAAGGGCTGGAGAGGGGCGGGGGGACTGGGCTAGAAGCAAGAATGGATGTGAACGGCCAGAGGAGGTGATGGGGGATGAAAGGGGAGGGGCACTGGTGTCTCTGGGGCCATGGGGAGGAAACCTTGCCTGTCTCTGTCCCTGCCCCAGCAGTGGCAGGGGCTGGATTGGATCCAGGCTGCCTGACACTGGCTGGCAGCAGCAGTGGCTGGATCCAGGCCTAGGTCACCTTCTGGTGGCTGGCAGGGGCCAGATTGACCCGGGCCACATGCCGCTGGCTGGCAGCAGAAGGTGCAAGATCAGGCCCAGGCCTCTGGTGGGAGGAGCCCAGTCTGGCTCCCAGCTTGGGGCTGGATTGGTCCCAGAGGGTGAGGCTGTGTAGAAGGCAGCTGGTGCCTGGGCCCTGACCCTTTTTTCAGGGCAGCAATATCCCTGTGAAAGGAGCAGGACAGGATGGGAGTGGGGCAGAAACAATGGATGACTGGAGGGGGGATACGGCAATGCAGTGGAAGCACGCAACAAGGACGTTAGGGACTGAGGGAAAGAGGCTAAAGCAGAGGCATATGTGAGAGGGCACTTTGAAGGAAAGGCAGATGTTGAGGTGGGGAGGCTGGAGGGAGAATGTGAGAGCAAGAGCCCCCCGCCCAGGCTGTCACAGCTCACAGCCAGTGTGTCCTCCAACCCTGACCTTGGCACATGAAGGGATCCAAAGAGAGCCTGTCATGGCTGCCTCACCACCCCTGCAGCAGAGGGAGAGTAGGACATGGGTCCACAGACTCTCCGTTACCCCACAGGGTGCTGCTGCTGCTGCTGATGTGGGGAGAGTGGGACATGGGCCCACAGACCCCTCCCATGGTGTGCTGGCACTGGTGGGGAGGCGCCAGTGTAAGTATGGCATCCTGGGTGCCAGAGACCCCATTATCCTGCCCCAGCTGACCAGTGCACAAAATCTTAGAGCCCTGGGCCTACATGAGTGTTAATCCAGCACTACCAGTGACATGCCTCCAACTGTTGTGCAAATTTGCATATGCAGATAATCTTGCCCTAGCAACACAAGCAGCCACCTTCAATGAATCCACCTGGAACTGGATGTAAAAACCATAAAGCAAAACTTCTGGAATGGAAGCTCAAGCCAAATCCTCATAAAACAACAGTCACTGCATTCCATGTTGATAACAGGAATGTTAAGTGCAACATGAAAGCATGAACTGGCTAAGCATGCTTGCTGGCAGTGGCAAGAGTTGGCCCTGAACCCCTTGCCTCTTGCAGCAAGGGGCTTGGAACCAGACTGGGCTCTGCTCTCCTTGCTGCGGGTGGCAAGAGCCAGCTCCTAGCTCCTGCCATCTGCGGCAAGGGGCTGGGGGACAGATCAGGCTCCCAGCCCCTTGCTTGTGGCGGCAGGAGCCGGATCATACCCTGGGGCGTGGCAAGGGCTGGGTCCCATGCCTGTGCCTGGGATATGTCTACTAGTGTAGACTTACTCCTAAGTCAACTTACTTACAATAGCCCCCAGTGTAGACATAGCCAAAGACAAATAAATGAGGGCAAAACAAGGAAAAATGAAGAGCAAAACCCTGCGGTTACTGTGAAAATTTAATTAAAGAGAAGAACGGTAAATATAAAGAGATGTTTTTCAAGTCACTCGTAGAAATCCTTAAAAATATAACAGACTATGTCAACACATTAGCTCATCTATAATAAAAATACCAACATCTTTTTGTAAGGATATCCAATAACAGACTATAAAAGAGAACAATGCTATAGGACAGATGTAAGATGTGCTTTAAGGGGAAAAAAGACAAAGGGTATGTCTACACAGCACCTTTATTTTGAAATAACACTGGTTATTTCAAAATAAAAGATATTTGGTCCACATGACGTTTTCTTATTTCGAAAGGACAGATTCCGTCCTTTCAAAATAAGAACTGCTGTTTCAAAACAGGTTAAACCCTGATTGTTTCAAAATGGCTGTTATTTCAAAATGGTTTTTTTGAAATAAAGCCGTTTGGACATGTTGTTTTGAAACAACATGTCCAAATGGCTTTATTTCGAAATAACCATTTTGAAATAACAGCCATTTCAATAGCAGGCTTTCCCTTAATTTGAATTAACATTTTTTAATTCGAATTAACTTATTTTGAAATAAGGACTTTATTTCGAAATAACTCATTTCAAAATCCTTATTTCATAATAACAGTGTGTGTGTAGACATAGCCAAAGGTAATAAAGAAAAACAGGGAAAAAATTGCTTTTGTCTGCTAACATTAAAGGAATTTCAAAACCATGAAATTTCTTAAGATTGAAACACAGTCTAATAACTTATGTTTTAGGGAACAGTGTATGACCTTGAAATCTGGAATAGAGAAAGAACAGGAAAAAATACTGAGCTGCCTCATTTGTGACTAATGAAAATGGCTATTGACGGTTTAGCATTGTGACACCCCAGATGTCTTATATCCCAGAACTTGTAACTCCCAGACCCCTGCTCCAGCTTTTATTTCCTGTCTTCTTGCATAAGTCAGTGGGGTAAAAATATCACACAATACTGGTTCACAGGAGGAGCTGAGGATGGTTTTCCTCAATGGGGTATGCCCCACCTCAGAACTCCACCTAAAACAGATCAAATGGTATTCCAGACTCTCTTCCCTTAATGTTCCCTTGGAGCATCGGGCCAAATGAAATCTCATGAGGTTCAACAAGGACAAGTGCAAAGTCTTGCACTTAGGATAGAAAAATCCCATGTACTGCTACAGGCTGAGGACTGATTGACTAAGTAGCATGACTGTAGAAAAAGACCTGGGTCTTATGGTGGATGGGAAGATTGATATGAGTCAACAATGTGCTCTTGTTGCCAAAAAAAAAAAAGTCAATGGCATATTGGGCTGCATCAGTAAGAGCATTACCTGCAGATTGAGGGATGTGATCATTCCCCTCTATTTGGTTCTGGTGAGGCTGCACCTGGAATACTGTTTCTAGTTTTGAGCTCCACACTACCGAAAGGATGTTGACAAATTTCCAGCAGAAAGCAACAAAAATGATTAGGGGTTTGCGGCACATGACTTATGAGGAAAGATTGAAGGAGCTAGGCTTATTTAGTCTGCAGAAGAGAAGACTGAAGGGGGATTTGGTAGCAACCTTCAACCAGGGGCATTGCTAGCGCTGGGCACATGGGGCTTGTGTCCCAAGTCTCAGCACCAGTGCCCCGGGTCTCCCAGAGACTGGAGACCTGGCTGCCGCTGGCCCATTGCGAACTCCCTCTGGTGGCAGCTCACCCAGGGCCATCCCTTCGGGGGGCAGGGCCCAGGGCCAATCAGCCTATGTGGGCCTCCCCCCGGCCAATCCCTCCCGGGGGGGTGGAACGGGGTAGGCCTGGGCAGGCTGGCCTGGGCAGGCTGGCCTGTGGCCGGGGCCCTGTGGAGCTCCAGCTACATGCACTCCCCACCCCCCACCCCAGGCTGGAACGCTCCTGAGCGCAGCAAATAGTGGGACCTGGGGTGATGGCCCTGCCCCTGGGGACAGCCCTGGCCACACCCCCTCTGGCCCGACCACTGGCCTGACCCTGAACCTCTTTTGGGAGCAGCAACGTCCCTGCCTTCAATGACTTGAAGGGGTGCTCCAAAGAGGATGGAGCTAGGCTGTTCTCAGTAGTAATAGAGGACTGAACAAGGCGCAGTGGTTTCAAGCTGCAGCTGGAGCGGTCAAGGTTGGATACTAGGAAAAACTTTCTCACTGGGAGGGTAGTGAAGCATTGGAATGGGTTGGCTAGGGTGGTGGTGGAATCTCCATCTTTGGAAACATTTAAGGCCTGGTTAGACAAAACCATCACTGAGATGATTTAGTGGAAGTGGTCCTGCTTTTTGCAAGGGGTTGGACTAGATGGCCTCATGAGGTCCCTTCCAGCCCTATGATTCTACGATGAGTCTATGAACTACACTTCATTCTTCATCTCCCAAAATGGGGAAGGAAGAGCAAACCTGTGCTGTAACTCGAGTGTTTTTCATTTTCAAACTCTCCCTGCAGTCTTCAGCATCCAGTCAGTTGCTGTATTGTATAGTAGTTCACAGACTCTAGTAGAGCCCAAAGGCTGCGTGATAGCATCAGCAAGGGGGAGGAAAGTGTTCTTAAGGAAGCGATATGGTGCTAGGACACAATCCCATCTTACTGGGCCTGGTATTATGGTAGGAGTTCTTAAACAAAGATGGGTTGGAACATCTTTTCTCTTGGTTTGGTAAAACCTAAAGATCTGGCAGGCCTATGCTGGCTATCTTTGTAGGTCTATTTGTTGCAAGACATGGCAGTGAGAGATTGGAAGCTTGCCTGTAAAATGAGCCCCGTTTCCAAAGACTCGGTGGAGCCTTATGGGATAAGGTTGCATGCAGAACCTCTTCTGAATAACTGTAAGGATAGAGGGGTTTGACCAACTCACTGCTTCCAGCTTCCTTTATTGCTTTTCAGAGTGTATTAGAATATGCTGTTATCTGCATATATATGTACACACTCATGCGACCCTCTTTGTGTAGAAGAACTGAAGTCTTTTGGAGCGGATCTCAATTTTGATTTGGGTGAAATAAACACCCTTTAATTTACATCAAAAATCTCCATCCCTCTGAGGACATCTTTCAGTACTAGATAGACTGATATTACAATCTCTCACTCACCTTATTTTTTAAATTATAAAATCATTTATTAAAAAGCATACTTGCTGCAAGGAAAATGTGTATTTCCTTGGCATTCATTTATTTTGCTGCTATGGCAGTTCTGTTTCTTTAAAAATAATGGGAAGTTAGAAATAGAACTTCTCATTTACCATGTTTCGCTGAATAAACATCAAAAGGCACCAGGGAAGTAAGTCTTTGTTTCATGTTGAAGTTGAGTACAGTATTATTTATGAATGAATGTACGCATGACTGACTAACTCAATGAATGAATCATCCACAGTAAAATTTTGTGCTACTTAGAGCTGCACAAACTTCTTTGACATTTACTTATAATGCTTAATCATAAATATTGTATAGTTCACAAGGCAAGGAAGGAAGTACAGTTAGAGCTGGCTAATGCGTAGGCTTTTGCAGACCTGGGTATTTCACATCTTTAAGCAGTAACCTTAGTTGTAGCAACTATATGTGTACAGTATACAAAGTTACTTTTAAAAATCCAAGCATATGAAAATTTCAAGCTAAATTAGCTTACTCCAGTCGGGTTCTTTGCACCATATGTATTTATTAATAAAAATGGACTCAAAGGAAAAGAATATACTGTTAAATCTTCTTATCCAAAACCCTTTTTAAATCTCATGACCTCTTATGACAGTTAAAATACAAATTGGCTTTGACTTCAAAAGACAACAAAAAAGGTGGGTGAGGGGGAAGAAACATGCAAACATTCCAACTGTACCATCCAAAATTCTATCAGTACTGAGAGGAACATGCATCTGGGTGAGGTATTGTGTCCTGGGGGCTTTTTCTTCTCAAAACCTTAAGAATTAGAAATCAGACTGATTTCTACTCTGAGGCACATAGGTTTACATTTGTGTTATAAAAAACTCTATGATTAGTTTGAGCTTTATAATCAAAAAGTCATAATATAGTATCCTAGATTTAGAATTATATTTATTTTGAACAAAGCAGAACAATTCCTTATCTTGCATTCTATTCAGATTCTCTTTAAGATGATACAGGAATCCTTATTTATTCAAAGTCTGTTGATCAAAAACATTTTGGATACCTTTCAGTTTTACTGGTTTAATGGCTGGTTCACGGGACTTGAAAGTTTCAAAAAGCAATGCCTAGCTATCTGGGAGAAGGGATAGATCTGAACTAGACTCCCAAATATAAGTACTTGCTAATTTAGGTTAGTTCCAGAATGGATCCAAACTAAAAAAAAAAAAAAATTGGATCTAGATTCAGTTTCATGTCTCTCTTATGAGCTATTTCATTTCAAAATGATTGCTTTTCACAGATTCTAGAGAGAAACTTTGGAAAAAATGTTTTCATACCTTCTACATAAGGGCCCAATTTTAAAATCTTTTTTTCTTGTTGAGTAGTCCTAACTCATGTAAGTAATCCCAAATAATTCCTCCATACCTAATCCCAGGTCCTATAGCTAATCCCATGGTCCCATACCTAGTCCCAGGTTCCATGGTAATAGGTTAATGACTGGCAGATCCCCCATACTGTCCTCCTGCTGTGCTTGTAAGGGGACTGTTGTAAGGGGTTCTTTTTTTCCCCCCCCGGTTGGGTTCATCTCCCAGTAACAAAGGAAAGTGGAAGGGTCAATAAGAAATCAGGTCCCTAAGACTGACAGTCCCCAGGGCCACAGGGGAGATGCCAGTGCTCCAAGTCAGCCTGATTGGCAGGTCAAAGAGGGAGGCAGAGGCAGGGGGTCCATTCATCTGCATGAACTGGACCTGCCTAGGAAAAGCAGGGTGGAGCTAAGGAGAGAGCAGCTGCCAGAGCCTGAGGAGCAGCCCAAGGAGCTAAGCTGGAGTCAGAACCGCAGCAGTACTAAGGCAGAGTGGTGCTGGAATTGGGCCTGGAGCCCTCTGGAGCTTGGTGCGGTAAGCAGCTTGGCAGAGCAAGGGGGGCCTGGACTTTTGTTTGCAGGCTACTCTGCTGTGGCTATTTCCTCCCTCCCATCAGTAATAGTGCTGTTTCTCTGCCCCCTCTTCCTTTTTCAGGCCACATTGCTTGTGGGTTAGGCTCTCCTATGCTGCCAGCTCCCAGGCTGCTGTCTCCTCTGGTCTGCTACTACTGCTTACATGCAGCCTATGGGTCTATGCGCCTTGTCCCCTCTCTGACCTCAGGATGTACTTCCTTTTCCTGTTTGCTTGTCATTACAGAGTCCATTATTGGATTGAGTAATAGCACCCTCCGCTGGCTAGATCAGCTGGAGGGGAACAAAGGTGTCTAAGAATGAACTAGCAGCTTCATTACAATATTTTATTCATAAGTGAATGCTGTTTGATTTCTAATTCTAAATCTAATGTCTTGGTTTTTTTATTCATTCCTTAGATTAGTGTTGATCCAAGCTGTGAATTCTGGATCCAGATCTGGATTCTGAACACCTCAAAACTCATGTATGAGTGTGCACGTGTGTTGGAAGCTGGGTTTTGATCTGACACTATCAAAAGTAAAAGGACATCCAGAATAGGGTTCAGATTTCTTCCTCCTTGCCATTCATCCAAGCCCCATTGCTGCACACTACTAATCAGTTATTTAGAGATTTCCAGTTCTTTTCTCTTGTTCCCATAGTCTCTTGGGTCTGTTTTGAAACTCTCAATAAAATACCATGTTTTAAGTCTCAGCAAAGAGTTCTTAATGAAGAATTCTGCCTTGAAAATATCCAGGACTAAATAACTGAGCAGGTGAGTCATGCAGCAGTCAAAAATTAAAGAATCATGAATTTTGACTACAGTAACACATGGCTTTTATTAGCAAGTCCTTTATGATCTTAAGACTTCCATAGCAACATAAATATTTTAAGCCTTTGAAACAATTTGAATAATTTTAGCTTGTTCAGACATTAAAAATGCAACAGTGAAGGAACTGATCTTAGTAAAAGAATTCAGAGTCAGAACTATGTAATCATAATTTCCTTTTAGGTTTATAGTAATATGCTGTAGGACATGGGTCATTCCCCGAAGAACAAACCAGTAAGTTAGAAGAACACAATCATTGATCCAGATATATTTGTTATTAACTTTGAGGTTATTGTTTGGTAACTGCTACATTCCAAAATACTTTATTTTATTAGGAAAGCTGATGCAATAAGTTGTCATGACAGGCTATGAGGCCACTTCTATAAGAATGAAGATTGACTAGCCAACATTTTAGCGTCTGGGTACTACAGAAAACTAATTGACTAAGTCATCTAATTATTTCATGTTCTTCATGCCAAGGTCTATAAATCCATTATAATGGATATCCTACCTTGTTGCAGCTTGGGGGCAGAACCAGAACAGTAACCAGGAAGTAGGTTAATATCCAACCCCTGAAATTCCCTCTAGTTTTATCTCCCCCCCCCCAAGCATCTGGCAACTTAGTCAGACCCCCCCCCCGTTGCAGAGCTTTTCAGAGGAAAATTCTAAACTATAGCTCAATTTTTAAAATCAGCTCAGTAATGTCTGTATAATTCCCATTCATTCCCCAGTGCTGTTTTTGATTTTATAGACATGGAGATTGCCCCTTCCGCTCTGCTTCACCTTCTGACATGTTTGCACAGCTGGTGGCCTTGTAGGCTTCAGGGGGTGAGCTAAGCTGAGAAAAGCCCAAAGAAGGAGGTTTTGTGTCTTCTGCTACTCCTCCCATCTTATCTAGTGTCTCACTGGGAGCTCAGCCAACTGTGTGTACAGAACACAGCTTCTCCCAGAGGAAGGCATGCAGGGGTCTTGGCCTGTCCTTCCCCTGTGTAGAAGAGGAGCCAGGCAGACCTGGAAACATGATGATTCTGAGGAAATAGCTACTCCTTCCTCCATCTTCATGAGGGGAACAAAGCCAGGAGGACAGTGTGTCAGGTGGAAGATGACAGCTGCATCCCTATACCTTCTATCAGATGGCATGTTTCTGATTGCAGGGCTTGGTCACCTCCATGGGTCAAAGACAGAGGGCATGAGGTACAGTATAGATGCTCCTAAAGCTGAAAATAGGTAAGGGGCCTTTAGGACCTAGCCTTCTCTTCTGCTGGCACCTCTATAACAGTCCCTCCTCCTAATCAACACAGCATACCTATTCACATCCCAGGCTGAGTCTGCCAGGGGAAACAGAGACTTAGCTGGCCCATATGAATCCCAGACAATAGAGAGGATACAGCTTCTAGGAAACTTTAGAACCCATGGCCAGCACATTCCTTCAGGCTATGACCACACACAGGCAGTTGAATCAATTCAACTTAAATCAATTTAATAAAATCATTATAAAAATTATTAAATTGATTTAAGCTAAATTGGTTTAACAGGTCCACACCAGAAAGTCAAAATGAACTAGTATGTTCAAGGACAGGACTTGTTAGTTCAATTTAGGAGAGGGGCACCATGGGAGGTGTGGCAAGATGGCCCTCTAGAAGGGCCATGCCCTCACCCAATATATGAATAGAGGAAGGCACCCTGGGAAGGAGAAGGGCAAAAGTGTTAAAACAACCGTTAAATCGAAATAACACGTCCACACTGTATTATTTCAAAATAACAGTTGTGATCTAAGCTTTGTTTCAATTTTAAACACGGTTTTATTGAATTTATCTTACTTTCCTTGTTTCAAAATGATGGAGCTCATCATTTGAAACCAGTGTTATTTTGATTTAAAACCTGTGCGTGGACATGACCTCAGAGACCAAAAACAGCCCATGTGGGGAAGGGAATTGGGGATTTCCCTGTCTTCTTTAAGGATGCTAGCCACTTGAAATATTTTCAGAGCAATCCTAGCCCAGTTTTCTTCCCCTATTGATGCAGGATTAGTGGGGCAAAGTCAAAGGACAAATAAATGAATAATAAATTCAGTGCTATTTCCCTGGCTAATCTTCCTAGAGTACAGCAGATGGGATAGTCACCAGTATTGGTTTCATTTGCTTGCCTTCACACAATGCCCCATGGCTTATCAATGCAAAAAAGACCAGGCTATAGACACAAACCAGAACCTCTAGGCATGCATAAACATTCCCTTGCTAAGGGAAATCTTCCTCTTTCAGAAGGGAAGGCTGGGAGTCCAAATCAGAGAATCAAATGAATTTTCTATATTAGAAAGAAAAACAAGAGAGAAAATTGTAGGTCTGCAGCTGTCTTAGACATGCTATAGTTATATATTCACTCCTCATGCACCCTGTGAAGGGATAGTTGAAGGAGAAAGACTTCCTACCATACTTAAAAGAATGGGCATGTACTGAAGTGCCCAGCTGCCACTGCACCTAACCATCTCCAGATGCTGACTTCATTGGTTCCAGATTCTGTTTCAGGTTGCTGTGCCTCATCACCACCTTTATTGTCTTACCCTAGAAGATGGTGATGGAGTGATGAGGGGGGATAGCAGCCAACATGTTGAAGAACTGGCAGTCAGATGTAGAAGAACTGCAAGTCAGTAAGGGTATGTCTACACTTAGAATTAAATTTGAATTGAGGACAATCAATTCAAATTCAGTTAAGTGCGCGGCCACACTCTCTTTCATCAGTTCAAACCAAGGAATTCCTTAGTTCGAATTGATGACAGCTGACTTCGAAGTGGTCAAACTCCATTTGACTTTGAAGTTGTGGTCAATTTGAACCCAGTAGTTTGAACTGACGCAGTGTGGCCATGTCAATTCGAACTCACTGTTAGTTCAAATTGACATGGGTTGACCTTCCTCCCAGGGTGCATGGCACCCTGGAAGCAAGACCAGCCTTCCAGCACATGGGGCCAGCAGCCACAAAGGTATCTTCACCACCCCCCAGCCAGATTGGGCTGGGAGGCTATGGAGTTCCTGTCCCCTGGCTGGGGATGGAACCTCCTGGGCACCGCTTCAGCCCCGCTTGCCAGCACGGGGAAGGGATCCCTGTGCAGGCCTGCAGGCCTGCTCCCTGGGTGGGGAGAAGGGATCCCTGCGCTAGGCTGGAGATTCGCTCCTCAGGCTGGGGAAGGAATCCCCATGAGCAGCTGCAGCCACGCTTGCATAGAACCCCTGCTCCCTGGGTGAGGGGACGGGACCCCCGCACACAGCTGGAGCCCTGCTCCCTAGGTGAGGGGATGGGACCCCAGCACGTGGCTGGAGCCCTGCTAGCCAGTGAGGGGATGGGATCCCCAAGCACAGCTGGAGCCCTGCTGGCTGCACACAGGGATGGGACTCCTGCACATGGCCAGTGGGGCTCCAGCCATGCACAGGGGTCCCCTCCCTGCACCCAGGGAGTGGGGCTCCAGTCATGCATGGGGGTCCTGTCCCTGTACCTGGGGAGCAGGGCTCTAGTTATGCATGGGGGTCCCTGTCCCCAGCCTGAGGAGTGCAGCTCCAGCTGGTGCAGAGATCCCTTCCCCACACTGGCAAGCCGGGCTCCAGCCCCGCATGGAGATCCCTTTCCTGTACAGGGCAGCACTGCTGGAGCTTGGCAGGGGGAATCTCTTCTCTCCCCTCCTGGCCAGCGGATAACATCCCCTGCCAGGCTCCAGCCTTCTGAGCCTGTCATGGGGAAAAGCATCCCCTGCCCAGCTCTAGCAGCACTGCAGCTAGAGCTGGGCAGAAGATGCTTTCCCTGTGCCAGAGTTGCAAGGCTGGAGCCTGGCAGGGGATTGGATAGTGGCATGGCCCTTCTTGGGGGCCATGTTGCCACACTTCCCATGGTGCCCTTCCTCCAATTCGAGTTAGCAAGTCTAGTGTATGGACATGCTAGTTCGAATTGGAGTCTCTAGTGTGGCCATGTTAATTCAAATTGACTGAATTCAAACTAATAATTATTGGTTCAAATTGATTAATTTGAATTCAGCCAATTCGAATTAGCACTCTAAGGCTATGTTCACACTCAGGGGGTTATTTCGATACAAGTTGTTTCAAAACAACTTGTATCGAAATAAGGCATTATTTTGAAATAAGTTAATTCGAATTAAGAAAATGTTAATTTGAATTACGGAAAAAAGCTCAAAGCGAAATAGCATATTCGGACAACAGTTATTTCGAAACGAGTCACCATCATTTGAAAATAACATGTTCTGATGGGATTGTTTCGAAACAATCGTTTTGAAACAATGTTGTTTCACCACCATAGAATCATAGAATCATAGGGTTGTAAGGGACCTCATAGGTCATCTAGTCCAACCCCCTGCCAGAGGCAGGACCACTCCCACTAAACCATCCCAGTCATGGTTTTGTCCAGCCGGGCCTTAAACACCTCCAAAGATGGAGACTCCACCACCTCCCTTGGGAGCTCATTCCAAGGCTTCACCACTCTCCTAGTAAAAAAGTTTTTTCTAACATTCAGCCTCAACCTCCCTAACAGCAACTTGAGACCATTGCTCCTCGTTCTGTCCTCTGTTATTACCGAGAACAGTCGAGCTCCTTCTTCCTTAGAGCATCCCTTCAAGTAGTTGAAGGTTGCTATCAAATCCCCTCTCAATCTTCTCTTCTGCAGACTAAATAAGCCTAATGCTTTCAGTCTTTCCTCATAGGGCTTGTGCTCCAGCCCTTTAATCAGTTTGGTTGTCCTCCTCTGAACTCTCTCTAGCATGTCCCTGTCCTTTTTGTAGTGGGGAGCCCAAAACTGAACACAGTATTCTAGATGTGGCCTTACCAGTGCAGAATAGAGGGGGATGATCACATCCCTTGATCTGCTGGTAATACTTCTTTTGATGCAGACCGGTATGCCATTGGCCTTTTTGGCAGCAGGAGCATACTGCTGACTCATATCTAGCTTCCCATCCACCATGACCCCCAGGTCCTTTTCTACACTGCTGCTACTTAGCTGAATATTTCCCAGCCTGTAGTGGTGCATGGGGTTTTTTCGTTCCACGTGCATGAGTTTACACTTGTCCTTATTGAATCTCATAAGATTTCTATTGGCCCACTGTTCCAATTTATCTAGGTCTCCCTGAATCCTGTCCTTGCCCTCCAACGTGTCTACTGGTCCCCCCAGCTTGGTGTCATCCACAAACTTACTGAGAATGCAGTCTATTCCATCATCCAGATCATTGATGAAAACGTTGAACAGAACCGGCCCCAGGACCGACCCTTGGGGCACACCACTCGTGACTGGTTGGCAGCTGGACATGGAACCATTAATTCCTACACGCTGAAACCGTTGATCTAGCCAGTTTTCTATCCACCTTATAGTCCACCTATCCAACCCATACTTCCTTAATTTGCCAATGAGAATGCTGTGGGAAACTGTATCAAAAGCCTTGCTAAAATCAAGGTATATCAAATCAACGGTTCTTCCTGCATCCAGAAAACCAGTCATCTGATCATAGAAGGAGATGAGATTGGTCAGGCATGATTTACCCTTGGTAAATCCATGCTGACTGTTCCTGATCACTTTATTTTCCTCTAAGTGTTTGAGGATGGATTCTTTGAGAATCTGCTCCATAATTTTTCCAGGGATTGAGGTGAGGCTGACTGGTCTGTAATTCCCCGGGTCTTCCTTTTTCCCTTTCTTGAAAATAGGTACTACATTTGCTTTTTTCCAATCCTCTGGCACCTCCCCGGTTCTCCATGAGTTTTGAAAGATAACGGCCAGCGGTGCTGCTGTCTCATCGGCCAATTCCCTTAACACTCTTGGATGCAGTTCGTCCAGCCTCATGGACTTGTGCACATCCAGCTTCTTTAAGCAGTCCCTAACCTGACCTTCCGTCACCAAGGGCCTGTCTTCTTCTCTCCCATCTGCCACACCCATGGTAGTGGGCTGGGAGCTGACCCTGCCTGTGAAAACTGAAGAAAAAAATGCATTGAGCACTTCAGCTTTTTCCTCATCCTCTGTCACAAGGATGTCTGCCCTATTCAGCAAGGGGCCTACATCATCCCTGAACCTCTTCTTGTTATTAACATACTTGTAGAACCCCTTCTTGTTATCCTTTACATCCCTCTCTAGCCGCAACTCCATTTGTCCTTTGGCCTTTCTGATTTTATTCCTGTAGTCCCTAGCAATATCTTTATATGCCTCCTTGGTCATCTGACCAAGCTTCCACTTCCTGTAAGCTTCCTTTTTATGTTTAAGCTCAGAGCAGAGTTCCTTGCTAAGCCATTCTGGCTGCCTCATATGTTTGTTCTTTCTCCTAATTGGAATGGCAACTTCCTGTGCCCTTAGCAGGGTTTCTTTAAAATATAACCAACTCTCTTGGACTCCTTTCCCCTTCAGATTAGCTTCCCAAGGGATCCTGCCCATCAGTTCCCTGAGGGAGCCAAAATCTGCTTTTTTGAAGTCCAGGGTTTTTGTTTTGCTTCTTTCCTTCCTTCCTTTAATCAGGATCCTAAACTCAACCATGTCATGGTCACTACTGCCTAGCTTGCCATTTACCTCTACGTCCCTGATCAATTCTTCCCTGTTTGTGAGCAGCAGGTCGAGCGGTGCAAGGTCCCTAGTTGGTTCCTCTAGCATTTGTACTAGAAAGTTGTCCCCAACACTCTCTATAAACTCTGTTGTTTCAAAATAAGACTGCTGTGTGAACACACTTTAAGTGTAGACATAGCCTAAGGGGTCTCTTGGTCTACCATTTATTTGTATCTACTCCATTCTCCTGTATTTTATAAGCCAGATGTTTTGTGCACCAGTCAAAACTTAATCTGGTATGGGGCTATTTTCCCTTGGCAGGATTCTGCATTTCTAGCTGGGGGAGATTTTTAGATGAAAGAACAGATTCCTCACCTTGAAGGCCTTTCACAGGTGGCCAGGTTCAGATAGGCATCAGCACCATCCTTTGGGCTTGAAAACTCCCAGGTGGCATCAGGCCATGAAAAATATTCAAACAAATCTGAATTCTCATCTGACCACTTTAAATGCCCTGACATACTTTTGCAAGCAGTGCTAACATGAGTGGGCAATATTACAGGTATAGTACCTCTGAAACTAAAGATTGCAACACAAAAGAGCTTCTTCCTCCTGGGTTAAGGGAACAGTGGGATTCATGTCTGGTTGTTGCAGGTACTTGGGTTTGATTCTTGGGCATAGATGCTAAGATAGATCAGTTATCTTAATGATGCAATGGGAAACTTTGTGGAAATCTGAAGGTATTTGGAATCATAAGAAAAAATAACTTACAAACATGGTGCCTGCTGGACCCTATTGGAAAAAATACAGGTCACATGGCAATCTGAGGAACAACAGGAGAATATACCTCTTTGCAAGCAATAGCTAAAACAAGTATGTGGTCAGTAGATGCCTTTTACTGCTTTAGATCTATCTGCAGCTCTCCCAGCCAGTCTTAACTGAATCTAAACCCCTTGGTTAGTGCAAGGATCTTTCAGTTTGAGGACTGGAGAACTGTGTATAGCTTTGGTCATTGAGATCTCTGAAAACTGTCCAGAGGAGGTTCCCTGCGTAGCTGTGCAAGAATTACAACAGCTTTGTCCTATTTCCATTACCAGCAGCCCAGAGAAAGGCCATGAAATGGATGAAATAATCCATCATGTTCATCTTGAAACACTGGAACCTGCTGTCCATCCCATTTCTAGCCTCAGAAACTCAAGAAAGGGAAAGGTTCTGTCAGACATTTAAATCAATTCTTAAAGGAGAACTGACTTCAAAACATTCCTATTATAACATCCTCAGAGAGTTCTTGTATCTGAGAATCTTTTTTTTTCTTTTCCTAACTGTCATAATTATAGTCTGTTCATACGAGTGCTCCCAGGAGATTGCTATGATGATTTTGGAGCTATAATATTAATTTTTAGAGCTGGGGAAAAGTGGATGTTTTCTTACATTGGCAATGCTGATATTTTTTAACCAAAAAGTAGTTTCGAGTCAAGCCAAAAATGAAATTTTGCAAAAATTTTGGTGAATTGAGAACTCAAAAAAAGTGAAGTCAGATCAAAATTAAATATTTTGTTTCAATCTGACCTGAAATTTTCATTTTGATTTTGATTTTGACAAAAGCAAAGAAGGACTAGAGGGTATGTCTACACGGCACTTTTCTTTCAAAACAACACTCGTTATTTTGAAATAAAAGAAATTTAGTCTACATGATGTTTTCTTATTTTGAAAGGACAGATCCCATCCTTTCAAAATAAGAATCGTTGTTTCAAAAAAGTTAAACCCCGATGTTTTTGACATGGCTGTTGTTTCGAAATGGTTTCAAAACAACAGGTCCAAATGGCTTTATTTCAAAATAACCATTTAGAAATAACAGCCATTTGGATTGCAGGCTTTCCCTTAATTCAAATTAACATTTTGTTAATTCGAATTAATTTATTTTGAAATAAGGATTTTATTTTAAAATGGGTTATTTTGAAAGGGGTTCTTTCAAAATAAAAGTTACTGTGTAGACATAGACAGAGTCACAACATGGCTGTGTCTGTGGCTGTGGTAAGTCACACCTGAGAATGTCAGAATCAGGATCGACTGATAAAAAAAAACAGGGTAGACATATCCCAAAACTGGTGGTTATTCTAATATTAGTGTTTACCAAGTCAGTAACAGAAGTGACTGGTTAACGAGAAATCAAAATACAGTCTCCTTAGACAATCTAGTCTCATCAACACCCTGATATATAGTCTTTATGACAAGAGTTCACTGAAAACCAGATTCATCATATATAAAGTTCTTCCAATATCAAAGGATCAGCCACTCTCCCAGGTCTATACTGAATTCAGATCTTACACAAAAATTACAGTAAGATGGAGTCTCAGGCTGTGTTCACACAGCCCTCTTATTTTGAAACAACAGAGTTTGTTTCGAAATAAGATTTAGGCTGTTCACATGACGCACAGTTGTTTCAGAACAACGGGAACCGTTGTTTCGAGACAATGGTGTTGTTTCGAAACAAGTTAAACCCCATGCGGGGATGAAACAACATTGTTTCTAAACAACTTGTTTTGAAACAAAGCCATGAGAACATGTTGTTTCGAAACAACAGTGACTTGATTCGAAATAACTGTTGCCTGAACTTGCTATTTCGCTTTGAGCTTTTTTTCCTTAATTCAAATTAACAAACTGTTAATTCGAATTAAGTTATTTCAAAATAAGGCTTTATTTCTATACAAGTTGTTTCGAAACAACCGTATCGAAGTAACCCCGTGTGTGTGAACACAGCCTTAGAGATCACAAGTCCTCAATAAATGTCCTTGCATGCCTTGCTGAGTCATGGGGCAGCTATTGCCTCAGTGCTCCCTGAAACATCTCCAGGAGTAGCTCACTGGGAGCTGATTAGCCTTAATAAGCTATTGAGCAGACTGTCTAGCACTGATGTAAAAACGCCTTGGGGTATCACCCAATAAAATAATACTTCGTAGTTTAAAACTTTTCCATTGAAACCTTACAAGACAAACAAGGATCTGGTGGCACTTAAAAGCCTAACAAATATATTTATTGCATGAGCTTTTGTGGGAGAAAATCCCACTTCATCAGATGCTTGAAGCATGGAAATTCATGTGATAAATACATTTGTTAGTCTTTTTAGTGCCACAAAACTCCTTGTTTGTTTTATTGAACTAGACTAACATGGCTACCCCTTTGGAACTTACAAGACATGCTTGCAATTTTTTAACATATTTCAGTTTTTAACACTGGTGACTGTATTACTTTGAAACTTTCTTGTATAGCATCACAGTGGCCAGGGAGGAGGCCTTTTTTATAATGTTAAACTCTGTGGTCAGAGCTTAAAAATAGGAGACCCAGACTGGGTTCTTCTCTCTGCCTGATGTGGAAAAGGGATTAGAATATGGGTATTTCACATGTGAAGAAGATGACCCAACACTTGGATCATGGGACATTCTATTATCTGTCTTTCTCAATCTCTCCTGTTGAAGTGGTTTCCCATTTTAACTTAGTCATGATTAAAACAGGGTCTAACACTTGGGTCTCCTATATTTAATGTGACAACCAGGCTATAAAGTACTTGTAACTTGGTTTGCTTTTTCCCAGTGACTGTTTGTTGTTGTCATGAATGACAGTGACTTGCTACCTAGAATAGCTCCTAGACCCAGTAGTCTCTTGGGCTATGTCTACACTGGGAATTTAGTTGAAGTTAAGGAGGATTAATTCGAACTAAGTTAGTGCATGCCCACACTGGCTTTCAAAAGTACAAACTAAGGAGTTCCTTAGTTTGAACTAAGCAAAGCCTACTTTGAAATAGTAAAACCTGCCTGTAATTCAAACTAACAATTAGTTCGAACTAACCCAATGTAGATACTTTAGTTTGAACTAACCATTAGTTTGAATTAAACATGGTTTGACCTTCTTCCTCCCAGGGTTCATGGCAGCAGGAGGGAAGCGTCTTCCTCTTTTTATGGGATTGGTTGAGGGGGAGGATGGCCCTTCTTGGGTGCAATGTTGCCACACTTCCCATGGTGCCCCACTCCTAAGCTGGACTAGCAAGTCCTGTGCATGGATATGCTAGTTCGATTTAGGTTTCTAGTGTGGAGATGCTAGTTCAAACTAAGTTAGATCAAATTAATCAAAATTAGTTTGCACTAATTAATTCAAATTAACTTAGTTCAAACTAGTGTTCTTAAGTGTATGCATAGCCTTGGTTGTTATAACTAAGTTTGTTAGGCTGGAGATTTATCTGCACCTCAAAAAAAGTAAATAAAGTATGCCATAGCCTCTTTGTAGCAGGACCCACAAGGTGAGATGGTGAATGAGTGCTAGCAAAGTTGGGTGGGTGCCTGATGCTTTCTACTGCTCTGCAGAATACAAAAGATAGGAGTGGCAGTGATGATATTTATGCTTTTTTGGTTGAAGAGACTATGACTCCTCAGGGCTGATTAACCAAGCATTGGATCATCAAATGAAAAGCTAATTGATTTAAATCAAAGATATTTAATTAAGGAAATCTTGATTTAAATAATTGATTTCTATCGTGTTTCACACTTGTACTTTGGTTATTTTCCTAAACAGAGGTTGATTATCAACCAATGAGAATCATTAAAACATGTTGATTTGCAACTAAATATAGGCTTTATAATAAAGATAGTGCTTTTGGCATGCCAGGATACACATACATATTATTTAAAGCAGTTCAGTAGATTAACTGAGTTTTAAAGAATTCAATTTTTTGATGATTTTGATAGATATCAATGCTTATTCAAGCATTTTTTCAGTGTTCATTGATTTACATTTTCCCAGTTTTGGAAACAGAAGGGGAGGTCAGTAATTTAATGATAGTAGACACAGGGATTAGAAAAGCTTTATAAATTTTTAAAACACAAATTGTCAAAAATCATGTGAAAATATATAAAGTAAGCATGTTTAAATAAAACTAATATATTCTCAAGCAGTATTTTTCTTATTTTGCACATCCATAAAATTTGGTTATTATCAATGAAAATATTTTTTCAATCAGTGTTTGTGTGGGTGGTGAAATTGGCATTTACCAACATGTATGGTTAAAAATCTAATTATCCTAAGCCTCAGATCAACTTTCATTTGATCAGATTCTTATTGTTTACATTTTTATGTTAGAAAATGAAGAATAATGCATTTCTTGTTTTCTGATGATGAATTTTTTACTTGCAATTTGCAGGAAGCTCTAGTTCAATGGAAATTCAAATTCAATTAAAAATGCACAAAACTGTTTTATTTAATGCAAATTAAATGCTTAAATGTATTGGATACACCCTCCCCAAGAAAACTTTATCAAAACATGTTTTGCACTGAAAACTAATGAATTTGTTGAACAAAGTTAGTATTATCTGTGGCTAGAAACAATCCCTAAATCCATCTTTGACAGTGGGCTGATTCCAGTTTTGTAACTAGTAATGGCTACTGGTTCAGTACTGTGGCTTTCTTTAAAACTTCAGCAAACATGTACTACTTAATATTATTTTTTGTAATTAATTGAAATGATTGTAATAGATGGTAAGGTGAGATTTTGGCATGGGTTGTCAATGTCAAATAAGTTCTCTTAAAAATAAACCTGTAGTTAATTTAAATAAAAAAATCAAATTTAAATACTTTACATTGTTTTTTGAAAGGACTCATTAATTTTCTCCAGCTTGCTTGTATTTGTGTCTCACAACAGACACATACTACTGCAAAACCAGTCCTCCATCCAGAACCAGACAGGCATAAAATGAATATTTGGCTCAAGTGATTTGTTGCTCTCATCAGCCCCAAAAGAGAACTCAACAAATAGGTAAACATGGATAAATTTTCTTAATAAATGAAGTACTCCTACTATATAGGGAGGAAAGGACATCACAATACTGGTAGTGAAGCTGAGAACTGATTCATGAGAAAGAGAGAGATCAGTGAATTTGGGAGAGGGTAAGAACTGGTAATATGCATCTAACTTTTAAATATAAAACCAAACATGGTGCTCCTAAGTTGTGTGCCTATATTTATTCTAATCACTCTGCTTGTATATTGTATCCTTCTCCTCTCTTGTCATCAGATTTTATCTTATAGAGCTTGTCTTCCTCTGTATTTTGAAAGTGCCTAGTATACTGTGAACACTGTTTCTATCTAAATAATTAAAATGGATAATGATTATTTCATTTCACACTGTTTTCAGGTTGCATACAGCAAGAAAACACTTCAGCATTAGAGGATAGGATCTGCCATATAGGATCAGATCACTGGTGTCCATCTACTACTGAATGTTGCCTCTAGCACTGGCTAATACCTGGGTTTTCTGAGAAAGTTGGAGAGGGACAAACTTTCAGAATGTCAGTTGTGCAAAGCTATGCATTTGAGGAAAACTCATTTCTGCCCTCCCTCCACGTTGTGGTGAGCATCATGCCCCTTGAAGCTTTAAGGTAGTCAAATGTTTGCTGAATAATTTGACAAGTATTCCTGTTTTTGAATGAATATAGCATTCAGTGAATAGCTCTCTGCATTATTCAACAAACTATGTCTCAGGTCAAATAGTATTCAATAAATAGTGGTATGTTTAGCCAAGCAAGTGCTCCATGGAGCACCAGAGATATCGGATTTAGACAACCTTCCATTTTTTTCTTACAGGAGAGAGCTGATTAGATCTGGGTAATAGACAGGGTGAAATAGCCCATTCTGAGGGCTTCTCAGCACATACAACACAGCACATGTATCTCAATATCATTAAGTTCTTATTTACTTTTTTTTTCCTGAATATTCAGAAAATTCCCATTAAATTATCAATACCTCAGCCATATGAAATATCATCAATATTATCTATCTCTTTATTTTCTCAGTTCTTTTGAAAGCCTTTCATTAGGTCACCTTGAAACAGTTTCATTTGCACTGGCAAGAAATTGAACTCCCTTACCTCTTCCTCATCAGTGTGATCAAATCCTCATTCCCTTTGCCCTGTGGTACATCTTTCCCAAGCTAATATCATCACTGCTTGGACTATTGATTTCAGTTTTATTTCCAGAAAAATCTCTAAATATGTTTTCTCTCTGTGTCCTGACAGGCTCTTCTAGTTAGTAGGATACCTGCTTCAGAAAGCTAGGCTCTACTGTGTAATGCTTATTGGTACTACTAACATGAATAAAGGTACCAAAGTAAGTCTGGCCCAAAGTCTTAATTAATGGATAGATCAGATGGGTGCTCAAAAGATAAGTGAATAGTATTCTCATTTTATTAAGACAGATACTACTTTGGTCTGTTGAAGTAACAAGCTCTCTCTAAATACTACCATATGATATTCATGCTGCAATACATTTGAACAAAAGTACAGTTGTTTTGTAATAAATAACTTGTGGTTCTACATAGTATTGTTAACCTCAAGAGATCAAAAACCATGAGTCAGACTCAAAAAATCAGAAGTTTAGCCCCACAAAATCATGATTGCATTAGGGATAATTCCAGGTTGAAAAGTCAACCTTTAATGAGTGCACAAATGTATGCCTACCCTGGCTGCTCAACTGGAACTTCATTTGTCTTCTTACCTCCCCCCGCCCCCCCCCCCACATTGGTGGTAGAGTTTTTCAACCATTTGGCACATGTGTAACTGTCTACACAAGGTGCAAGGGATGGAAAGGACTATGTCAGGGGTTGGCAACCTTCGCCAACTCCTGTGCTGGTCCTTCCTCTCCAACCTTCAGCTGGTGCTGGCAGTCCCCTCTGTGAAAAAAATGTGGCAGCTGCCTGAAAATTCAGCAGCAGTCACGGCTGGAGTGGGAGCTCTTTCCAAGCATGCCATGGAAAGAAGTCACCCAGAGTGGCTCATCTTGGCGGTTTGCCTGGGGATGGGGGTCCCCAGGTATGCTACAAAAAGTGGCGACTCGTTTCAGGGGTTCCCAAGCATGCTGCAGAAGGAAGCTGCCCGGAGTTGCTCCTTTGGGGAGCATCACACTACAGAGATGAGCCACTCCGGGCAGCTTTTTTCTGTGTCACATGGAGGCATAGGCATGGGAGGTCCTCCTATGTCCCAGCTGAACTGAAAGAAGCCGCCCAGAATGGCTTTCAGCGGCCAGACTGGCAATTTCTGTGGCACTGTAGAGGGTGCCACGTGCTGCTCTGAATGGGCTCGGGTGCCACTGTTGGCACACGTGCTGGGGGTTGCCTACCCCTGGATGATGATAAGGGAGCATGCCAGTGGGGGTTTACGTTGTGCAGTCAGAGTGTAACAAGTTAGCTGTTCCACTGGTATGTCACGCCATGCTGTGCAGGCAAGTCGTTTATCATGTGTATATAGCTCATATTCTGAAAAAGGTGGGATCATACACCCTGTCTTGACTGTTTTGCATGAAAATCAGGAAAAGAATCTATAGTAATTAAGGAACAGGAGAGAAATGTGAGGGTCATTAGTCTTTATTATCGGAGGAAATACAATCCATGCCATACCTCAAAATATCTAACCCAAAAGTCTAGTTTATGACTGCACCCTTGGGCAGTCCAGCTTCTAAAAAGAATTCAGCTTCATCTTGAACTAATTAATTTGACTTGCTTCTATTTTTGCCTTTGTCATCTTTTTCTACCAATTTAGATTTTAAAGATCTATAATAGGGACATTTAGGGAGAGAAATATAGGTCTGGGTGTGCTGTATTTCCCCCACTTAAAGTTGAACTGGATTGCTTTTTTGAGTGGTAATGACAATATTTACTGGAGGAGATGGGATCTGCCCATCTGGACATGTATTTAATTCCATATTCCTTTTTGTAAAAGAAGTTGTGTGTAAACTGCATACCCTTTCTCACATTACTCACTGATCTGCTGCTTTTGAATAAGTTGCTTTTGCAGTTGATTAGTAGCAAATGATTCTGTTTCTCAGTGTCTCTCTTGAGAACTTTCCCATGGACAGTATCCCTACTGGCCTGTTTCTTAGCTAACCTCTCTTGTAACACATGCATACAAAGCTATGAATAATTTTGTCAACTTTCTGCAACTTCTGAAACACTTCTTTCAAAGAAGAATGGATCACAAGGGGTGTGTGTGTGTGTGTGTGTGTGTGTGTGTGTGTGTGTGTGTGTGTGAAGGTCTGAAGGTAAAACCAACCTGAGAAAGCATAAAGTTCAGTTTGATATTTTAGCTCTGGGAATCATTTTCAACTTCCTATCTCACTACTCACAAAGCATGCATTAAACCACTTCCTCTTTCCTTTGCTTCAGATGGGATTCAGTTCCTTTTTCTTAGGTCCTGATCCAGTGCTCAGTGAAGTCAATGGAAAGCCTCACATTGAGTTCAGCATCATTTGAATGAGGGCTATTCTCCCTTCACCTCCTGCTGTATTAGAATTTGTCTCTTTTTGGTTTTATTTATTAACTGCCCCCCCAACAGACACACACTTTTGTCTACATGTGGGCTGAAAGTTGTCCAGCTCAGCTCTCGTCGTCTGAGAGGTGAGATAGGGCCAGTGGATTGGGAGATCAAAGGATCTCGATAAACTGAAGTAAATGCAGTTGGTAGCCCTATGAAAGTCTGTGTCCAAGAATCATTACATACAGTGGGGACCCGTTAACGCGCGGGTGTCAGGGGACAAGCATTAAATGGACCACGCGCAAACAGGACCCCAGCAAATAAATAAATAAATAAATAAATAAATAAATCGGTGCAGCTCTAGAAGACTTACTCTACCTGTTTCCGTCTCCAGGCCAACTTCCCCTTCCAGCTAGCGTGCTGGACTCCTTAAGTTGCCAGTCACTTCGCGTGTTTCCATACCCTGGCCAACTTCCACCTTTAGGCACCGCGTGTTAGTGAGTCCTGTGCATTAAGTTAATGACTTCGGGGGACATGACCGGAGCATGCGTTAACCGGATCTGCGTGCAAACGGGTCACACGTTAACGGGTCCCCACTGTATATGCATACCTACATTCTGTTATTTGACTTGACTGAGAGTCAATGAAAGGGATGTTACTTAGCATTTTGAAGCATTTGGCAACAGTACAACTGCATGTGAATTATAATGCAAGAGAGGAAGTGGTAATAAGACAAAGATTTTTTTTATACAGATAAAATTTGGCTCTGGACCTGCAAGATTAAGTTATCTTCAGTGCAAACATCCAGGCACTAAAACAAAAGTTCAAACACACCCAATAATATCCTTATTAAATTATAGGTATTGCGCAAAAAAAAAAAACCTATTACCTCCTACACAGCTGCACTTCTTATTTGCTCATTGCCCCATTAGCACTGGAAGGAAAAATCTGAACCTTTTCTTGAAAATCCTTCCTTAAAAATATTTTTTTCTCCCGTAGAGCCAATCCGTGTTACTCTTTCCCATGTAGCTGCTATTGGTAATGTAACACAGGCACAAAAAAGTCCTTAATTATGTCACTGGTGTGCATCTTGTACACATTATGGCCTGTTTAATTATGGCTAAGGCTTTCCTTCTTAGGCCTTGATGCAGAATCTGAGAAGAGCCTTGCTTTCATACATAGTTTGATAGACTTCAGTGGAATTCGGAGGTGGGTCAGGGGTTTGTCTCTAAAAGGATCAGATTACAGGATCAAGACACCTGATAGCAAAATTCTCAAGCTTGAAACTCATTTCTTCAGTACTTTGTGCAGCACCAAGTGCATGGTTCTCTCTTACACTAATTTATAATATTTTTCCAACTGTAATAGAGCTACTGTCTCCAGCCTAATACAGTTAAAAGAGAAATGGCTTTGTAGTTAAGGCATTGGATTCAGATATTGTAGAATTAAGGTCAGTTTCATGCTCTGTCACAGGCTTCCTGTATGTTCTCGGGTAAATTAGTTATTTTCCCTCAGTTCCTTACTACGTAAATGGGGTGCCAGTTTCTATCATTGTCTGTCTTCTCAATTTAGATTAAAGTTTTTAATTTATGTACATATAGTTCATAGCACAATGATGTCCAAATTTGAATTTAGGCATCTAGAAACTCTTCTTATAAAATAATAATGACAGTCATAATAAGGATCACATTTTCAAAGCAAAGCACTGATTTTATGTCTGCAAAAATGGATGCTTGTTTGCTGTCCCCATCCAATCCTGCATATTTGTTCAATGTATTTTGCTTTTTTCAGGAGCCAATGGAAAATAAAATGCTTTTAGTAGAAAAAGATTCATTTTTAGTTCTAAAAGGTGTTTTCAGCACCTACCTATATGGTGATGTGTGCTCATCAGGATGTGGTGCTGTCATATCTGCTGATGAAAGGCAGGAATATATGTTCATACCATATGTGCTCTCTCTAAGTGACGATTCCCTTCTATTCATAAAAGGAAAATGGAGAATGTGATTAGGACAATGTGCTGTCATGTTCTTCTTATTCTTGGCTCATTAAGAGCTTTCTGGTTTGCGTCTCACATGTGTCAAAATATTTTTTTAATTGTTAAATATTTTAAAGAATAACTGGCAAAACTAAAATGTCATTTGTTACCTAGAGCAACATATTAAAACATCAGCATTTTCTTTTTGTAGAATTGCATGATTTTGGTGTGGATGCATCTGTCAAGAAGGGTTTATGCTTATGCATGAATAGAGAGAAGCTGAGTGAAAATGTACAGTAACTCACTCCTACTAGTGCCATACCTCTGTGCTTATTCATGTAACTTACAATTGTTTGAAGGAACCTTTCATTATGTATTACAGCCGAATACACAGTGCACAACATTTAACACTAGCGAAAAAGGAAAGGAGATTTAGATGGGAGGGGAGAACTCAAAGGAAAAAGTGCATAAGAAGAATAAGAGGGACCTGTTAGGATCCAGAGGAAATCTGCCCTAAGTCTGGTGCCCTTTGGTGTCAAAAGCCTGCTGAGAAGAACCGAAAAAGACTTTTGTACCAATGATTTTGGACAAGAAGTAGATGTGTGACTTCCCTTAGACTGCCAGAGAATGAAGAGGCTGTTTAAGTGCCATGTAGCTAATTAGCAGAATGTAAATGTGCACCTGCACGTTTTGCCATTCAAAGTATTGTGCAGACACTAATTGGGGCTATTAAGAACTAACGGAATACAAATAGTAATAATCACTGTGACCTAGGTGTTGGTGCTATCTATGCAAGGGACAGGAGTCCTGATCCTTTTCAAGCCTCAAATCCCATCCTGTTGCTGCCGCTATCTCCCTCTCAAAGCATGTGGGGGGAGGGGGTAGTGTTTTAGTAAGGTAATACTCTCAGCTTCTGTGGATTGGCTGTGTCCTTGATGATTTATTAGTCTTTAAAAGTGCCACCAGGCTCCTTTTTTGTTTTGCTGCACCCTGGAGTTCTTGTTCTTTGTCCATTTAGAATATACTGCTGGCCAAGAGTGTGGCTTGAGCTTGGGTCATCATATTGGGTTGGATGTAGGGTTCCTGCCTGGTCTAGTATGGGGAATAGGAAGAGGAAGGCATAAATTTCAAATGTCTCTCTTTTAACAGACAGCATTTACTCTAGTCCCTGTTATGTTGTCCATTGCCCATGATGTCCACTCATTTTGGTTGTTGAAATTCCTTTAGATCAGAAATAAAGAATCATGAAATTGAGGATCTAGGAAGAGTCACTTAAGCTTAATAGGATGTACCCTGGAGCATTTCACATTTCCTTGGTGTCTCCTATTTTGGTTCTTTGCCTCACATTATGTTCCCATGTGTGGGTGTAACAAATGAGGTAAGAGAGGAGGGGGCATGGCCCTGCAGCCACCATTGCCCTGGCTCCTGTCTGGGCCTGGCTCTGCCTCCGGGTATGCTGACTCTTCCTGGCACTAGCTCACTGTCTGTTCATGAATGGACTTCCCAAAGTTCCAGAGCCCCGAAATCATGTTATTCTGATTTAGGGCCTGAATTACACAGGTGCTGAGCAAAGGGGGTTAACACTGACGTGGACTGGAATTACGGGTGCTTGGCACCTCTGAAAATCAGCCCCTAAATAAACCAAATATTGAAAAATGTTATGCTACTTTCCTGCGACTAACCACTACTATTTGTTGCCTAAATGTGTTGCTGATATCAAAGAAATTGGACACAGAGTGCTCAGCTGCTTGCACAGCATTCGATGAATATTGGAACATATAACAACAATGGATGAAGATTGGGGAAAGCTATGAAATGTGCACCATTCCAGTGTTTCACATATATTTGCCATTGTAACTTTTATTGTGATGTCCTGCATATTATTTAGCAAAGGAATGGAATGGCCTTGTCCCCCAGCAGTGAGATGACTTGAATTAGGGTAGCAATATTAACAGTACTGGTAGTAAGTAGTCAGAGTGTCTCATTTAGCTCAAGTGATACACTTACAAGGCCAAATTTTGTTCTTGTGAAATCCTGCTGAGGATTGCCCAGGTGTAACTGAGGGAAAGATGTGCCAGTAGATTCCCAAATGTCTCACAGTACTGATAGTGCATATCATAATACCAAAACGGAACATATTTTAGTCTGTTTTGTGGACTGCAAATGTGTCACAAGCTGTATTTTGGGTAGCTAGTGCATTCATAAGGGACTTGCAAGCAGCACCGGTTTTAGAGGGATTTGAGATATGTTAATGATAGACAAATTCCAGAGGGGTAGCCATGTTAGTCTAGTTCAGCAAAACAAATAAGGAGTCCTGTGGCAATTTTGAAGATTAACAAATTTATTTATCATATGAGCTTTCGTTGAATTTCTCCTACGAAATCTCATGTAATAAATGCATTTATTAGTCTTTAAAAGTGCTACAGGACTCATTGTTTGTTAACAGTAGTGTTTCTTCGTAATCATGAAATTGGAGATGTGGGGTATGCCTTCCAAGCTTCAGGGTGAAGTTTAGGTTTCTTATTCAGGGGGCTATTGAGATTTGTCCCAGTCCTCAGGTGAGCATTAGAGGTCTGGATGTCATGCAGGTGTCCCTAAAATATAAGAAAAGCTATATTAATCTAGTTATATGGATTGACATTTTAATCCTGGAGGAGTTATTTTCTTTAACCTCCAGCCTGAGAGGATAATACTTCCATTATCCTGGGCTGATTACAACAGTAAACAAATAAAGAAAGTCAAGTACTTGCCTCCACAGTAGGATTTCACAGGAGATGTAGTACATATTCTATTATGAGTTTATGGGGGGGGTCACTTGATATAAATATAGACTTGGGAGGGAGCTGTAACAAGTTCTTTATGCTGGTTCTTCAACGTGAAGAATAGTTAATGCCATGGAAATACAGCAGGATTCAGATACAGTGAAACTCCTTTTGCACAGTAAAAAAGGCTGCAGTGATCAGCCCTTGCAAAGTTCATGATTAGAGTTGCTTCATACTGAAAAAGAATGAAAGCAGTTGATCATTTCAGTGTCTACAGTAGGAAAAATGGCCAGTCCTGTTCACTAAGCCATTTCTTTTAGTAAGTCTTTAGCTGTGATGCAGGAAGTTATTTTGTTATGAGAGAGTCTACTCGTATGCCAAAACAATGGAAGGGACTGATTAAGAACATTTTTAGAGTCTTTCAACTCTTCTGTTACTGGGTTAATACAGCCCCTGTCAGTAATGAATGAAAGTTGTTATTGTCTGGTTGTTGTTTGGTGGTGTATGTCAAACAAATTTTGCAGTCTGTAATATAAGAACTAGTCTGATGTCCACATCACAAAACTCACAGTCATAGTTGGCACTAATTGACAGCCTTTTTTGCATTGTTACAAGAGAGGCCAAAGACTTCAGAGTCCCTCTAGGTCAGGGGTCCCAAACATATGGCCCGTGGTCCCTAAAGCTATTTTCTGCGGCCTGCAATGACACTATGGTTACAGATATTCGCAGTGACTCTTCCTAGATCCTCAATTTAGCCCTCAGACTAACATACTAGTCCTCATGCAGCCCTTGTGGTGGTTTGAGTTTGAGACCTCTGCTCTAGGTCATGGTTAATGAACATTAGTGGGACAGCCTGAGAGTGTTGGTGCCCATCCAGCTACCTGTCTGGCATCTTTCACAAGAGCTATATTCATACCAACTGTTTAAATGGGGGGGGGGGGGAGCAAACAAGGTGGTTCAGCTGTGCTGACAAATGAGATTATCATTCGTGTTCTTTATAATTTTGGCATAGCAGAAAAGGGAGTTCATATTTCTCATATGAATTTTTTTCACAGCTCCTACAGACTGCATAGTGACTGATTTTTTTTTTAATGACTCATTATGAGAATCAATCAATCAATCAATCAAATCATAGGGCTGGAAGGGACCTCATGAGATCATCGGGTCCAACCCCCTGGTCCCACTATCTGAGCCTTGCACAAAGAAACTGAGTCACTGCTGTCTATTTGCATTTGCTAGAGGCACCTCTAGAGGCCAACTGGAAAAAAAAATCTACTAGAATTTTTTTTTTTTTTTTTTAAAAAGCTAAAAAGAAAAGGAACAGTATCAGTACTGGAGATAAAATATGCCTCTTTTTCTCTGTTTGACTTTTGGAAGGCTTGCTGAAAAGTATATTATCTGAATATTTGACTTGAGACCAGAGGCCTTGGAAATTAATCTCTAGACTATGGGTGGAAAATGTTCGGCCCGTGACTGCACTCTGCAGGACCACATTCCCTCCCTAACAGGGAGAAGTTGAGAGGTCTTCTATACCCAACACTTTGTGATGCTGCGAGAGTGTCTGGTCCTGCGACTTTGTGGAGTGCTGGGTATTCAAGACTATGCTCTGTGAGACCACAATCTCCCCCTAACGGAGAGAGAGACAGAGATTGTGGTCTCATAGACTATGTCTACATCTACCAAGTTTAGTTCGGGCTCGCTAGTCTGAATTAAGAAGTTCGGGTTTAGTTTGAACTAACTGGAAACTTTCTAGTTTGAACTAACGCTTAGTTCAAACTAGAACATGTGGTTAGTTCAAACTAATGGCTTAGTTTGAGGTCTCGCCCACACAACTAAATTTCAAACTAAAGGCGGAAGTCCGAACTAACCTTGGTACTAACTAGTTCGAACTAGGCATTCCCTAGCTCGAACTAAGAAATGTCTTAGTTCAAACTAGGCAAAGCCTAGTGTAGCCAGGACTAAACTAGTCCAGACTAAGCTTTGTTAGTCCAGACTAATTTACCAGTGTAGAGTGCAGTCTTACATAGCCAGTGCTCTGTGATATCACAAGAGTGTCCTAGTATTTTGATTTATGGTATGTATGGCTCACTTGAAGTACGTTCAAGTCAGATCTTGTCCATCATAGCAAATGAGTTTGAGACCTCTGCTTTAGACAGTCACACTTGCTCAAAACAGAGCTTTCAGCCCTACCTCACTGGGGGAGGGGGGACACCTTCAATTTTCACTGTATGATATATGATTGAACTGCTTTTGTACATTCTATTAAAATCCCAGCATCAGCTTGCTGGTGTGACGGGAAGGTACTGTATGATTCTATCACCTCTACCCACTAAGGAAGAATTGACTTATTAACTAGTGCTAAAATCTGTTTCCTCCCAGTGAGGTCTCAGTTGGTTCATTTCCAGCACAGTAATTATGCTTGCCCTTAGGGAAATGTCTGCCCCATCTAGTCTGAAGGAAGCTGATGCAGTGGTTATGGATTTTTGATAAGGGGGAGCTCACTCCAGTTAACCACGTTCCAACCTGCTGAATTGAATCCAGAGAAGTAGCATCGCTTCCAGCAGAAGTAGCATCACGATAGCATAGCATTTCATTATGATGACTGAGATACCCTGGTGGGGGGTGGGGGTCAAAGAATCTCAACACATAGTATTGTGTTGTGCCACTGATCTAGCAGAGTTCTTGCTCTGGAATTCCCAAATCCCAGAGTAAGAGAAGTCATTCAGATTCCGATTTGGTGCTTTTGGAGGTCTACTTCACAAACTACTTCAGGGTTCCTCACAACTTGCTGTTAGTTACTTCTTGGGGAAGGAAGAAAATCATGAGGTATAATAAGTGAATCAGAAAGTTTTATGCAGAGCAACTCCAAAGTTAAAACATGAGCAACTATGTCACTCACCCAAAAAAAAAGAAAAAAAAAGTCAATAAAATAAAATCAAGTGCCCTTTGCTAATTATTCTGAAGTCTTGCTCATGTTAGTGAGCAAATCCAAAAAGCGGGGCTGGAATTAATAAAAAAGCAATTTCAAAGTACAAGACAAAGAAGAACTGTACAGGAAGAACTTAGAAAACACGTGGGTGTTTTTTATTCTGCCTCTGAATATTCTGGCATCCTTGTCAGAGGCCTACATTGTTTGTATGTACTTGGCAATTAAAGTTAAGAGGTTGTGAAACCGCAGGGAAATTGTACTATGGGGAAAGTCAGTATGGTAACTTCTGATGAGGAAAGAGGATAAAAAAAATGTGATCAGGAGCAGTGCAGTGCACATCAATGACACCCTTTAAAATTATTCAGCATCAAACCAGAAAAAAGGAAATATTCAATCAGCTTCCATGTCCCTTACATCTACCAGCACAACAGACCTAATGAGGAAATCCAAATAGGCAATGTGAGTTATTTATCTTAGCAGCATGAACTCAAATGAGAACATACACTGGAAATTCCAGGCCTCACATTAGGGAACACGAGGGGATAGTCTACAATAGTTAAAATAGAATAAATAAGTGAATGAGGAATGGACCTGTGATCTGTGTTTAACAGATTAAATTAAACATTGAGACCAGTGAATCTGTGAAAAATGCTATTTGATGTTTAATGCATGGGAATGCAGCTGTTAAGAAACAAGCTAGAAGGTAAGAGGATCTCCAATGAGAACACAGCTTGGTCACTGAAGTAGTCTCTTCTGTGAATACAATCCTCTCTGTAATCACAACACTTGGCTGGAATAGGGATGTCAAGAATCCATTTCATTGATGGATGGGTTTGATTATGTTGAAAACCATCCCATGAAAAATTGTTCATCTTTGATCCAGAAAAGGACTTCAGCATCATCTGTGATCAGATCCTCATTTTTATGACTGTACTTAACAATCATATGTATTCACCAAATGTTTTAGGGGAATAAAGTTCAGTCTGTGGGTTGCTCTCAGACAGTTCATGTATTCATTATGCATTATTAGTTGGAAGTAATTTGTCATTTAGATTACATGGTAATATGAAGGGCAAAAACCCATTCTAGCAAGTGTGTAAGTTGATCTGCTAAACCATAGTGGCTCTTCAGGGTCATTATAGTTTATTTTGTAAATTCATTATTTTTTCTTTAATCAACCCTACCAGACCATAAGTACTCTGTTGTGGAGTTATTGCTATTGCCAGGCAAATATGTTGTTTAATCAGGGGCTCTGGAAATATGTGATATTGAGCATGTTAACATGCAGAAGGGCCTGGGTTCAATTCCCAGGGGGTTGGACTCGATGATCTCATGAGGTCCCTTCCAGCCCTATGATTTGATTGATTGATTGATATGCACCATAAAGAAATAGCATGCAGTGCCAAATAAGCTTTATTCTCTTTGTTAAAATTTTGAGAAATATCCATTTGTCAATTTTTACTTTTCATATAACATTCAAAATTTCACTTTTACAGGTAAATTTTTAAATATAAAGCAACTCAAGAAAAACATTTAAAAATTACTTTGTGTGCCATGTTGTTTTCAAGGACACTGGACTAACAAGGTTACTTCTTTGGAATTTTGAATGTTGCTTTCAGAATTTGAATGTTTAATAATGCATGCCTGGACTGACATGTTTTGTGCTAGATTTCAACTTGGAGTGAGTTTTTACAAAAGATTAGTAAGGGGATTTATTATGGAACTAGCTGTAACCTGTCAAAAAATGATGGTGGAAAATCAAAATGGATGTGCCAGGGAGGTGAAGGGGGCCATGGGAAGCAGATGGGGGCAGAGAAGGGGTGTGTGGAGGCAGGAGAGGGGGTGGTGAAGTGGGGCAGAGGCAGCAGATGGGGGTGGAGAAGGGGTATGTGGGGGAAGGAGGTGTGGCACTGGACACAAGGTCTGGCTCGGCCACTCGGCTCACCTCCAAGAGCCATGGAATGTCACACTGGAGCTTTTCGGAGGCATGTGGCCCCAGCTGCCCAATGCTTCCAGCAACTACCTGGCTAGCTCAGCTGCTCTCTAGAGCCTCAGGAGGCAGCTGGCAGCACAGTGGCTCAAAGCGTGGTAGCCGGCACTTTCCAAAGGACAGTGGGTTTACTTCCAATCTCCCTGGAATGCAACTCACCCTGTGCATGTGCATGGGAGCCAGCCTGTAACATGGTACAGTTCATATCATGCATGCACATAGCAAATTAGAATACTTGATCACAGGCACAACTAGAACAATAAAAGTGCTACTAATAATAGTTGTAGGACATAGTCACCTCCTCCTTTGAGCTTCTATATTATTGTACAAACTCCTCTTCAACAGCTTAAATTGTTCAGAGAGACAATTACTGAAGAACATTTTAGAAATGTTCTTTGTGGCCTTCTATAAAATAATGCAAAAAAGAATTAATAGGAAGCAGCTGAATACTTGGGAGAATTGTAGGAAATGGATCAGTAAAATTATAAGGCTAAATTCATCCCAGCTGTAATTCCATTTATTTTGTTATGAATGTAGAACTAAATTAAGTACTCAAATGCACTGAGCACGTGCTGAGAAATTGCTCTTTTAAACTGACCCATTAAGCATTAACTGTTTTGTGATGTACATAGAGCCTGGTGCTGCTACTAGCTACAAAGATATTTATCACAACATATTTAGTAGAATTAGCCACAGTGCATGCACTCATAAACAGTAATGGAAATATTATTACCTATGTATCAGAGGGCAGGGGCAAGGACACCAGCATACAATGGAGTTTAATGTTCTTCCCGTCATTAGAAACATGGCATGTGTGTACAAATGTAAGTACTGATGTAGGGCCCAGTCCTGTTAACATTTACTAAGTTATTGTGTCTGAGTATATACAGAGTTAGGTCTTTAGTGTGCAACACGCTGAACAAAATGAGAAAAGTATGTGACAAAAAATTGAATTAAATACAAAGATCTGAAGGTTTATATAAATACTTTGTTTAGCTTGGCTTATGGAAACATAATAGAAAAGTTTAAAACATACTGAAGTGATCTCCTATTGGTTTTTGAATGTTGCCACTTCTGATGTCAGATTTGTGTCAGTCTATAGTTTCACACACAGACTGTCCCATTTGTCCAATAGAAGATCACTTCAGTTTCCCCAGCCCAGCCACCTTGTGATGGTTTTATCTGTGGCTATCCTTAAATTAGACTAGACTGAACTGAGTACCAGGGTTACTCCTCTGGAACTTATCCTTAAACAGGTTTATTCTAGGTCAAGGCTTCAAAGACATACTTTAGAGTTAGAATTCATAGGCAAATTTGATGCTATCAACTCAGGCTTGAATAAGGATATTTTTTGGCTTTCACATTAAAAACAGTGATTGTCACCTCTTTCACCCCAATATGTTTTTCACTCAGTTTGAATCAATACAACCTGTTTGGTTTGCTGAAGTAATCTGACCTGATCCTGTGATTACACTTACTTCATTGCATTTCTCCTTCCTCCCTATACTTTTTTCCCCCCATTTTCAAGTGTCTGATGAAGTGTGATCTCTCCCACGAAAGCCCAATTCTCCCACTTCTGTATTTTAGTACATGCCAAAATATCTGCGTGCCTTTTTGTATAATTGTCCATATACGCATTTATGTATAATGGGTCCGTTTTAAAGTGACATTTCTCAAAATATGCTCAGTGCATTTGGGCACTTAATGTAGTACTTGTAAATAGCATCTGTCATGCTTTATTAATGCATTTTTGCAAATATTTTTAACACCAAATGCATTTGAGGGCATGTCAATATGCCTGTATGCAGTGACTTACTAGTTTGCATGAATAATACTTTCATGTATGCACAAATATGGTGATTTGTGCCAGGTAAATTTTGTAAATGCTTGTTCAGAAATTTGGCCATAAATGTATAAATCAAGGAAGAATTTAAATACAAAAGGCCAATTCATAAGGCACTGTATTTTGTTGTTTTCTGTAGATTCACAGGTCAGCTGTGAAGAAAGCGAAAATCCTGGGCCAACTCTGGAGCAATGTATTAGAATACATGAAGCCATCAGAATTTTGATTCAGTGTGTGAGCTCAGATGTCAAAAAAGTTGCTTAATACAATCAAGGGTTAGAGCCTCAGTTAATGTTAATGGGAGCTAACATCAGTGGAGCTCTGCTGATTTATAACAGGTCATGATTAAGCCTAAAAAGGTCTGCCTTGTTGGTCTGTGGTAGTATTGACAGTAGCAATGATTTCTAAAGCTAAGATTTGATTTTCTTAAATTTTGCATGACTGTAATGCTTATGAAGGGTACTACATAGAACACATCAGTGATACAGGTGTACTCCAGATTGTCAGTGACCAGGATGTGGGTGGTCAGGCCTAGTGGTTGGAGCAAGCAACAGGCCTAGTGGATGGAGCAGGACATTGGTAGCCAGGAATCAGAGGCCAGAGTCAGAGGCCAAGATGCCCGAGCCAAAGTCAAGAGCCATAAATACTAATGCAATCCTTAGCTGCATAAACAGGGGACTCTCAAATAGGAATAAAGAAGTAATTTTATCTCGGTATTTGAGCCTAGGGTGCCTGTTCCTGAGTATTGTGTTCAGTACTGGTGTCGAGAATTCACGAAGGATCTTGATAAATTGAAGGGGATCAGAGAAGAGTCATGAAAATGCTACAGGATTAGAAATCCTGCCTTATAGTCAGGGTCAGGCTCAGGAATTTAAATGTGGCTACTTTTGGAGGGTCACATTGCAACTCTGGCTTCAGGGGTCACAGCAGGGACAGTTAGTTCTATGCCCTTGCTGATTACAGTGTGTGTGGGGGGGGTGGGGTAGAGTGGTCTGTGACCCTACTTGCCCGCTCTTGTGCATCACCCTGCCTATAGTGAAAGACTCGAAGAACTTTACCTCTTTACGCTTAACAGAGAAAAAGTTAAGGGGTGACTTGATTACAGCCTATAAATATCCTGGTGGGGAACAGATATTTGATACAGGGCATTTCATTCTAGCAAAGGTATACCATATCCAATGACTGGAAGCTGAAGCTAGGCAAATTCAGACCAGAAATAAAGTGTAAATTTTTAACAGTGAGGGTAATTAACCACTGGAATGGTAAAGAAATATATAATGAGCTAAGTTAGATAAATGTATATTAAATAATGTTAGAGATGTTAGTATTATACATTGAAGAGTTATAAGAAAGTGTAAAAAGAAATTCCCAGCTTTCAAAGGGGGTAGCCATGTTAGTTTAGTTGGCTATGTCTACACTAGAGGGCTCGGTTAAGCTGGCTTAATAAAGTCTGCTTAAAGTAGACCTTATTAAGCTGGCTTAGTACATCCACACTCAAAATGCCAGGAGACTGCCCACATCCACATTGGCAGCTGCTAGGTTGCTCTAGAAGTGGTGCCTTGTGGGTATCTGGCCCACAGTGCACCACAGCAGAGGTGCCCCTCTCTTCCGGCCACTCCTTTACTACAGGAAGTGAGTGACCACACCACCCTCCATACTGTGTGTGGCAACAGGTAAGTGACTTACCCACAGGTAAGTGACAATGTGGGAGACCAGGGGGATGGAATGGAACTTGGGGGGTGCCGGGACTGTAACTCCAGGGATAGAAGAGAGGGTAGTTGGAACATGCGGGGGGAATCAAATAACCTTCTTAGATGCTCTAATGAAGCCCTAATGCCTGAGGCAGGTGGGGGAGGTCAACCCCAAAAGAAAATGCAGGGAGGTAGATACAATAGAATTGAAAATCAAAATGGGAAAGTAGGGAAATCAGTCGGGTATCTTAGGTGCCTATACACAAATGCAAGGAGCCTGGGAAACAAGCAGGAGGAATTGGTAGTACTGGCGCAGACAAAGAACTATGACATGATTGGGATAACAGAGACGTGGTGGGATAGTTTGCATGACTGGAGCTCTGCAATAGATGGGTATAAACTGTTCAGGAAGGACAGGCAGGGAAGGAAAGGGGGAGGAGTAGCACTATATGTAAAAGAGCTCTATGACTGCTCAGAGCTTCATTATGAAAGTGGAAACAAGCCAATTGAAAGTCTGTGGGTTAAGTTTAGAGGGGAGAGCAACAAGGGGGATGTTGTGGTAGGTGTCTGCTATAGACCACCAGATCAGAAGGAGGAGGTGGATGAGGCATTCTATGGACAACTGACAGAAGTTTCTAGAGCACAGGCCCTGGTTCTCATGGGGGACTTCAATTACCCTGACATCTGCTGGAAGGCCAATACAGCAGTGCACAGGCAATCCAGGAAGTTTCTGGAGAGTGTTGAGGACAACTTCCTGGTACAAATGCTGGAGCAACCAACTAGGGGCCTTGCACCTCTCGATCTGCTGCTCACAAATAGAGAAGAATTTATCAGGGAAGTAGAAGTGAATGGCAACCTGGGTAGCAGTGACCATGAAATGATTGAGTTCAAGTTGATGATTAAAGGAAAGAAGGAAAGAAGCAAAACGCAGACCCTGGACTTCAGAAAAGCAGATTTTGTCTCCCTCAGGGAACTGATGGGCAGGATCCCTTGGGAGGCTGATCTGAAGGGGAAAGGTGTCCAAGAGAGTTGGGTGCATTTTAAAGAAACCCTGCTAAGGGCACAGGAAGATACACTTCCGATAAGGAGAAAGCACAGCAAATGTGGAAGGCGCCCACTGTGGCTTAACAGAGAGCTCTGCACTGAGCTGAAGCATAAAAAGGACGCTTACAGGAAGTGGAAGCTAGGACAGATGATTAAGGAGGCATATAAAGACATTGCTCGGGACTGCAGGGATAAAATCAGAAAGGCCAAAGGACAAATGGAGTTGCGACTAGCAAAGGATGTGAAGGATAACAGGAAGGGGTTCTACAAGTATATCAATAACAAGAAGAGGATCAGGGATGGTGTAGGTCCCTTACTGAATGGGGCAGGTATCCTTGTGACAGAGGATGAGGAAAAAGCTGAAGTGCTCAATGCTTTTTTTACTTCAGTTTTCACAAGCAGGGTCAGCTCCCAGCCCACTACACTAGATACGGTAGACTGGGGAGAAGAAGAGAGGCCCTTGGTGACAGAAGGTCAGGTTAGGGACTACTTAAAGAAACTAGATATGCACAAGTCCATGGGGCCAGATGAACTGCATCTGAGGGTGCTGGGGGAGCTGGCTGATGAGATAGCAGTACCGTTGGCCATTATCTTTCAAAACTCATGGAGAACAGGGGAGGTGCCAGAGGACTGGAAAAAAGCAAATATAGTACCTATCTTCAAGAAAGGCAAAAAGGAGGATCCAGGGAATTACAGACCTATCAGCCTCACCTCAATCCCTGGAAAAATCATGGAGCAGGTTCTCAAAGAATCCATCCTGAAACACTTGGAGGAAAATAAAGTAATCAGGAACAGTCAGCATGGATTCACCAAGGGTAAATCATGCCTGACCAACCTCATCGCCTTCTATGATGAGATGACTGGATTTGTGGATGCGGGAAGAGCCGTTGATGGGATATACCTTGACTTTAGCAAGGCTTTTGATAAAGTTTCCCACAGCATTCTCATTGGCAAATTAAGGAAATATGGGTTAGATGCGTGGACCGTAAGGTGGATAGAAAACTGGCTAGATCAACGGTTTCAGCATGTAGGAATCAATGGCTCCATGTCAAGTTGGCAAGCAGTAACGAGTGGCGTGCCCCAGGGGTCGGTCCTGCGGCCAGTTCTGTTCAATGTTTTCATTAATGATCTGGATGATGGGATAGATTGCACACTTAGTAAGTTTGCGGATGATACCAAACTGGGGGGAATGGTAGACACCCTGGAGGGCAGGGACAGGATTCAGGGAGACCTAGACAAATTGGAGCAGTGGGCCAAGAGGAATCTCATGAGGTTCAACAAGGACAAGTGAAAATCCTTTACTTGGGACAAAAAAACCCCGTGTACTGCTCCAGGCTGGGGAGTGATCAGCTAAATAGCAGCACTGGAGAAAAGGACCTGGGAGTCATGGTGGATGGGAAGCTGGATATGAGTCAGCAGTGTGCGCTTGCTGCCAGAAAGGCCAATGGCATACTGGGCTGCATCAGAAGAAGTGTTGCCAGCAGATCGAGGGATGTGATCCTTCCCCTCTATTCTGCACTAGTGAGGCCACATATGGAATACTGTGTCCAGTTTTGGGCTCCCCACTACAAAAAGGACATGGACAAATTAGAGAGAGTCCAGAGGAGGGCAACAAAAATGATCAAAGGGCTGGAGCACAAGCCCTATGAAGAGAGACTGAAGGAACTAGGCTTATTTAGCCTGCAGAAGAGAAGATTGAGGGGGGATTTGATAGCAACCTTCAACTACTTGATCAAATAGTGTAGTGGCTAGCCCTTCTGCTTAACATGTGGAAGGTCCTGGGTTCAATTCCCAGGGGGTTGGAGTTGATGATCTCATGAGATCCCTTCCAGCCCTATGATTTGATTGATTGATATTATACTTGAAGGGTTGCTCCAAGGAGGATGGAGCTCGACTGTTCTCAGTAGTAACAGAGGACAGAATGAGAAGCAATGGTTTCAAGCTACAGCTGGGGCGGTCCAGGCTGGATATTAGGAGAAACTTCCTTACTAGGCGAGTGGTGAAGCATTGGAATAAGCTGCCTAGGGAGGTGGTGGAATCTCCATCTCTGGAGGTGTTCAAGGCCCAGCTGGACAAAACCCTGATTGGGATGATCTAATGGGAGTGGTCCTGCTTTTTTTGGCTAGATGACCTCGTGGGGTCCCTTCCAACCCTATGATTCTATAAACAGGGAGCCCATGGAGGCCAGGGAGCCTGATGTAACCCAGCAATGTGCCAGCGCAGCACTCCGCACCCTCCCTGTGTTGCCCACACTCCGCTGGCCATGGAATGGGTGCTGCAGGGCAACTGCCAGTGCAGGGGCAGGGCGTAGCAGTAGTTAAGATTCAAATGCCAGGAAACAGCCCATAGAGCAGTGGCTCCCAACCTTTTCTCTGCCGTGGCACACCTTGAGACCTTCAAATTTTTTGAGGCACATCACCATTAAAAAACGCACGTATATTCAAATTAACTTAAATTACTTATGAATATTCATGAACCATGGCACAGTGTTTCGGAAATGCTCCTATGTGGGGTAGTAGGGGTAGCAGAGTGGCAGCAGCAAAACAGGGGGGTTCAGGAGTCATGTGTAGTGGCAGGAGTGAGTGTGGGGAGCAGAGCAGGGCAGGTGTGGACAAGGGGAGCCATGTGGGGAACAGCACAAGGGTGGCAAGAGAGGAGAGAGGAAGGGAGAACAAGAGTGGTTTTGTGGGGGGGCAGGGAGTAACCTGAGGAGTGGGAAGGTAGGGCAGGGGAGCATGGTGCAGCACCCACTTTGCCCTTCTCCACACTGGCTCCCTGCCCCACAGGGCAGATCCTCATGCCATTGCTGCTCCCTCCCACCTCAGTGGGTCCTGTCCTCCCCTCCCCCCAGCTCCATGCTGCCTGTGATGGACCCTAACCTCACTGCAGGGGCCAGAACTAGGCCTCCAGCCCCCAGTTACACCACCCAACACACAGCCACCCCACTCCCAAGCTACACCCCCCCAACCAAACAGACACCACACAACCCCAGCTACACACCCTCTGCTACACATCCACTCCCACGCACCTCTGCTACACACATATACCTGCTGGACACAACCCCCAGCATCCCTCCCCCCCAAAACCCTTACCTGGGCTGTTTGCAGGTTGCCTGACACAAGGTGTTCTGCCCTGCAGGTGGAGATTCACACTCCCAGCCTCCTGCAGCTCTCTGCTGGCTGGGCATCAGGTGGAGCCACTGGAACACTGTCTTCTAGCTGCTCCTGCTATTTTTAGGGGAACCCCTGGAACTCTGTGTTCCAGTGCCTTGCTCCATTTTTAGGGGGGCTGGAACATTGCCTGACTAAAAATAGGGGCCCCCCAAACTGTGTTTTGGTGCCATGTCACTTACTTCAGCCCCTGCCTTTTCCCAGTCCTGCACAGCCCACATGTCTGGGCTGAGCAGGGAGGGAACTTTAACTCCAGCTCTCAGGGATGCTCACAGCATACTTTGGGTGTTGCTGCGGCACACCCGTGTGCCCCAGTACACTGGCTGGGAGCTACTGCCATAGAGGAAGGTGAAGTCAAATCACTTGTTATAATGGGGAAAAAAATCCATAGTCAGGATTTAATCCTGCTTTCACACAATCTAATCTAAAAGAAATAGCAACTTTCTTTCTTTCCATGTGTTATTTCCCAATGTTTGAATCTTAACAACTGCTTTGATTTGCTGTTAGACTGTGACCTGATCCTGTGTCTTACACTCCCCTGCATTTATTTCCTACCATTCTGTAAACTCCCCCATCTTCAAACTCTCTGATGAAGTGGTATTTTTTCCCATGAAAGCTCATCCAATAAATAAATTTGTTAGTTTTAAACAGTGCCTCTGGACTCCCTGTTTGTTTTACAACAATAGCAGGGGGGGTCCTTTGAGGAGGGGAGACACACAGGGTTGGTCGGAGAGGGGGAGAGACAGGCTGAAAAGGGCAAGGGGGAGATGGGTTTGGGCAGAGAAGGGGAGACCGAGGATTGGGCTGAGAAGGGCAAGGGGAGACACCCAGGTTTGGGTAGAGAAGGGGGAGACACCCAGGGTCGGGCAGAGAAGGGGGGGGAGACATACAGGTTTGGGCAGAGAAGGGGGAGACACTGAGGATTGGGCTGAGAAGGGCAAGGGGGGGGACACACAGTTTGGGCAGAGAAGAGGGAGACACCCTGGGTCGGGCAGAGAAGGGGGGGGAGACATACAGGTTTGGGCAGAGAAGGAGTGAGACAGGCAGGGTCGAGCTGAGAATGGGGAAGACATGCAAAGCAGGCTGAGAATGGGGGAAATGCTGGGTTGGGCTGTGATGCCCGGTCCGGCTCAGAATGGGGGAGATCAGACAGGGAACATGAGGAGTTTGGCTGTGGTCCACACAGCTGGGAACGCTCCCAGCTGTGTTGTGCCTTCCAGCCAGCCTCCATCTCCGTGTTTTCTGTGGTTGGGAGGCCAGTTATGTTGACTTAAGGCAACTTCCCCTCCACATTGCCTTAAGTCAACTTAATAAAGTTGACTTAACTGTAAAGTAGATTTTATAAGCGGAAGTAATAAAGTCGACTTTACCTGATGCTAATGTCGACTTCATTGCCCTGCAATGTAGACAGGGCTTTGTTTAAGTCAACTTAAGGGCCCTTAAGTCGACTTAAACACATAAGGTAGATATACCCGTTCAGCAAAACAAGCATAGGAGTCCTTGCTTGTTTCCCTGCTTTCAATATGCCTCGTTGACAGATTTTAAAACTCTGCTAAAAAGTTTCAAAGGTTGCAAAAATCAGAAGATTGGTGTGTGTTTTATTTACAGTGTATTCTTAGTCTGTCTAGATAACAGAGCAAACCAAACCACACAAATATATTATTTACTATCCAGGTGCAAATTTCCCTAGCAAAACAGACTTGGGATGATGCATATTGACTGAACAGAACTAGCCAACTCCAGTTCCAAGAAGTGGATAATTAAGAATAACCAACTGATGTAGGAAATAATAAATACATTAAAGCAATGAAAAGCCAGCTGGATTGAATAAGGAAGAGGGTAATAATGGCTAAATAGAAGATAGAAAATGAGGTATCAATTAGAGTTTTAGCAGGATAAGTAAAACTATGTTACTTAAAAGGATTTGAGGTTAGTGAGTATTAGAATAGCATGTTTATGGATGAGATTCAGGGTGGTCTGACCACAGAGGCACCCTAAGCAGTCACCTAGGGCAGTGTTTGTCAAAGTACAAGTCGCGACCCAGTACTGGGTTGCACGCTCACAGACACTGGGTCGCTGACAGGGGAGATGTGGGGGAAAGGGGAGGGAGGGATGTGGCTGTCTCTTGCTGAACTGCATGCAGCCTACTGCAACCTAGTATCAGCCTTCAGTAGAGAACATTCAGACAAACCTGAGTCATTAGGATTAACAATGAGGTGCTAATTGTTGCTCAAACAATCTTTATGCCTCCTCTCTGAGTCAGTATCTCTTTGGGCGTCGCTCATTCATATGGAAAGGAGTGAGGTCACTGGCAAGCAACCTCTGTATTTTTTATCAAAAGATCCAATGACGATAAGAAAAAAACTTTGAACACCCCCTTATTCCACCATTTCTGCGATCTGGGGATTGCAGTTATTTTTGCAAATTAAGACATCTCTTTTTTCAGTGGGTTGAGAATTGCCTTGTTTGCAACAAAAGTTATAACTTGTAGATTTTAATAAAAGCTACAGAATTTTTTTGACTGATAATTAATAAGAGAAAAGAAAAGCAAACTGTTCTAGTAGGAGCCTGTGTTACAAAGTACGGTATTTTTTCTACAGTTAGAAACCCTAGGTAACAGAATAAAATCTGACTCAGGGATGTATCTGCTGGAAGGAGAAGTTATAACAAGGTCCCAGTCTAATGGGGAGTGGATAGCCCCATTGTGTTGCTACCTTAAGCACACTGACCGTGATAGGGGTCACCAGATCAAGCAGAGAGGGCTAGCATCCTTTTAAGCACAATATTGTGGACAATTGTGTGTTCATGGAAATTCATGCAGACTCAGGGAGCAAAGGTGAAAGTGGAACCCAGAGGGGCTGCTTCAGTTCCTGGGATTTGGCAGTGGAGAAGGGACCAGGACCTGGAGAGACTTGGAGAGGCTCAGCAGCAGACAGGATCTTCCAGGACCTTTCTTTCCAGCCTGGCATTGGCTCTCTTTTCCTTCCTCTGTCTCAGCCCTTCCGTCTCATTTCTCCACCCCGTCACTCCCCCCTCCCCATTTACAAGGAGCTCCTACACACACACTCCATGCTATTACATACAATTTTAGACACTTTATATACTTCCTGATTTGAGACAGCAGTATGGCATGTGGGATCACACTCTGCATGTTCCATGTAGGTGATCTCAAATTAGATGTGTAGATTACAGAGATGCCATAGAAGATTCAAGAGAGGATGAAAGCCATAAGGGAGTCCCAACCCCCTCATCCCCTGCAGCCACGGTCACCGTTCAATTTTCTGGCAGCCACTTTTTTTCAGTGGAGGGTCGCTGCATGGCAGAGGGGCCTGGAACTGGGTCCCAAGGAAAAAAAAGTTTGACAGCCGCTGGCCTAGGGCATCAAACATTAAGGGGCACCAGAGGCTGCGTTGCTGAGGCTAGCGAGGCTAGTTTAAGTTTCCCGCCATGTTGCACTCAGGCACGTAGCCCAGGGCAGAGCAAGGGGGGAAATCCTCCACTTCTTGCTTTAGCAAAGGTAAGTGCTGGGAGGGAGCCATGTAGGGGCAGACTTGGAGGGGGGCTAGGAGGAGTGGGAGAGAGGGTGGCGCATGGGCCACTTGGCCCAGCCTACCACCTGGGCCGCCTGGCCCCTGATGCCCCTTGGCCAGCCTGTGCTTGGCTGCCCCCCCCCCCATTTGGCTTGGCCCTGTGCGGCCTACCACTCATCCTGGCCTAGCCCTCAGCTGGCTTGTAGCACACCAGGTTTGGGGGGCGGTACTCGGAGGAGTGGGAAGGAGGGAAGGATGGTGGGCATGGGCCCCTCAGCTGGCCTGTGGCTTGGCTGGCCCACCACAACTTGTCCTGGGCCACCAACCGGCCCGGTACATCACTAGGGGGGTGAGTAGGGGGGACACCAAAATCACAGTTTGCATAGGGAGCCAAAAAACCTTGGGCCAGCCCTGATGAGATAGTTTTATTAAACTGTACATGTATGATATTATCGGGCAGTGTATAAAGGATTGATTCATTTATTGAAAGGGGATGGCACTCATTACACTGGACCAACATGGGTCTGATAATGACAGAAACAGTGTGCCTGCACCCCAGGATGGAGTAATCATGATGCAATCCTGCTATATCTGCTTTACTTGCTGTTTATGCTTGATTAGGGTGGTAATATATTGTCCTAAATTCTTATTTAAGTTACGTAAGATTAGTAATTGGTGTGTTGCTTTTCATCTGACAAAACAAGTAACAAAGGATTGTGGTGAATTCACCATCACTGGCAATTTTTAAATCAAGGCTGGATTTTTTTAAAAAATGTGCTCTAGTTCAAACGGAATTATTTTGTAGCAGATTGACAGTTTGTGTTATACAGGAGATCAGATGAACCACAAACTGCAGTGGTTGTTTCCAGCCTTAGACCCTATGAATTGATTTCAGGTAGGCCACCTGACAGTCATAACATGATACTAACCCTGAATTGACGATCCAGAGCTAAAATGGTCTCAGTTTATGTGCGCACGTAAAGAGAAAAAAATAGTTAATATGAACTTGTACAAGGAATGATGGGTATATCACTGACATCCAGTAAGAAATCTTTGTGATCAGAATTCTAAAGCCTTTTGAGTGATCAATTACCAATTCAGAACTTTTCCTATGGTATTCTCAGTAGCAGTAGATTAATTCTCTTAATGACCTGTTAGACATCTTTAACCACAAAGAGATAGTTTGTGTACAAAAATGAAGCGCAGTGAGGCTCACAAAACATGGAAAGGGAAAAAACAATAATTGAAGGTTGAAGGTATAAAAATAGGGCAACAAGAGCAGAAAATGCTTAAAAATATACATATGCCAATTTTTTTCTTCTAAATTTGTAGTCCATAGACCCTAATTGCATAATTTTAAACAGTAGCATAGTATACTACTAAATTATTCAGGTGTGTTCAGAGGAATAAGTATTAAAAACACAAGGTGTCTTCCCCTCCCTCCCTTTTGGGTCTCCTCTTTCTTTTTCATCAATAGAATACCATACTAGTTTCAGGATTTTTCTAACTTCTAGTCTCTGTCCCAGTGCTAATCTGTCTGCCTTCTGGTTGATACAATAGATGGGATGTTGGATGAGGGGCCTTCTCAGCAGGAACTCAGTTGGCACTTGCATTGGCAGCTGTCCCCAGCAGACATCAGTGCTGGAATGTGACAGGGAATCCCCTTTCAGAAGTCATGTGATGCCGGAAATGCTAGTGGCTATTAATACTCCCTGAATTTTTTTTATTTAAAATTGGCAAGTATAATATTTTGAGGTGCAGTCATGCCCAAGGCACTATTAAGGATTCTGGTCTAGACTTGGCAGGTGACTCGACGCTAGAAGACTTTTCTCTCCACATTAACCTCCTCAGGATCTAAATAGTCTAAGCCACTCTCTGATTCCATTCTATACTCAGTGGGAGTGTTTTGTTCTATTTATTTAGTTCAATAAATCCACCCATCCGATCTCTCTGATCTACTGCTGTGACAGGGCTGTCATCCCCCCAACTCTTCTATCTATCTAGGTATTTATACAACCCTCCTCACTATAGTATCTCAGCAGAGCTGTAACTATGGCGGGCTGATGGGGCAAAGCCCCAGGCAGCCTGGAGCGGCTCAACAGAGCTGCTCTATTAAAGGGGTGGCTTTCTGGTGCCGGGTCTAAGCGCCGCTAATGGCAAGGGGCCCATTCCAATCAGAACGCACCCTGGACGGCAAAACACTGTGTTACGGGTCTGTATCTCAGTACTTCTTTCCTTTGTCTGTCTGCCATCCCCCAATGGGAAAGGGCAAAGTTTATGTGGTTTCTGTAGGAACTGTAACTGTAGGGATACCACCCCTCTTTTGTAAGCTCAATGACTGCAGAAGGGTACATTAGGATAGTACCTTTTTACCATCAAGTATAACTGTTTCCTTTATCTTATTTCTGATTCATTATTTGCAGCTGTTTAGTAGTAATATCCTATCACCAGCTTTGATCAGGTGGTTCTTTGATGTCTCCTGTCATAGATTCCTTTCTTCCTCCACAGTTCTCGTGTGCACTGTTATGCAGTTCACTGTCTTCCCAAAAACAGTTGTGTGATGGCTTCTGTCTTGGCTGACTCACCATGGATTGAGTCAGGAACTTCCAAAGCTGAAAGTATGAGCTGTTTTCAGCTTGAACTCATCCTTTTCCTCAGACAACCTTCCACCTCTTTCCTCTTGCTCACTTTTCTTCCCTGTAATCAGGGTCATAGCCAGCCCCTGATTGCTGGCCTGGCCAATGAGACTGTAAGGGTAGGCCCCATCAAGGGGTGCTTCTGATCGCATGACTGGAAGCTGCCCCACGAGAGACGGGGAGAGTCACAGCGCTCCGCAGTAGTGCGAACTTTGCTGCCATGGCCACAGGGCTGGCAAACAGCCAGTAGCTGCAGTCATGAGTGGTGCAGAAGCACCAGTGCTGGCACCTCTGCTCTGCTCATGGCCACTGGCTGCTGGACAATGGCGGTGTGTCACATCATGGGTGGGTGACCCAACCCACCTGTGGCCATTCCCCTGCCAGTGATCAACCTAATCTGATTCCCTCAACTGTCTTCTATTCGAACTTAGAGTAGTGGGTGGGCGCAAGCTGACCCACTGCTAAAAACCCTTCCTCAGCCCAAGGGAGGAGTCACTGGTCCCAGGGATCAACTGATTATGGGGGACAAAATAATCAAAAACAGGAACAGGTGTGGGGGGGGTGTCAAAAGAACAAAAACAAGGAACCGGAGGGGGACACCAAGCAGAGAACCCCAGACAGTGCCTACTGCTCCTGGAAGGTATCTAGGGAGTCAGTGCACGCTGCCCAAAGGAACTCTGCTCAGATACGTGAACAGACTAAGGAATGGAAATAAGCCCCACAGTCGCAGGATACAACCCCCCCCTCCCCATCCAGCCTCTCTTCTCTGGTGTTATAGATGGTGACTTTGGCCAACACCAGGAGGAGGTTGACCAGGAGGTCTCATGACTTTGTGGAGCCACAGCTGGGGTGTGCATACATAAACAAGTGAGGAGAAAAGTGCAGCCAGAACCTCAACAAGAGCTTCTGGAGGAGCTGGAAAAGGGGCTGCAACCTAGCACACTCAGGGTAGACATGTGCCAGGGTCTTCTTCATGCTGCAGAAAGAACAAGTGTTGGGATCAGGGGGAACCGCACCAGCTACACGCCTGTGCATGGGGGTCCATGCAGGAGCCGCCAGCTCATGTCCCTGGCAGGCCGTGGTGACAGGGTAGAATATAGGTTGGCCCACTGGGGGTCCTCACCCTCCAGAGATATTTGGTATCCGCCATTTGGTATCGGGGTGGGACAGGAGGGTGAGGAAGTGGATGATGTGCTGCATGAGCATGCACAGATGGTCTTTGGGCGTGGTTCTAAAGAGACCCCGGCTGCAGATCTAGCAGTCGGCTTGGTGCATGGAGAGGGGGCGGCCAGGGTGGCCTGCGGGACCAGGGCCCAATGAAAATGTCTGGAGGGCCAGGAATGAGATGGGGGCGAGGAGTGCCCTCTCGCAGGACCTTCTTGAGGTAAAACTGAACAGCAGGGGGCAAGGCCGCCTTCACCTCCTGGAGTAGACGCCGGGGGTTTGAAGGGTGGAGAGCCCCATGTGCTCAACAAGCACCTGGGGATCCACCCAGTCCCTCACAGTGTAGTCCAGGAGGTCTCCAAGCCTGGTGACACCTGCCAGGACCAGTCTCCATTGCACCAAAGGGGGTCTCTGCCACTTGCACACAAAGTTGGAGGTTGTGTAGCAGGGACTCCACGAGGAGATCCTCTCTCTCAGTGACTGCAATGGACCTGGAGGCCAAGACGAGCCTCCAAGTCTGGAGGAGGTCCTGGTAGAAGACTGGCAGCTCAGAGAGGTCTCATGGAAGACCTCTTGGGTAGATATAAAAGAGCTGCCAGTTGTATCGGAGCCCTTGGAAATGGTGGAGGAATGTGCGTGCCAGATGGCTCCACGCTGGACTACCTGCACCATAAAGGAGTCTCTACAGGGTCTGGAGGCTGAAGACATGGACCTAGCTGGGAATGCAGCATAGACCCTGTCCTCCTTCCTCCAGGTGGAGTCTCAGAATCCCTGCAGGGACCCAGTGCAGTTCTGGCCAAAAGAACTCCAGAACTGTCTTCTGGAGGTTGGCCAGGAACATGGGGGGTGGGACTAGGGTGTTGAGCCGGTGCCAGAACATGGGCAGGATGATGTGGTTCTTGACGAGTGCCTTTTCCCATAGGGAGAGGCATTGCAGCAGACCCGTCCATCTTCGCAGCCGTGCAATGACCCTGTCCTCCTTCTCAGCCATGAGGTATGATGATGAGTATCAAATGTTGCAGAGAGATCCAGCAGTATGAGAATGGATGTCCATCTATCAGTGTCACTATGGTCTTTTCTGTTGCATAGGCTGGCCTGAAGCTGATTGTGAAGCATTTAGGACATTGTGACAAGATGAGTTCAAAGACTGCCTTTGGCAAGCTAAATGTGTACAATACTCAAAATAATTTCTATACTAATCTAATCTTTTTTAACCAAATTAGGAACTAACTTCTAAGCAGAGAAGCTGAAATAGTATAGTAGAACCTCAAAGATACAAACTCAGAGTTCTGACAGATCAAGTGAACACCCTGTGGAACTATAGAAGTAACCAAGCAGGCAACAGGAGAGGGGTGGGGTGAGAGGAACAAATGAGAAGGGATTTCCCTAACACCGCCTCTACACCCCCCTGGAATTTCCCAACAGCCCCCCAGTTGTCAGCTGGTAACAGTGCTACACCAATTTAGGGAGTACCACCCCTACACCTCCCCTTACACCCACTCATCTTGATTTCAAGTCCCAGGGAAACCTCTGCTTCTGTGCCTGTATTACAGCGTAAAGATCCTTACATCTGGGTTTCTGGTCTCCAACTTCACTTGCCATGTGAGGGGCACTCACTTACAGGTCGGAGGTAAAATGCAGAGGTTCACAGGCAGGGATGTGACCCCCTGTTGCCTGCTCAAGGCAGTATGACTCAAACATGCAGAGCAGAAGCAGCTTGTGGTCTGTGCTGTTTCCTGTTAGCAGTGGGTGCTATTTCACTCCACTGGAGGGGAAAGCTGTTTTCACCACAACCACCACCTATCAGGAGGGGGACAAGTTTGCAAGCTCAGTCAGTGCCTACGCCCAAGAAAGACCAAAATGCTGCTGCAAGAAATTGAAGGAAGCTGCTGGCTAGTTTGGGAGCTGCTACTATTACAAGCTGGAGTGGGAGCCAGAATCTGAGCTGCAGCCTGTTTGCTGTGCTCTGGAGGAGTTTTAAAGGGCCACAGCTTGTGCACCAAAGTGGGTCATTTGTCTGTGGCTTCTTTTCTTGGTCCTGCCAGCACTGCTAGGAGTGGCAGAGGCAGGGGAGGGAGAGGCACTGGTAGTGTGCTGGCATCAGCCACCTGCCACGTGCTGCCTCTGGAGCACAGTGGCAGCACACAGAGAAGGGCGAGCCCTGGAGAGAGGCAGCTGAGGGCTGGGGTTTGTAATGCCAAGGGTGCAGCATAGGTCCCCTCAGTTCAGCCCAAAGGCAAGAAATAGGAATAGGGCAGGGAGCTGCTGGCAAATCAGGCCAGCTGCTACCTTGCAGAGTTCTCTCCCATCCTCAGCTGGGAGACACTGACTGCAGGTACCGTACCATAATGTTTTGTTCAGAGATGCAAACATTTCAGAGTTACGAACAACTACCATTTCTAAGGTGCCCACATTTATGAGGTTCTATAGTAGTTGCAAGAAACTCTTGACAAAACACTAAATACTCCCTAAGTGAATTATGTGATTGTGCACATGCACACCTTTCTTTTGCATAATGTTACATCTTCTTCATAACATGTATATCCTAACTAGTACATTATTTCTGCTGGGTTTTGAGATAATGTTATTATGGTTGTATAAACCACAGAAGTAAGAAGCAGAGTGTTGCCTACTTGGCTGTATGAAAGTCACACATTGACTCAGACTTGCAGAAGGCTTTCACTTCTTCAACATGCGGCCAGTTTATGCATCTTGCTGTTTTGGATTAACCTTTTCTCTTCTCATTAACAGCTTTCAGTTCTCTGGACCACTATATTATAAGTTGAACAAGGAGTGTCTGAAACCTCAGAAAAGGTATGTGATGGGATATACAAACCAACCCTGTACACCAATGGATTTAGAAGCTGCTCTAGATTCAGCCAACTGGTTCCCAACATACTTGCTGCAATTCATGTACAGGCCAGAGGAAAAGTTTAGGAGGGGAAAAGAACAGTTCACTTGTGAGTAGATCAAGAATGAGAACAGACCTTCAATCCTCTACTCCTGAGGGAATGGATCACTGGACCAGGAGTTTTCCAGACAACCGCTATCTGAAAGCCCTTCACTTTGGGGAAGAAGGGCCAAATCTTGGTGCACTGTGAAAGGGGGTCACTTACCTTTGCTGCTTATTAATTCAGTTTATTTGCAATACTTCCCCTTGTTTTTTGTTCATGAACTACGCTAGAAAGGGAGAGATTTCGAAGTGATCTGGCTGCAGCGCCACACCAGAAGGGAAGTAATCAAGACAGGTAGGAGACCTCTGGATGAGAGAACTGCTACGTCATGCCTGGCCACAGCAAGGGGCGAACAGTGAACTGACCCCTTCTCAAGGTGTAAAATAGAAAAGGAAATGGAGAGTTGTCTTCTTTCATTTCCATCTCCTGGTAACTTGAGACAAAAGAAGCTACAGAGTTGGTGAACATGAGATGTAAGAAAATCTAAAATTTCAGTTTAATGCCTCTATAGCAGCTTTCACCCATGAACCCCAGAGGTCTTTACAAATTCATTAATTAAACCTTTCTGCCTCTGTGTAGGGTTTACCCATTTTTCAGAATAATAAATGGATTTATGGAGCGAGTCTGCAATCTGTACTAGCAACAAAGTTCTTCCCCCTGTCCACTGGCTCAGCTCTGCTTGCTGGAGCATCCATGGTGTGGGCAGAGGTCAGGAGACTTGGCTTCACCTACTCGTGTGGAGTGCATGGGTTCCATGGAAACTGCTTTACTTGTTCTGCTGTGACTTGAAGTTTATACGATGTGTACAGGGTCATAGGAAGCTTGTCTGCTTGTGAGGGGTGAACACAAAAGCAGAGTGAGCCTGGCTGAATTGAATTCATGAAGAAATTTGAGAAAACTGAATTAAAATGTTTTGAGGTATTCACACAGCTGTTATTCACTACCAATTTGAGCAAGATTTGAAGCAGTGAGGCAGAGAAGTGAAGACTGGGTATGCCTGTATAAATCCCTCTTTGGTCTAGTAACTGATAAATACAATTTAAAAGCCAGTGGCCTCATTTTGGGTGTGGCTTGGAAAGTAATGATTAGGCAAGATGGCCAATGGGTAAGCAAAATTTGCCCATCCCAGATCTACCACGTGAAACAGCATAGCATTGCCTACTCCCACTAATCCTAGGGCTATTCTTTAGGGGTTGTTTTATCTCTGTAAATGCATAGAGCTGCATAAAGGAGCCTTGGTAGGGGATAAGACTCTTCACCAGACAATAGAACGAAACAAACTATAGCATGAAAAACTTGTGACTTGATTTTCTTAGGTGATCAGCACCCAGAGCTCCGGCTGAAGTCAATGGGAGCTGTGGATGCACAGCACCCCTGAAATCAAGATAATATGTGTTACTGACAGTGAACATCTTCATCAAATCTCTCAATATACACAGCTTGTAGGTATTCATGGCATGCTGTTTGCTAAGAGTGACTAATTCCTTGCATAACACTGTTTGATGTTCCAGTTACTATAACTGCAAATCCAGTTGCTTGCATAGAAATCATATACTTTTAACTTCCTCACTATTTCCTGGCTGCCTTGCACATCAATATTTTTAAACGGCTGCCTTGTCTTCTGAAGGTAAACACAAAACTTTTGAAAGTAATACTTAGCTCAAATACAGTGTGGCACAGAAATGGTAAAATTAACCCTACCCTGCTCTGGCTCCATGGGGCTGGGAGGGATTGTTTTGGATGGAGGAGAAGGAGTGCAATGCTTTGTGCTCTAGTTGTCCTGGGTTGTAGAACAGTTTGTTGGCTACTGTAGGGAAAGGTGCTGCAGACACACTGAACTTTGCAATTAGCGATCCACAAATCTGGAATTCCAGATCTAGTTGTTTTTTACCTTGGAGTGCATCAGGTCTTGTAGAAATGCCATAATTTCCCCTGGCTGGCACAGATTCAGTACCAAGAGTTCCAGTCTACATCCTGGAAAAAGATCACATCATACTTCTTTGAAGTGAAAACAAGAGATACTGTGCAGTTCATGTCTAACCCCCAGATTTTTAAATCCTTCCTCAGTTCCCTATATTACAGTGTCTTTTCAATTCCCCTTTCTTAGTCCTCTTTCACCCTCAGTACTGTATAGGAAATGCATTTGGTTTACTTATGCTTCAAGTCATGCAAACTATTAATTAGGCAGAGACATTAATTAAAATCAAAACTATTTTAGGTCAACATCATATAAAACTGTGATATCACCAATAAAATAACCCCAAATCACTACAAAAGATTACATTTTCACTAATGCAAAATAAAATTGCTCTGCCATCTAGTAACAGTGAACACTACACGCTAGAACCAAGATTTCACAGTAATCCTTCATATTTCTCTTTTAAACAGCCTTTGTGATCCAGTGTCTATTGATCAATGGTTGACTTATAGGCTATGTTCACACGTAAACTGTTATTCTGAAATAAGTTAATTCGAATTAAGAAAATGTTAATTCGAATTAAGGGAAAGCCTTAACAGTTGTTTCGAAACAATGATGTTGTTTTGAAACAACGTGTCCGAATGCCGTTGTTTCGAAACAGCCATTTCGAAATGACGGCTATTTTGATTTCAAGCGAGGTTTTACTGTTTCAAAATAACGGACGTTATTTCAAAACAATGGGTCCCGTTGTTTTGAAATAAAGGAACATTGTGTGGACATAAGAAATTTTATTTTGAACCAATGGCTGTTGTTTCAAAATAAAACTGTCATCTGAACACAGCCATGGACACATGGAAGTCTGTAGATGACATCATTCTAAAGTGCTTCCAATCTCTCTAATTGGGCTAAAGTGAATGTACGGTGCCACTTAAGTTAAAGGACCAGTAGTCCTGAGTCTGAATTGCAGACACAGGCATATCGGATAATCTTATGGATTCTCATTATGACTCACCGGTTCTATGGAAATTACATAATCAGTCCCTTCCTTTACATGTAACTGGCGAATTCCTGTGAGGGGTGCTGAAGTCTACCAGCTTCGTCTTTCCCCCATGCCATTTCTTTGCTTCAGTGTATGAGTTTGGGCTCCTGAGTAAAAGAGTTGCTAGGACAGACAATGCAGCACTGAAATCCACTGAATGAAGTATACTGCTAGATTGCAGGTTGGAATTATTTTTTTTAATTAACTTCTGTACATAGTTGTCCCAAAATAATTTGTAACCATTAAGAACTAGACACACTTACAGGACAGCCACTTTTTCTGCTGTCATTTATTTTGTTGCAGATTACTTATAGCCGTGATCAGAGATTGCAAGCAGGATTGGGACTCTACAGTGATGGAAACAGTCCATGCTCAGAAGAGCTTATTATTAGTGTAAAATAAAGTAACAATGATTAATAATTGTTTCATTTTGTTATTAGCATTTACTTAGCACCAGCATTTTTAAGCCTTAAAAGTAACTGGCTTAGACTTACAAATGGAAAAACATTATACTTAGCCATTTCTTACCACTGTGAAGAATTACACAGAAATATTTAACAATGTCCTCTTTTTTGGGATCCAACATGTTTATTTATAAGGATGTTCCATTTAGAAATGAGGGTGCTAGAAACAAATATATGCAAATAAAGAGTTATTCACAGATTTCATCCATCTGTTTACAAATCAAATTTCCTTAGTTAGTGGTTATCTTGATGAATCTTTAGAAAATGTTTAATTTGCCAAAATAGCTCCAAATTTGGATCAATGTTCACTACTTCAATTGATAACAGATGTTGGAGCCAATTAAAGAATTTAAATCTTAGTGCTTGCTTTGCGCAGCTGTTTTTGAAATGTCACAGATTTTTGTTCTTGCATCTAGCAGCCAAGTCAATCCTGAAAAGAATGAAGCAAAAAGAAGATCAAGGTAAAATGCTCTTAGGAAGTATACAAAATGTTTTGGAATAGCTCAAATGTGAGACTGTTAACATTGTGATATAAGTACCAAAGCTCAGTGAAAGCCAGTTTCATTAGAAACTAATGAGGACTGCCTTAAATCTTCTCTTTCAGGGAAACTCCTGAGCTTCTCACTTTACAGAGATTTACATGCAGTGACACAAATGTCCTGTTTTCCTCAAAGAAATGTTTCCTTAAATTACTAACTACGAGTCTCTATCTCAAGTAGAGTTTTGACTCTAGAAAAGGAAGAGTGCCAGAGATTCCCTGAAGTCCACTAGAGACTTTGCTACTGCTATTTTACATGGAAGATTGTCAGACACCATGGTGATAGGGAGCAGTGTAGATGTCTAAGAGGGGTAAGCACTAGTCAGAAATTCTCCAGTAGAACACTTTTCTGTGGAAGAATGCTGATGTGTCAAAATTTGCATGTTTTGCCAGCATGCTTTGATTGTTGACAAAGTTTTGACAGAAGCCAATCTGGTTTCCCACCAACTTTCCAGCTTTATTCCTGGCCACTCCCCAAACGGCATGCCACTGGGGAGCCTGGGCTTCCAAGCTTCTGCCTCTTCAACACTACCCCTGGTGGTATGCTAGGGAGTCTGGGCGTACTGGCTTCCTAGCATTTAGTGCCTCTGCAGCCCTGGCTCCAGTGCTTCCAGGCTCTATGGCTCTTGGGCATCCTGTGAGGTGAACTGCCTCAGACTGAGGCTCCATTTCCCTTCATGAAAAATGCCAGAATTGTTTGTGTTCATTTCAAAGCAGAATAAAACCATATCTCAGACTACTGAAGTCTTCTGTAAAAGCTCTAACAGATGAATTCATTGAGTAAAATTTTGTCTTAACCAATGTGTCTAAAAAGGCAAAGGCCCCAGTTCTGGACCCTTTATGCCACTTTTGCCCTTATTGGATACTGGTGCTACCAGGAGTCAGCTGGTGCCCAGCCATGAAACAAAACAGCCCCAAGCTCTGCTCTAATTTATGCCATGGATACAAAAGTCATTCCGTGTAACACATCTTACAAGCCTATATAGCTAGAGGACAGTATGCTTCAGCTACATTCCCTCCCCTTCTTCATCACAATCCAGGGAGATCCCCATGTTGAGGCAGGGGACACACAGTGGTGGTGTTCCACTGACTGAGAACTCCATTATGCAATCCCTAGAACAGCTGTTCACGACCTTTTCCAGTGAAAGCCCCCCCCCCGTTAACACGAGGTAAAAGTTGCACCCCCAATCCCCTCCGACTCAGCCTTGAACACATATAATGCCATAAACACATATAATGATCGTGATAATAACATTAAATTAAATGGTTTAAACATAATCAGCTGTTTAAAATATTTAAATATTTACCTTTTAAACTGGGGGAGGCTGAGCAACTGTGACTTGGGAGAGATCAGAGCCCAGTGCAGTTCCTCTGCAAGTGCTGAGCGGAAGAGAGCTACAACTGGGCTCAGCTCAGCACCCTGCCAGCAAGAGCTACCTAGCGACAGCTCTGTCGCAGAGAAGCTGCAGCTAGGCAGCTCCTGCTTGGCAGTGAGGAGCATTTAACTATTTAAATATTTTAAATACACATTTTATTTTTAGAATGTTTAAATGGATTTTTGAATGAATTTTTACATCCCTAAGAGTGAATCCAAGATTATTTATTTGAAAGCCACAGGAAACTCAAGGAATGGTGACTAGGTTCCCATGGTATAAATGCCAAGCAATGAATGGCAAGCGTTCTGGGTGGGGTAGGTTTATGCTAACATGTTCCAGTTTTTCAAAATAAATAAAAATAAGTCTAGGATTTTGTCACAGCTGCCCCAACTGTTACAAATACCAGCAGTAATCATCCGTTGTTTAGACTGATTAGCATCCTATATCCCTCCATTTCTAAAATGGAATTTTAATCGGATTGTAATTCCTTGAAACCTCCAATTCACTGAGTCCCTCCTTAGTCATTAATCAATGTGAATTTTGCCATCTATTAAGCTGCTTAAATCCACGTCACGTTACAGACTGATAGCTTCAATTGCCTGCAGTGCATTGTTGACATACTGTTTTTTTAACATCAGGTTCGTAATACTTTTATAAGACTCTAGAAAGGAAAAAGCAAGAAGCCAGTTGTACAGCTATAGTGGTTGCTTTTCAGTCTTTTAATTTAAAATGTGTTTTCTTCAGGGATTTATAACTGGGTCATAAATTCACTTCAAAATGAAATCATTTAAGTGGTCTGATCGTGCAGAATGCTGGGCTTCTCTTGTGGGATGGTGAATTCTCAATCCCAGAGTAGCTTTAAAAAAAAATCCCAAAGTATTTTGCATTACTTTTGGTACTTTTTACATTTTCCTATATTAAAGAACAGTTTTTAATCTGGATATTTTAAACCATTTAGTTTCTAATATAAACTCATAACAATGGGTATTTTAGCTAAAAGGAAAGGTTTTCACTGAAGATGAATGTTCAGGTTCTGACTACATTGCATACTGATTTACCGTAGATGTGAAAAGTCTGGGTTAACACCTGTTGTTATGGTCTATCAGGTCACTAATCTGTAAGGGAATAATTTTACAAGCCTTCTTCATGCAAAGAGCGTTTTATCTGCATAAAGATTTCAGGATTAGGCCATAGGTCAACTAGACATAAATCAAAGAGCTATAAAAATGTATTTTAAGGCAAGGTCCTTTAGAGTAAATAAAGTTTTGTAACAAGAGGGCCTGTTTCAGTATTGCCATGCATCTTTTGTATTTTATTTCCACTAGAGCAAAGAGGCATTCAGCACTGCTGGAAATGATAGCACAAGATACACAACAGTGAACCTAAGTTCCAAGAGGGTAGCTGTGTTAGTCTAGTGTAGCAAAGCAAATGAGAAGTCTGATGGCACTTTTAATGACTAACAAATATATTTATCATATGAGCTTTCATGGGAGAAAAATCACACTTCACTATGACTCACGCTTAGAGGCTTGTTTCTGGAATTCTTTATAAAAGTTTTATGCCACTGTAAGTCAATTGACTTCAATAGAACACTGGTGTAAAACTTGTTTAAAAGGGGACAATGAGGTCAAAAGTATAAACAAGTTTATATTTATCCACAGTCTCTAACAAGTTGATTAAGCCTATGTCTACAATGACAGCAGAAAATCGCTGCCGTCAGATTGATTTATCCAGTTCAATTGAGCATCAGTGAAGACCCATCCAGTCAAACCAGAAACTGATCTATTAAAACCACCACAAGAAAAAGCATAGCGTTGCATTGATGGTTATGGATTTCCCATTGGCACAGGGTAGTGGAGATGGCATGTAGAACAGAGGTTAGAAAATGGACATAAGTCATGAAAGTGGTTCTACATAGCTTGCATAACTCTTGTTGATGGCTGTTGACTTTCTTGGTCAAGGTAGACCAGTCCTAAACTATTTTGAGGTATAGTAGCTATATAATACACACAGAAAACAAATATAATTAATATAGTAATATATTTGTGTGTGTGTGCATGTGCACATGCTCATGTGAAAAACCTAATGAGGAAATTAAATATAAAACTTTCCATTTATATCATGGTAAGATTGAGATACAAACTGACAAAGGCCAGGGAATTCTAAGGCAGATTCTTAATTTATATTTAAAAGCTTATCCAACTAATCTCTTTGTTTCTGATGACTAGAGTTAAGGACTGAATGGTGTCTTTAATGCAGAATTTCCTGTTTTTTATCTCTTCCTTTCACAACAATCTTGTTATTTAAACAAGGTTTCTGTACTTGTTTTTATATCTATCATGCAACTGAAAGGAAATAAATGGGTTGAGAGCTAAATTCAGGGCAAAGTGATTTGAAGAAATACAATTGGGAGTATAGTGGAAATTTCAGGTTATATGAGACTGTCAGTATTTTAAAAATAGTGGGCCCCAGAATGCAGTGTTCTGGCTTCATTTTCTGTTTTTATGGGCCCCTGACACTGAGCCCCTAAAAATAGCAGGCCCTGGAACACTGTTCTGCCACGTTCCATGAGGGCAGGGAGCTGCCGTCCTGAGCCTGCTCTGAGCATGCTCAGAGTCTCTGAGCATGCTAAGCCAGAGCAGGCTCAGGCTGGAGCCTCAGGCTGGGCCAGGGCCACTCTAGTGACATGGTGGCCAGGTAAAGGGGTCCTGGTGGGGGGGGGGTCAGAGAAGTGGTCTTCTCAGAACTTTAAATTAGGAGGGGTGTAAGGGGATGTTTGGGGGGCGTAGGGGGTGCTCACTAATTTAGTATAACACTGTTATTATCTGACAACTGGGGGGTATTGGGAAATTCAGGAGGGTGTAGGGGGAGATTTGGGGGGGTTAGAGGGTGCTCACTGATTTGGTATAACACTGTTACTGGCTGACAACTTGGGAGTGTTGGGAAATTCAGGGGTGTGCAGGGAGGGTCTGGGGGCATGTTTGGGAAATCCCTTGTTCGGGGACAGATGAGCCAGCCATTGAGGAAAGGGCATGGGGCAGGGAGTTGGCCCAGGGCAGCAGGGGAAGACTGCATGGCATGGTGGGGAGTTGGGGAAGGGTTGGGGGACCAGTGGTGAGACAGAGTCCCGGAGCAGTAGCTGGGGTGGCAGGTAGGCATGTGGGGAGCAGTAGGTGGGAGGGGTAGGCTTTGGGGGGCAGTATCTGGGGTATGAGAGGGGGCAGCACCAGCACGAGGGGGGCCCAAACCAGCGTGTGGGGGGGCACCAATTTAGGACGGTTCTAGGGCCTGACAAATTATACTTTAACCCCTGACGAGAATGTCACTGGGGTAGTGGACAATGTATGCCACAGAGGGAGGTGCACTACCTTTAAAAAATGCAGTGTCTTTGATTAGCCATGCTGACTGGTGCAGATGGGAGTGGGCCCAGGTCCTCTCTGACCTTTTTCTTTTGGGATGCTGTTACAGTCAGTAGCACAAGTCTAGTGAAGTACCTGCACTATCCCCAGTGTTTGTGACTGGCCCTGTCACATAGGGGTGTGATAGCATCAATCAGATATAAGTGAGCTAGTGTGTTAAATGCAGGTAGCACAAGTATCAATAGCACTGAAACTGCAGCAGCATAGCTGCCTGAATAGTTATAGGGGGTCCCAGGTGGGTTTTCACAGCCCATGCTGTCACATCTTCAGTGCTACTGGTACCTGAGCTAGCTAAAATAAAGCTAGCTTGAGTATGGCTACATCTGCAGGAGTCCCAACTGTAACTACAGTGTAACATAACAGTGGACTCATAGGGAGGGGCAAGTCCTTAGCCTGCAAATATCTGGCTGGAGTGAGTACAAATACAAGAATTGCTGTGGAATTCAGAGTAGTAAAATATGTAGGGCATGATTGTCCCTAGCAGTGTCCCAAGTGTAGTGATTTATGCCTGCACGAAGTGGATATACAAAATTCTATCATTTGGATCTTGTGACTTTTTACACTCAATGCACAAGTATAGGTAGTTATATATGGGCCAACATAGAAGTGACTGAAACCTGCAATCTACCACTGGCAGTGACCAGTACCTCATGCTTCAAAGGCAGATAAACTCTCAGCCACTCAATGCCCTACTCAGAGAAGGGGGAAACCACCTTGAAGGAGAATTGAGTTCTCTTCCCTGCTGAACTTCTCTTGGTACCCCAGTCTTTCCATTATGATCATTGCTGTGAAACCTAATTAACTCTGTGTGTGTGCCAGACATAGCAGACCTGATTGAATTCTCTTGTTTCAATGTTAAAAGATGATCTATGGCCATTTTAGCCTTTACTCACATTAATATATTCGTTCATGAGAACATTAAGTAGACAACCTATAGTAATTATGATTTCTGAATTTATTTCTTGTGTTGCCCATTTAGGGAAAGGTAGCAATGGTAACCAACATTTGGCTGCTTGGCAGGCCCTGAAGGAGTGGAACATTTCTGGTAATTGCTAGAGTTAGGCCATTTATTTCTCAGTCTCTTTTACTAAAGACTAGCTCAGATTGGGTATATCCTTTTCACTTTTGTTTCTGTCATGCCATGCTAAAACTGTGCAATGTGCTCTGTATTACTCAAGCCACTGAAAGACTTCTTCTAGTATTTGAAAGTGGTTAGCAATTTGATTCCAGTTGATAGCAATTTTTCCTAGTGCTCTAGCTCAAAATGCTCTTTGTTAGATGCTCTAAGTTCCTTTTAAGATTCCCTGGCCTATGACTAGACTTGCTGGGACCTGCCCGTTGTTTCCTGAGCAGAGGCTCAAACCAACTATGACGACTTAACTGTATTTTCTAGGCAGTGGCTCTGCCAGGTGTGCTAAAGGGAAATCTCCTGCAGTGTAAACCAGTTGGGAGTTGTGCTAAGTACTGCTTAGCAGAAAGTAACTGAATCTTGCATTCATTAAATACTTTGGAGTAATACATGGATGAGATTTTAATCCATTTTCTCTAAGGCTTCAGCCTTAGCCTTGAGAAGAGGTAAAGGGATTGCTAGGCTCTTCCACTGAGCAGTGTTAATTGCATCATTTTGGGATGCATAGCATGTCTAAGTCTAGTTTCTAGAAAATCATGCAGGGATTGAAGTACTGCTTTTGTTTTGAACCCATATTTTTTTTCAAGTGGCAGTGATTCACAATAGTTTATTTCACAAATTATTGTATGCCTTGATATATGGATGATGTATTTTAGTAGCAGTCCGTTCCCATCTATGTCTCAAAGGGTTACAAAATTCAACAGCAAATTGATTTCATTTTCCAGCATTCAGTAGATCCATAGAGACATGACACCTAGGGTCTGATCCAAAGCCCTTTAAGTCAATGGAAAGACTCCCAGAGGTATCCATGTAAGACCCCATAACTAGTTACCATTGACAATGAGAAACTTCTGTGCCAAGCCTTGACCCTTTGATTGAACCCCTAGAAGTTTATTATAATATTGAAAAGATCAACAAAACAGCACGATGTGTAGCATTGTCAAGAACATCTTCCAGGCAGTAATTTGGGCACTGGTTTAAAAAGTTGCTGGCTTTTCTGCGTTCTTCTTTGAGTAGATACAATTGTGTATTCCACTTAGGTGTGTGTATGTGCCCAGAGCGTCAAGTCTGTTCCAACATTGGATTTTTGGCCCATTGAATCCCTTGTGGCCTCACAGGAATGGATCAATGAGGTGAACAATTACAATGGCCAACTTTTCAGCTAAGTGCTAAAGAAGTAGAAAAAGAACTGTGGCCCTTCCAGGTAGCATGGGGACTCGTCTGCCTCCTCCATAAGGAATATGGACCAGCATTGTGTGAATGCCATTGCCCAGAATGGAGGAAATGAAACACTTTCCCATACTGGACAGGGAGGTCAGAGACCCCAAATCAGGGGTCTCAAACACGCAGCCCATGGGCTGCATGTGGCCCCTAAAGTTATTTACTGTGTCCCGCAACAACGATCATTACTGATATTTGCAATATAGTTGTATGAAAAGGTTTCAGTAGTGTGGCCCTTGGGTTACTGTACTAGTCTTCATGCAGCCCTCTACTAGCCCTCATGCGCCTGTCATGATGATTTGAGTTTGAGACCCCTGCCCCAGACTGATACTTCTGATTTAGTCCCCGTGGTGTATGTTGAGTCCAATACTGATGAGGAGGATGCTAGCATTGGCCCATTCCATGCCAGTGGTGTATCAGGTGACAATGAAGTTCTGCCTTTCTGTCCCAGCTCTTCTCTTGAGCTAGAATTTTGCCAGGACTGTGTATGATCCTGTTTGCTGGGTGGGCTGTTGAACCTGGAACTCTGTTGGCACTGAATTCTTATGTTTCCCTTCAATACTAAGTGGAAGTGGGGCTGGTGCTAGGTTAAGCACAGATTGCTCCCTTGGCATGGGGAACTTCTTTGCCAACCTAGCTACTAGTGACAATTTCCAGAGGGATAGCTGTGTTAGTCTGAGTATGGCAAAAACAACAAGAGTCCTGTGGTTCCTTAAAGACACTGATGTTATCATGGCAGCATGTATTGCCCTCCTCTTCAGCACCATCAGTCACCTTAGTATGGCTGCTGACTTTGGGATTAACTACACTTTCAGTATTAGAAATGACAGAGGTATTCTCAGTAGTGGCAGCATTTCCACTGTTGGTGCCAGGTCCCTCTTCATTCTGGGTTACAGAAGAGTCAGACCATTTGCTCACATCCTCAGGGCTGATTCCACCTTTATCCCTTGAAGTCCAGGACTCCTCAAGCTTCCAGATTGAGATCCTCCTCCTCCCATTCTCCTGTGCCTGACCCACATTGAGAGCTGCTCATGGAAGAATGTTTGCACCAGGACTGGTATTCTTTTTACAGTCAGGATGGGTTCCTGTGGCACCTTTTGGTCATCAATATCCTAGCTCACTAGTGGACTCTGTGGACTCTGTAAACACTCCTTAGTCACAGAGGTCCCACACCTCATCTCACAGTAAGCTGAAATCATGGAGCAAGACTGTGGTGGTGATCGAAGATCTGTCGCATATCCAGGCACTGGTGAACCTTCCCCTCATAGAGCTTCTGGAGTCCTCCCTTTCAAGTCAGCTGGTTGTGGAGCAGGATTTGGCTTTGGCACAGTTAAAAGCTTCATCTTCATCCATGGATGATTTTGTGGTATCTGACTCATCCTCTCCTTTGGTACAAGATAATTTCATGGTGTTCATCGACCTTTTCTAATGTGTGGTTGCTTCTCTGGGTATTAAGGTGACCATATTTCCAGAAGGGAAAATTTAACACTAGGTCTGGCTGGCCTGAGCTGCTCACTTGAGCCCTGTGGCTTGTGTGAGTCCTGCCTTGCCTGTGCCCAACCCCCATGCTCCTCCCTTCCCTGGGTACCCAAGCCCCATACTACCAGTTGCTGGAGATGCCACTCACCCTCCATCCCCATGCATAAGCCTGATGTTACTTTCCTCATCCTGTCCCCCCACCGCCAGCTTGTGAGCCTGGTACTGACAGCTCTCCCCCTGCTCCTCTGTCCTCATCCTTTGAACCCAATGACACTGCTCACTCCTAGCAACTGATCCCAAGTCAATTCCTGTCCATCCCTCCCTGTCCCTTTTCAGGGACCTTCTCTCAAAATATTTCTCTTTGAGCAGGTCCTATCTCTACTGGCTATAAGAGTGGTGGAAGAAGTTCTGTTAGAACACTTGGGTCAGGGCTTCTAATCCTGGTATTTTTCTGGTCTCCAAATCCATTAGAGGGGTAAGATCCATTCATGACTTTCATGGCCTCAAATATCAGCTATCTGGGTGTAGCAGGGTGCTGAGCTAGCTCCTGCTAGAGAGCCCTAATTGGGAAGGGAGTGGAACCAGCTGGGTGAGTGGGCTGGCCAGGGGGCTGATGAGGAGAGCTGGTGAGCTCATTAGGCCAGGTTCCAGAAGAGCTCCTAGGCAGGAAAGCAAGAGGAGGAGTTAAAGAGAACAGCCAGTCAAGCGTGAAGCTGTCTGCAACAAAGGCTGTGGTGATGAAAGCTCCTATGGCTGATAGGCCTCTGTTTATCGTATATAGCTGGTGCTGGGTTGGTTAGATGCTAATAAAGAGTTTTGGTGAATTCTGAAGCTGCAGTCTGTGTCTATCTGGTGAAGGAAGAAGAGCAGAGCAGCAGGGGTGTGCCCGTGTGGAACCACTGCAATGAGAATCGCTACGATGTTTAGAATCAGTTGGAGCCAGATTCATCCCCAGCTGCATCCAGCAGGTGGCGGGGAGCCCCAGCCACCATGTGGAGGTGGCAGGGAGCTGGATTTGTCCCAGCTGCCAGCAGCAGGCGGTGGGGAGCCCCAGCCACCTCCAGGGAGCTGGATCCATCCTGAGGTGTCTCCAGCAGGCAGTGGGGAGCCCCAGCCACCTCCAGGGAGCTGGATCCATCCTGAGGTGTCTCCAGCAGGTGGTGGGGAGCCCCAGCCACCTCTGGAAGGCAGCAGAGAGCCGGATCCGTCCCCAGAGGTGGTGGATAGCTGGATCTCCCCCCCACACTCCTGCTGCCTTCTAGTGGTGGCTGGGGATGGATCTGGCTCCCTGTCCCCCACGCATAGAGGGTGGGCGCAAAGGGTCCGGGTAGGGGCTGTGGCTGCTGGCCCTGCGGAGCCCACTAAGATTTGGCACCTGGGGCTTTGTCCTGGTCACCCTGCCCTAGTTACGGTCCTGCTGAGAACACAGTTTTCTGACACAGAAAGTGGCAAGGCAGAAGATGTCAGGGGCTTCCACAGAGGTCCCACTGGTGCCACTAGTTTTTAATCTCTTTTTGGCTTTACTTAAAAAAATATCCTTATGCGTGTGTGTCTTCTTCATGGGATTCAAAAGCTCCAGAAAGATTTATGATATAGCCTTTCTTTGTCATTATTTTTTCTGTGTATTTGCCTTTCTATGTCCATTACTCTTTCTACATATATTTGCCTTTATCTCTGTTGCTTCCTTTCCTGTGTTTGCCATTCTGTGTCCTTCCTGGTTTCCAGATATTTGCCTTTCTCTTGCATGCTTTTAAATTTGCCTTCACTTTCCTTATGTCTTTCAATATGTTAATGTTCTGAGGAGGCAGAGAGAGGGTTGTGTTTGGCAGTCAGTGCTTTAAGTGATTGAGCACTAAGTCACTGATCAGACTGGATCAATGTTGCACCTTTGATATCCTCCCCGCCACCTTGCTCAGCCTGGTTCTTTCTGAAACTCCAAGGATTTGTTGAACTACAGGAAGAATGTAGGAAAATAATACAGCCTTGGCCTGAGATAGTTTCTATCATTATTTTGATCTAACTGTGTTCTCTCACAACCTTGCATACTACATTGTTTTACCAGTAAATCTGATACATTCCCCACTTTGTCTGCAACCTACCGAGTTTTTGCTGTATCTTTCTTCAGTATAATGACCAAAAATGAATGTGCTGATAATCACTCTTCTTCAGGATATTGCCATCATATTAATCTCATCAGAGGAGCACAAGTTCCTCAATGCTTCTTTCTCTTTTGTAATGCAGAGCATGCTCTCCATCTCATTGCTACTGCCTTGTCCTGGCTTCTCAAAGAGCAGTGTAATCTCACAGCAAAGCAAGGAACATATCTGGACAAATTTTACTAACAATGCAAAACTCATCTTTTAGTTTGCACTATAATCATTTTCATGATGATAGAGAATGGACAGTCTATAAGACATCCTGATGCAACTGATATGGATCATAAGATGTTGTACCGTAGATAGTGATAGACTGGTTAGCTCAAGGTGGGCGTGATATGTAACCTTGGGTGCAAGTAAACAATGCATATTTTAATACAGTTAAATGTATACATGTAGGAACAAAGAATGTAGGTCATACTTATGGGACTGGCAACTCTATCCTGGGAAGCAGTGACTGAAAAAGATCTAGGGTCATGATGGATAATCATCTGAATCTGAGCTCTAGTGTAACACTGTGGCCAAAGGAGCTAATGCTATCCTAGAATGCATAAACAGAGGAATCTTGAGCAGAAGCAAGGTTATTTTATTCCTCTATTTGGTTCTGGTACAATCACTGCTGTAAAGTGGATCCAATTCTGGTGTCCAGAATTCAAGAAAAATATTGATAAATTGGAGACAATTCAGAAGAGAACCACTAGAATGATTAAAGGATTAGGAAATATCACTTAGTGATGGAGTCAAAAGAGCTCCGTCTATTAAATTTAATAAAGAGAAGATTAAAGGGAGATATGATTAGTGTATTATAATCTACAGGAGAAAAAATATTTAGTAGTGCGCTCTTCAGTCTAGGAGAGAAAGGATGATGGTAACCAACATTGTAAACAAATGGCAGTGGGTGTTTTACCAGCGAACTGGTCTCTAAGCTGTTTGTGGACTTGTGCGGAGGCAAGAGCCAATGAGAAACAAAATAGTAGATGAAATTCTGTATTGATAAATAGAAACTAATGCACTCTGGAAAACATAATCCTAACCAAACACCCAAAATTATGTGATCTAAATTAGCTGTTATGGTTCAAGAGATCTTGGAGTCATTGTGGATAGTTCTCTGAAAACATCATCTCAGTGTGCAGTGGCTGTCAAAAAAACTAAAAGCGCTGTCTCTGCCCTGGGGGCTATTTTAAGTAAGTTGACGTCACAAAGTTGACTTTAAGTCATCTGAAAGTCGACCTTGTGAAGTCAACTTAGGGGTATGTCTATGTGAAATTAGCTGTTAGAACATTAGATCAATGGGAATTGGGCTCAGATTACCACAACTGGCAACTGCCGAAGACTAGATGGACATGTGAGTGCATTATTATCTTGCTAAGAGAGAACCAAAGCGAAAATGTTACTTCATACAAACCAATGGTACAGCCTCAACCATGATAAATGTGCTAATTTCTGATTACCCTGTTTCAAAAACAGTGCAGAGAAGGGCAACTAAATGATTAGTCATGGAAATGCTTCCATATAAGGATACATTAAGAAGACAAAAACTAGTTCAGATGAGACAGGTGATAAAATAATGAATAGTGTGGTGTTTAATCAGGTGTTCAAGATCACATTTAGTCAAAATGTAAAAGCAGGGAGATACCTACTCTTAATAAAAAGGCAACAAGTTTAAAACTGATATGAGGATATATTTCTTACCCAACACCTAATTTAACCTCTGGAACTGCCTGCCACTGGATATTATCAAGACAATGAGTTCATTCACACAAATCCTTTTATTTAACACTACTGATTAGTTTATACCTCAATAAATCAATGAGAATAAAAGAATATGGGTATGCAAGTACAACAGGCTCTAGTATATAAGCTAACAATTAACTGCTGGTAATAACTATTATAGGAATCTTGTTGCATAACTGTCCATTATGGAGTTTATACCTTCCTTTGAAGTGTTTGGTATTAAATGCTGTCATATAGGGTATCAAATTTGATGCCCCCTTGAATTGATCTACTATTGTAATTCCTGTGTTGGTGCGATAGTGTGGAGCAGCGGCTGCCTGTGCTATACCTGTAGCTAAATAAGATATTTCAAACTAGTACTTACTCAATTTCTGTTCTCTGCACTGTCTTTAACATTCATTCATCATGTGGTAGAACACAAACTTTACCAGCAGATCATGTGAAAAATGCTCTGTAATAAACCAGAAAATGTTTAGACTTAATACTATATGTAGCTTTTGTTATTATAAAAGGAATTCCCAAATTAATGAAAATAGATTTTTTTTTAAGTCTGTCTGTTAAGGTGGGACATTTTCTTCAGAATCTTCATCTGTGATGGTTGAACTTTGTGTTCTTGTCTTTGCATCCCTAGATACAGAAGTACCTATCATATATGTTCTATTAATCCGCTGTATTGACAAGAATACTTATTGTAACTACTACATATTCTTCTATGTAACTACTAAGAAGAAAAAGAGAATTGAAAAGTAAAATTTGGAGAAATTAGTACAAGCTCCAGTTGGTAAGAGCTCTGGTCTCTTCTATGTAGGGGGACAATAAGAGGATTTGAAAAGATGTCAAGTGCTGGAACATGGAACATATATGTTGGGCATTTGTTTTAAATCTTATGAATTTTAACAATTAAGACCAGCTAGCAAAAGCCAAGAAAGCCTTATTGCAAGCACTTGTGCCTGTATAGATCTTTGTGTAGGTGTCGAACAAGTGCTTTATGCATTAGTTCAGTGCAAGAATGGCCTTTATTTGAGAGTTGATGCCTTCCATTTGTCCTTTCTAAAAGTTTCCTTTCAGGTTCTTTTTAAGAGTACATTCTTGGACATAACATTGGAGAAGGGAGGAGTTGGAGGTGGGAAATCCCTCTGAACATATGCTTAATTCACTATGCTGCAGATCTCAATGGGTCTTACTTCAGGTCATCAACTTCCCTTAAATGTAGCAAAGTAATTTAAAGCTCCACCTTCTACTGCAAATGGGCAGTTATGTTTAAGTAAGTGACTACTTAAGATACTATATTTAAGACAGATAGCAAACTAATCAGACCACTGTTGGTTTAGTAGCGCTGACCCCTCTGTTCCATTCGCAGCTGCAGTTGCCAACTGATGGCCAGGCCCTGCAGCTGCGGCTGAGAAATTTGTACCCCTGCTGAGTGCTGTTGTGCGTGTGCCTGATCTTCACCTGGGTGGGTTTTGCCCAACCTGGGCCAATCCATGGTTATGCCACAGGTCTAGCCATGCTGGTAATGGTGGCAAAAGATATGTGCCTTGAGTACCTGCCCACAGGGTTGAGATGGGATTGTATTCATGGCAGCTAGCCCATGTTGCTGCTGCTGCCTGGGCTACCACAACTATACAATTATTTTTAGGGGGCTAGTTCAGATAAGAGCTAGCGCAAGTATGTCTACACAAGCTGGGAATCACACCCCTTCCTCATAATATAGAGGTAGTCTGTGACAGATTGGTATGTCTGTAGAAGTCTCTATCAAATCATGACCTTCATTTGACCTTATAACCACTATCTTGAACAGTGACATATTTTAAGTTTGTAACTATAACTGCCTTGATGTCAAGGACCTGCCAAGTCACCTTACAGTAATACCTGAAACTTTTGTGAGCAGGCTAAAACAAGAATAATCAGAGGCAGTTGTCTTTCCATTCAAAGGAAGCCACCCTAGAACAATGATTTTGCTATAGGAAGTAGCTGAGCTGTTTTGAGTCCAAGAGCTCACGTGCTTTGCAGCTTATAACCTGACTGAATTCTGAAGCTGACTAGTGGGTCACATCACAAAGGGACAGACTTAAGGACAGGATCTGTCTAGTCTCTCACTCTTTCTCATTGGCCAGACATCACCAGGAAACAAATGGAGTTCAGGAAGCAGAGTGGCCCCTCCATCAGATGCGTGGACTGAGCCTAAGGTCTCTCGAGAAGGAGGGAACATAATGTATTGATTTTTGTAGTTCGCCTCCCCATCTTTTTCCTAAAGACTTTCAACTCTTGTATGCTTTTAGAGTAAAAGGTACTGTGGTTTTAGAAACTACCATGCAAAGCACAGAGCAATAAACAGAGAGATTCATTCACCTTGGATGCAATAACTTTAATTAGGACAATATTTTAAAGTTAAAGTTAAAGCTTATGGTTGCATGCAAATTAGGTGCAAATATGCAAACTAGTTCAATTAATTTGCATAAAAAATCACTAAGCTGCCCAATTGAGAAGGTCTGCAAGTAAGTCCAAACTATCCCCTGTTTTGGTTTTACAAGCCTGAAAATATCCCGGATTTGGGGCACCAGTACGCCTATGACTGAGCCTGAAATTTAAAAAAAATAAAATAAAAATTCCCAAAGATTTTCCCAGCACCTCTCTAATTGAACTCCAGATGGTAATGTTTGGCTACAGTAAAGATTTGGACTTTCAATGCAAATGGATTTATTTCTTATACTATGGTATATCCCTACGCTTGGTTATACCTACACACACAATGAACTGGCGACTTTCCTTTTGTGAAGGAACCATATTTAGCAGCAAATTTTGAATGGGTTGAAACCAAAAGATCCCTTTCCCCATGCTGTCTGCCCAAGAGCTCCCATAGTAGCTTCCGCAGTGAGGAACAAAGACAGCAAATCCTCTCCCTTGCTCCTTCCTTTAGCTGCCACAGTGCAGAGAGGAAGAGTCATGACAGGCCCTGTCCTCTGCACTTGCCCATGGGGTGAGACAGGCACACAGCAGAGGGAGCTATGTCTTCTAGTCTAATGGATGGAGCAGACTCTGCAGTCTCTTGAATTCATAGAAGCCCTAGAAGAGACTGCCTGTCCGCAGCACAATGTCTTCAGTGTTAATCCTGAGGGATGGTGTGAATCCACACTACTCCCTGGGCAGGACTGTGATAATAGATGCTCCAATCCTATTCTTATATAAGTTTATTATATGTTTACCAGGAGCTGGTCTTGTTGTGTGGAAAAAAGGACTGACTATGTCTAACTTTGAAACAGAGAGCTGATCTGTGACACAGGTCACTCTCATGCTGGTCCCCCACCCCCAATCTAAAGGGATATATCAAAAAAAGACTCTCTTCTCATCTATTTAATTCCGCGCCAGAATGTGGTTCTACATGATTTTTGGAAGGGATCTTTCACACAATTGTGTTAGAAGGACTAAGGACCCTCAGCACTCCCTGCCCTATTTCACTGACAAAGGGGATTAAATAAAATTTTACTGTTTTGTGAGTGAAGGGGAGATAAATGTTTCTGGATGAAAGTTACATTAATCATGCCAGGAAACTAGCTCAGTCCAGCAATATAGGTAGCTTTATTCCCCATCTTGAGTTAAACATTTTGCTATATGGGATACTGCAATTGAAATCCAATATTGTAGAGGTTTTATTTTGCCTCGACTTATTTTTGTTCTTGTTAGTCTGTTTAGCTCTTTGATGAATCAAGTAGCACTGCAGGTCATTTAGGAAGTGACAGCCCTATACTGGGGCATAGTGAAGGAGTTTTGGACAAGCAATGGGTGAAATATGGCTGCTTAAGTATCACTCTAGTAAGCCGCGAACTGTGATAGTGAGGTATGGATGATTTAAAAGTGACATCAGCAGGGGTTTAGACCTGGGATCTTCCTGCAGAAGGGAATGGAAAGGTTTTCCAACAGCGTGTGGAAGGGCCTATATTAGTGGTGAGGAAAGAAAACCCAGAACTTGAGTGTGAGAACTCTGTAGGGAAAGACATGGACTCAAAATGACATAGAACAGACCTAAAAGAAAAGGGAAAACAGTTTTCTGCAAGGCATCTGTGGATTATGGAGTACTTTCATCTAGCATAAGTAAAACTATACATCAGTGTGCCATGTCTGATACTTCAGTTCCTAGTTATTCTCACTTTATATTTACAATTTATAAACGATTTAAACATGAGTAGCCCCTAGAGATAAAATTTGTTGAGTTGTGCACCATTTAAATCTATCATTTAACCCTTGATGGCTTTTAGTAATCCAATAGGTAATGAACTCTCAGTGAAGATAAATTCAGCAGAGAAGATGCATGTATGTGCACTACTGGTCTCTACTGGATGGAATTAAAATCATTGGACTGTGTATCATAGCTCCTATAAGTGCTAACTGAGAACAGAGAGCCTTCTTTTGCTCATAGGGTGGTGCCTGTGCATTGAAGAGCATTCACCTACCCCCATGAAAATGTGAGTGGCTAGCTGTTGCACTGTAGTAGCAATAAAGTCCTAGGTGACTGTGGGTTTATTATAATTTTTTAAAGTGACAAACTTGAAAAATACTAGATTCTAGAATCTGTGCCCCCCTTCAAATTTAAGACTTTATACTTCCATTTATCACCCAAGTAATATATATCTATATCAATAGATAGATAGATATTTGAGAGAGAAATCATTGGTGTCTTTGCTCACACAGCTGGCTTGGCAATTCATGTGGATTGCAGGATGAATGAACACAGCAGAGTATAACATGTTATGAATGGAACAAAGAGGTTAGAAACAGTTGAATGAGGAGCACAGCTGTCAGAATTGCTCTTACTGATCTTAATCTGGAAACAGCAGGGAAGCTACAGTCTTCTTGCTTTGATATTCGTATGGGGCATTTACTGTATAAAATATTGCACTGAATTTCTAATGGAAACAGCTAGAAGAATGGGGGGGGGGGATCAGAAAGCAGTGTCTCTGGGAGCCTGTGCTGTTGCCAAGCAGATTATATACTATAATCTGAAAGCATTGAACTGTGTTTGAATTATGAGGAACCTCTCTCTGGCTTTTGTTTCAGCCCCTCGGGAGACGGGATGTTTCCGGCCTGCTAATGTCACAGCATGACCTATTAATAACCTGTGAAAGAGTCCCTCCAATCAGAGGCTCCAGCAGCTCTGAGCAGCTGCAGTCATATAGATCAAATGCCTCACTTGTATGCAGTTCATTGAGAAAAATTCAAGCATGTGGCCTGAGGTTTCCCTGATGACCGTCTGTGGATGATGATTTCTACCATCTGTTCTGGCAGCCTGCAGGTCCCGGAAACACTGAGGTGTACGCTTCTTCTGGCCATACGTGGGATTCTTAATGAAACCTCAGCTGCTGTCCAACTGTCTGTGAATATCTCATGCATTTGAATTGTCTTTCCACACAGGGAGGAGTGGGGAGGTCTTTTGCTTAACCCTTTAATCTAAACCACTGCACAGTGCATACATAATGATAAGGCACAAATCAATAGCACTGTTATCTCCATACTGCAAGCAGCTGCTTCTTGAATGGTATTTTTTTTTATTTGCATGTATATATTTGTTTATATTCATAGGAAATGCTAGGGCAGTGATTTTCAGACTAAATACACAGAAGTGAATCAACTGCATCCCTTATGCATCTCAGTCAGGTTGCACTTCACTTACATGAAGGATTAATTTGCCTTGTTTGCTTTTAATTTGTTGCAAGGAAACCTGCGTCAACAGAAATTGTGCATTTGTATGTCAGAAACGGTCATTCATCAAATGGGACTACATGTGTTAAAGGCCTATTGGGAGTGTCAGACCTAGTTATTGGGACACAGAAAATTGCACCAGCTTTATACATGAACATGAATATTTAAAATAAACAGGCAAATTGCAGATCTTGGAGCATCAGACTTTCATCTAAAGGAATTATTTTTAATATACCAAACAAATAGAAATTCATTTGCTTTTCATGTGCTTCATCATTGTTCTCCCCATCTGTAATTACCAAGATCGCGTGTAAAAGGCATCAGACCCTGCTAGAATGGATTTTTCTTTCATAGAAGCAGCAAATCTGCCCACTTACTGATCCTGCACTGCTATAATAACAATGAATTTGCACCCCAGCCATAATTATATGGTTCTACACTATGAAATGATGAACACAGGATTATGATTTTGCTGTTTGATAAAGTGAAGAAAGATGGCTCAGGAAGATGAAATTGCAAATGAGCACAATACAGACTGAAGCAAGGAGATTCTTTTTACCAATGACTTCCTCATCGATCCCAGCATTTAGGCCCCATGGAAGAGATGTAAATGTAGCCTGCAGAACTAGAGGAACCACATTTCAACACCACACAGGGTCCGTTATCAGACACCATCCTTTGACCTAGTTGTCCAGTTCCCCAAGGACATATGCTGCTGTTGTTCAGTTCTCTGATGCCAGTGCTTTGACAGTGACACAGAGGTCAGTGCAGCATGGGATTTAATGTTACTTTTACCATTGCTAATTGCTGTTGCTGTTGGATCATGCCTCTGCTTTACTTGGAAAAGATCTGGACTAGACACATCGAGTGTCAAAGTACTTTTTGAAAGTTAGTGGAGACTCTACATGGAAAATCATCAATACAATTAGTGTGCATATTTAACAGCAGTTATTTACCTAGACTGGGAGGCAGCTATACAATTGTTGAAAGTATTAATAACAGATACTTTTGCCTTTTTGCAGCTATTGCCCAGAGCAAACAGTGGAGCTTTTTAAGATGCTTAAATAGCTTCGAAGTTTAAAGAAGAAAGCAAGAAAGAAACATAAGCAATTTCCTTTTTTAGCCGTCAATTAGGCTCCAAATGTTATAGCCCTGCATTTGTTGAATGGTAAGAGAAGAGCATCTGCCTATAGTACAAGATGGTTCAAATTGTCAGATGCTAGTTAAATACCTTTGCAGCATGACCTCACCCAGTTTTTTTAGAGGGCATTTTGCTACTAATATTGTCAGTGCTAGTCATGGAATTGAAAAGCACTTATTGGGCACTGCCCCATTTTACTGTAGATTTTGTGTTATAATATGGCACTTGGAAGGAGACAAGACAGAAGCCTATGATCAGAACATTAGCAGCATAGGGGAGGATGGGGGAGATCAGGGCTTACACGCAAATGTCTCTAGCCTTCTTTTTCTTTTTGTGGTTTTTTTTTTTTCATATTGTGCTGACATCAATGCTTGCTAAAGGTTGAAAGCTGATGTTACAAGACAATTCAATGCTATTTGAAAAAAATACTTCTATTCTACTAGTCTTTAATTAAAGAAAAATCTTCTCAGACACAGGAAGCGTGTGCTGCAACTTAACAAAAAGATTTCCATAACCCAGGATGACCTAGTGTTACCTCTGTTTTCTGTTTTCCATTATCTTAGTATCAGCTTTTGTTTCTAAGGGCAAGTTGAAAGATACCTTGTTTGTCAGCTCCCATGAGATAGATGGTGGGCAAGGGAATATAGAAGAGAAGATGACCTTCAGGTGGCTTGCAGGCTACATTTACAAAGTAAACCACTGGTGGAACTATTTCCTTTCTTTTGGCCTGAGCATACTTGAGGTTACTGTGTAATGTCTGTTGCTAACAATAGAAATTTCTCTTACCTCTCTCCTAACAATTGTCTGGGTTTTAATTTTTAAAGTAGAATTAACTTTGCCCTCTTTGTCAAGAAAATTTTCTGTTTGTACATTGCTCCTGCATAAAGCTCTGTATTCACTTAAAAAGCCCGTAAGCGGTTTGACAGATGAAGGCAGTTTTTAGTGGTGTATTTGAAACTCTGAGTAACTAAATCAAGTAATCAAACCCATTCTAAAATGGCTTCTTCAAGAATCTGTCTAAAAATTTCTATCACAGAGAATCTCTCCCTCCCCCTCTTTTTCAAAATGAGCCAGGTATTTATACTTGTACAGCTCTGTCTCATTATGCATGATTCCCCTTTTCAGTTATTCACATCATGCACACTATGCCTTGGCTTGCAGTCATAAATGAGGTGAGGTGCTGTGAAATGTCACTAACAAATAATATTATGTGAGTTCGAGCTAGAAGTCAAAAAGGAGACCCAAACAGAGCTTTGTTTTCAAATTCTTCCATTATCATTCTCAGATGCAGATTGGATTGTAATACAATATTTGAAAGAAATTCTGGAAAGTAACAAAATAATTTCTAATCCTTTAAGACTAATAATATCATCCCCTGTAAATTGCACTAAAGGACTTAACATACCTATCCCACTCATTTTCCATTTCCTTCATCCAATCAACATAAATATTCCTTCCCAGCTTCCATATTTCAATAGGAATTGTGCTTCTGCACCTGAGGGCCAAATTTAGTCCCAGCCAAAGCTTTACTTTTTTTCTCCCCAAAGATCCCAATTAATGTCAACTAACTGTTGAACTCAATTGTCATATATGCTCTATCCCTTTAAAAGATTAGAAGAAATTTAAGGGAGAGCAACACAGATGACTAGAGGACTTGAAAGCAATGGAATTCAGTTTAAATGTTTGAACATGTCCACTAAAGTTTGGTGCCTCAATTTATTGGTATTCAGCTTGAGATAGCAAAGGTCTAGCTTTCAGGAGTGAGGAACACTCCTGGTTCCTCTTAACTTCAGTTGGAATTTTGTTCCTAGACATCTCACATTGGATGTCCATAAACTGAGGTATTCCTAATCAGTGAACCATTGGACCTTAATGTGCATGGCCTAGGTAAATAATGACTAAAGGGAAGGAGCACAATAGCTAAGAGTATATAAAGTTTCAACACTCAGGTGCTATGTTGATGAATGCATAGAAATATATAAGATAGATATTATCTCACCCACCTTGTCTCTGCATCTTTCATTGGACCAACTTATATCGATAAGAGAGACAAAATTTTGAGACACACACAGAGTTCTTCTTCAGGACTGGGAAAGGTGCTCCTGGCACCACCACTAAATGCAAGGTGCACTACACTCCATAAGATACATGCAGTAGCTGAAGGCCCACGAAGTGATGGGAGTTGTTTGGTGTCATCTGAAGAAATATAACTAGAAAAAAATCTGAAAATTTCCCTTTGTAAATTTTTTCTTTGCTTAAGATAGTCCTAACACTGTTATCTTATTAGACTAGGTGTGGCCAAACTGTGGCTCGGGAGCCACATGTGGGTCTTGAATGAAAAATTGTGGCTCCTGGAAGAACGTCAGCAAATCAATTTAGGAAAGCAGCCCCAGCATAGGAGTTCAGAAGGGGGTTGGGATGGTGGGAAGAAGCGCGGCATGGTTGGGGATGGTGGGGAGAAATGTGGCATGGTTGGAATTTTAAAATCTCGCCACTAGCCTGCAGTCTTCCACATCAAGCAGCAGCTAAGTTTTTACTGTATAGGCCTAATTTTCATGGTAACGCTAAGTAATTACTAGAATGTGACATTAGTAGGATCAATATTTGTCCTCTTTTTACAATACAATCAAAGTGTGCAATGAATTATAAACTTAATAATTTTGGAGTAGGTAAAAGCATATGGCTATATGCCTCAGTGTGGCTCTCAAAGGTTTAACAATCAACTTGTGTGGCTCTCTAGTTCCATAAGTTTGGCCATCCCTGTATTAGACCATGGAATCGGTTCCCATAGAAAGTGGTGGGGTGCCCCATTGCTCAAGTCATTTATAACTATGTATTGGATAAAAGACTAGAAAATATACAGTTGGTGATAATTCTGTTTTAGAAAGATCTCATATGTCTCTTTCATCTAGACTATGTAGTGCTAGTCCTCCTCACTGCCAGAAAATGTATAGCCGAACTCAGAAAAGATTGGTGCAAAGCTGCCTTTAAGTCTTTTTAGTGTTCCCCTAATCCTCAATGAACTATTTGCCAGATTAGTCCCTGGTATAAATCAGAGCTATTGTCTGACTATCTAACTTGTACAGGCTATCAACAGTTTCAAGGGATTAATACAGCAGCTGTAAATGAGCAACACTTCTTGTTTCAGTCATGTTTCAAGTGTGCAGACAAATAGTGAAAGCAAAGACCTGCTAGAAGAGGTGTTTGAAGTAAATCTAACTCTAGTTCTACTTATTTTCAAAACAAGGTATGACAAGCTCAGATGACTTGGAGTGAATAATTCTAACTGGATGGTCCCCAGATTAATTCTAAATGAATGGACAGCAAGGACTTCCAGCCAAAAAGTCACTGGGTTTATAGAGATAAAACATCAACAATATTTATGAGAGTAGAATCATAGAAATGTTGGGCTGAAAAGACCTCGAAAGGTTATCTAGCCCATCTCCCCAACATATATTTTCTGATCTGTCCTTAAAATCTCCAATAAAAGGAATTCCACAACCTTGCTAACATGTTCCAGTGGTTAATTAGGAAGTTTTGCCTAATATCTAACCTAAATCTCCCTTGCTGCAAACTAAGTCAATTATTTTTTGTCCTACATTGGGGGCAAGGGGAGGCATGAAGAGTGCTTGATGAATGTCCAGTTTGTAACAACCGTCTGCATGTCTGAAGACTTCTTAGGTTCTCCCTTTGGCTGTGTTCACACACAAAGTGCTTGTTTTGAAACAAAGTCTTATTTTGAAACACCTTATTTCGAAATTTAAAAAAAGTGTTTTCGAAATAAGGGAAAAGGAGGGAATTGAAATAGCATGTCCAGTGTGACATGCTGTTTCGAAATAGGAGAGGGGAGGGGGAGGGAGGCTCTGTGCTGACCCTGGAGGCCCCACCCCTGGGATTCCCCTGCCCCGCCTCCTGCCTGGCGTGGGGGGCTTCCTCCGCCCACTCGTGGCCCTGCCCTGCACAGGGGGGCTTCCTCTGCCCTCCTACGGCCCCTGTCCGGTGTGGGAGGGCTTCCTCTGCCCCCCATGACTGCTGCCTGGGATGGGGGGGGCGGAGGAAGCCCCCCTGTGCTGGGCAGAGGCTGCGGGGGGGCAGAGGAAGCCCCCCGTGCCAGGCAGCAGCTGTGTGGGGGCAGAGGAAGCCCCTTGTGCCAGGCAGCAGCCGCGGGGGGGAGGTGGAGGAAGCCCGGGGGCAGGGTGCCCCAGGCTTGGGGGCAGCCCCAGCCAGCTTCCCCCCCTTCCCCTTGCTGGGGGTAGGGGGGCGAAGGGGGCTGAGGCTCCCATCCCCCCCTGCTCCCAGCAAGGGGAAGAGGGGGAAAGCTGGCTGGGGCACCCTCCGACCCCCTGCACCCCACTCAGCACCCTGGCCAGGGTGCTGATCCCTGACCAGGGTGCTGGGGGTGGGTGGGATCTTCCCCCCCCGCAGGGTGCTATGCACCCTGGGAGGAAGGCCCTTGTTATTTTGAAACACTCTTTGTTTTGAAATAACATGTCCAAATGGCTTATTTCAAAACCACTTGTTTCGAAATAACCCTCCTTTCGAAAGCAAAGTGGGTTTAAGCTGTTTCAACAGGAGGGCTCTTGTTTCGAAATGAGGAGCTCCCTCCTTTTGAAACAAGAAAACGTTGTTTGGACATAGGGACTTTTATTTTGAAACAACCAGTGTTGTTTTGAAATAAAAGCTCTGTGTGAACATACCCTTTGTCTTCTCCTCCCTAGACTGAAAATGCCCAGTCCTTTCAACCTTCCTCATAGGTAATGGTTTCTAAACCTCTTACTATTTTTGTTGCTGTGCTCTGCGGTCTCCCCAATTTGTTCATATCTTTCTTAGTTTGATGCTTAAAACTGGACACTATTCCAGATAGGGTCTCAGAGTGGAACAATTATCTCTTGTGACTTATATATATATATATATATAACTCTCCTCTTAATATATCCCAGAATGACATTTACCTTTTTTGTCATTTGCCCTTTTTTTGCCATATAGTACTGCTGACTAATCATAGACCCTGGAAGGGACCATGAGAGGTCTTCGAGTCCGGTCCCCTGTAGTCATGACAGGACCAAGTACCCTCTTAAATCATCCCTGACAGGTGTTTGTCTAACCTGGTCTCAAAGACTTCCAGTGATGGAGATTCCACAACCTGCTTAGGCAACTTATTCCAATGATTAAACACTCTGACAGTTAGGATTCATTTTCCTAGTGTCCCACCTAATCCTCCCTTGCTGTACTTTAAGCCCATTGCTTCTTATCTTATCAATGGCAGTTAAGTAGAACAATTTTTCTGCCCCCTCCTTGCAACAACCTTTTAGGTACCTGAAAACTGTTATCATGTCCCCTTTCAGTCTCCTCTTTTCCAAACTGAACAAACTCAGCTCTTTCAGTCTTCCCTCATAAGTCAAGTGTTCCAGACCTCTAACCATTTGTGTTCCTCCTGTTTGGACTTTCGCCAAGTTGGCCACAGCTTTTCTGAAATAAGGCACCCAGAACTGGACACAATACTTCAGTTGAGGCCTAATCAGGGTGGAGTAGAGCAGAAGAATTACTTCTTGTGTGTGTCTTACAATACTCCTGTTAATACATCCCAGAACAGTGTTTGCTTTTCTTGCAACATTGTTACACGGTAGACTCCTATTTAGCTTGTGGTCTACTATGACACCTAGATTCCTTTCCATAGTATTCCTTCCTAGGCAGTCATTGCCCATTTTGTATATATGAAATGGATCGTTCTTTCCTTAGTGGAGTACTTCGCACTTGTCTTCACTGAATTTCATTCTGTTTATCTCAGACTCTTTCACCAGTTTGTTCAAATCATTTTGAATTGTGATCCTATCCTTCAAAGCACTTGCAACCTATCCCAGCTTGGTATCATTGGCAAACTTTATCAGTGTACTCTCTATACCATCATCTAAATCACTGATGAAAGTATATTAAACAAAACCAGACCCAGAACCAGTTTCAATTCAATTTATGATACACTGTAACCCAGGGGTGTTGCTGGCACTGGGCACCCTGGGGCAAGTTCCCTGCACCTTAGCGCCAGTGCCCTGGATCTCCGGCCCAATTGGGCTGGAGATCCAGGGCCCGGCCACCAGTGGCCACAGAGGCCCTGTCCCTGGCCGGGGATCTGGGGCCTGGCTGCTGGCAGCTGTGGTGGCTCTGTCCCCATCCGGAGATCTGGGGCCCGGCCGCCAGCAGCCGCGGTGGCCCCATCCCAGGCCGGGGATGCAGGACCTAGCTGCCCGCGGTGGCATGGCCACGCCTGGCCCTGGCCCTGGCCAGGAGGCAGGGCCTGCCAGCTGGGGGCAGGGCCTGCAGGACGGGAGGTGGGGCCTGGGCCCGTGCCCCGGTTCCCTCCCCTGGCCAGTGATGCCCCTGCTATAACCCCCAGATCCTTTTCTTTGGTACTGCTGTCTTGCTATTTACTCCCTTAAGTTTTATTTCTGCATTTGATTTTCCTTTCCTAAGTGTAATACTTTTCATGTTCCTATATTAAATTTCATCTTATTGATTTCGGATTTCCTCAGTGTTTGCAATTTCTCCAAACTTGGTGTCATCTGCAAATTTTATAAGTGTATTCGCTACTCTGTTGTCCAAATTATTTTATGAAAATATTGTAGAGTATCAGGGCCGGAGTGACTAGCACTTATGGTGTCAGTTATGAAAATTTTCTGCAATATATCTAGGAAATCTTATTAAATTAACTTTAAGTAGTTTTGGATTCCATTGTATTGAGCTGCAAAATTCATGTAATCATGTAGGATTACATGCAACTTGTCTAGTGGGAGTGTGTGGCCAGTGTAAACCCTAGGTACTGTCGGTGCTTTAAAAAACTATTTAAAACAATTTGACAGAGAAGAATGAACTTTTGGGACAAACAAAATTAACAGGGTTTAGCTTCCTAGAAAATAATCTGTTGGGAGATGGCAGCAAATTTCCAGCTCTGGATTCAGTTTTCTGAAACTATGCTCTGAAGAGAGAACCCTGCTGATTACCTATTCTCTAAATCAGAAAGCCCAGTCTGTATAGCTGAATCTGTTACCAACTTGTGGCCTCAGACAAACCTTTGATTGATTTGAAGGACTGATCACCTATCGGAGCCCCTTTTTTGGAGTAGGGGATGATCACTCTTAAAGTTATTATCGTGCATATAGATTTTTATTTTGGTCAGACTTGCTTGCTTGGGGAATCACAGTGTAGGCAGGAGACTGCCTCATGGAGATACCACTGTTGGGAAGAAGAGAGAGGTAGAGAGCTATGTCCAAAACAGATGATAACTGAGGATCTGGGAACCTAGAATGGTATCCTGGATGGACCATGGAGGATGGAATATATGCACAGTCACCCTAATCTCTGGCATCTGCCTTACAGTGATTTTATCTAATCAATATTTCCATAGATTCTGTGAAGGACATCATATTGTAAAGCCAGACAGCATGAGGACATAGAACTACTAAGCAAAATGCTTAGTCCCTTTCCCAATCTTGTAAAACATAAGGAAAGAAAGAACTTGAGGCACCCTATTCCAGCTATGTCACTGGAGATAAAATATTTAAGTGCGATACCATATAAGGACTGCAGAAGGATCACTGAAAACATAACAGTCCTGATGGTCCTTGGTCCAAGGTCGTCAAAGATATAATTGAATTAATTGACAAGGAATGTATCTAGGTTATTAACTTTTCTTTATTTTAAAATTTAGATATTTTATAATACATCAAATAGCAATATAATAACATAATTGTACTTTGTGTATCATGGGATTCCAGAATGGTTAATAGGTAATGACCCACCACTGTCATTTTGGCAATTATTCAGCTGAAGCACACCACATTAAGTGCTTACTAAGACACAGTCAAATGTTAGCAAGAAGGCTGATACTGATAGCAAAAAAACCATGATGAAAGCAAAATCACTTGGTGGACCCAAGAGACTCACACTTAGCACTGTCAGGATATCTCCACATGCTTCTATGTTTCACTAAGTCACTAGGTTAGAGACTCACAGACCAAGGAACAAAAGCCTTGGTGCCATCATCTAGTAATCTTCATGAGGCAAATCATTTAATACTGGTTTAGTTCAAAAGAGACCTAGATGCCAGGAAAGTAAAGCAATACAAGTAACTAGACAAGCTTGGTCTCAGTGCAAAAGGCCAACTAGCAGGGAAAGGGGAACAAAAATCAGGCTCACTGATTGGGCAGGGGGAGCAAAAGGCGCAATTGCCCAGGGTCCCAGTGAATTAAAAGGGACCAGGTAGGTGGGAGGGTAGATACATATCATCCTCTCCTTCATAACCCCATTGCCCCAAGGCTCACTTCACTTGTCTGCCCCTCTCTTCACTGACATTACCTATTATGCACCAGGCAGGGTCCCAGTAGCTGAGGGGGTGGTATCTGCTACTCAACTTATCAGATTTATCATTAATCTCCTTGGGGATACCAAGGGAACCAGGAAACTGAGTAGCAGATACCATCTCCTCAGCCACCCAGGAACCTACATGTCACATAATAAATAAGAAAGAATTTCTGGCAGAAGTCCACTTGGCCCTGAGTCATCTCATTCTACGATGGGCCATCGACTTCTGCCTAAGGCCCGAATTGCTGTTGGTGGACCTGGAGAGGATGATTTCAAGCAAAGTGGCAAGCAACATATCAAGGCAAAAACAGCAACCCCACAGACCCAAGGTCATTTGCCATTACCCTGACCCTCCCAGGGTTAGTCAGACAGGAGGAATAGAAAGCACCTAAACAAAATCAAGGACACTGACATTTTGTTTCTTAAAGACATCCAAAATATTTGTTATGGAATGCATTTCTATAAAATCAAAGAAGATAGGGATAGAAGGTCATCTAGTTGTGACAACTTACACACTATTGTAATAATCTTGGTACTTTGTGAGGTATCATCTGAAAACTCACTACTTGCAGATCAGTAATGTCATGGTAAAATGCATGTAGCACCATTATGAGTAAAGTTATGAACATAAACTGAAATCATGACTGAAGCATGTGTCCTAGCTAAGGCTGGAGGGGGCTAAACCAATTTCTCAAAAACAAAGGGAAAGCTGATGGACCATCACCTATCACGTTGCCATTCTTTGGAAAGAAAAGGGACAGGGCCAAAAAGCTATATATGAAACAGCATGTGGTCTTCTTTTGCCACAAGATTCTCCCTGTCCCCCATCTCTTGGTTTTCATCTGGACGTGCTTCTCAGAGAGGAAATGAAACTAGAAAAATGTGGGGCAAACATTCCAAGAGACTCCTTCTCTTTCCCTATCCATCTGACTCTGCACTAGAGAAGAAAAAAGAAGCAAATGATATACTCTCAGAAAGGAGCCCTGACCAACAAGTTTGGCCAGTAATGCTGTGGGAAGCATGCACTAAAGCACTTTGCTTTGAATCTAATGTAGTTTGTTAAGTTAGGCACTAGAAAACGCTTTTGTTTGTATTTTCTTGTTACCATTTCTGACTTCTAGCCCTTAGTGCTTGTACCCATTTAATATTTAACTATTTTAGTTAATGAGCTTGTTTTAGTGTTTTATCTAATCCAGTGTGTTTAAATGAAAGTGGCTGGTAACTCCATTTAAGGTGGTAGGCCTAATGTATATTGTTCCCTTAAAGGAATAATAGACTTTATATATTTGGACTGTTCAGGAGAGATTTGGACAGTAAAAGAGAAGGATTTCCAGGGGAAAATCCAAGACAGGGAATGTGTTGGGGGGTCACTCTGCAGTTGCACAGAGACTCAGAGTGTGACTTGAAGGCTAAAAGGCAGTTTTTGAACCTCCCAGGTGGGAGCTACTGCTGGCAAGGAGGTGTAAGACACCCAGGGTTTTAGGGCAGGGGTGACACAACCTCTCGTTGGTGTGGATTGCACCCGAGTATGTCACAGTGCTACTGACAGTGATGTGCTGAAGAGAGTAACCCATGCTTCATAGCCAACAACAATCAAAAATACCAGTAGTTGCAAATGTGTGCTGTAGGTGTTGGATCCACTTTCTCAGTCAGCTTAACAGGCCTGAGCAGAATAAACTACTTTGGGAAGTAACAACACTTATGGGATCAAGAGGTTAGCAGAGTTCAGGGAAAGTACTTATTAACCAATAAACAATTAGGTAGATTGACTAATAACTAATGATGCAGACTGATCTTTTCATTATACGGGTGTATCCTGACTTGCATCCAAGACATTACTGCTTTTGTATGTTATAAATTTTCATTCACTTTTCAGAGAAAGAGGTAGGTGTAATAGTAGCTAGAAGAGTAAGGCAAGTCATGGGCCACAGGTACTAATTTTTGTTTCCTTGACCCATGGAAGGTAATGGGCCAGTCATTACAAACTTATGTTCTACAGACTTGGGGTCTTACGTTCTCAACTTTTTGCAAATCGCAATACACTTGGCAGCATATGGTGACCTTGCAGGACACACCAGCCCACCCCTTCCAGGCAGAATCCAGCCACCTCCCCAGCTCTGTGCAGCATACTTGCCCCTGTGTAGTGACACAGTAATGTGTCCTGACACAGTGGCTGAGACCCGCTGTTCTACTGTCCTACCTTATTACTATTGTCATTTTGGGCTAGGTTATGATATCCTTGCTCATACTAAGTAGTGCTTTACTCCTCAAATACTTTAGAATCAATGAGACTATCCACAAAGTAAGGTACTACTCTAAGTGAAAAGATGTGAGAATCTGGCCTTTGCTTATATGTTGTAAAAATGTATCCCTTTTCCCTTTAATCTATTTGTTATATTTAGATTGTGAACTCTAGAGGACATACTATCTTCATAGGTACTATCTTCATGTGTGTTCTGCAGCACACTGCAGACAAATCCTGATAGACTTTAGACACTATTACAATAAAATAAAAATGCCATTAGCAGAAAGACTAATGTCCTAATCTACATCAGGAATTTTAGTAGCACTCTTAGAATCTAACCTTACTCAATGGAAACTTTTATGCCAACAACTACTAACAGTCTGTTTTACATCTCAGTGAGGATGTCTGCTTTTTTTCTGTGAGACCAGAAACTTTGTTTCAGTTGCTTGCACAATTTCACTTTAGAGGACAAAAGATTTGCAGCCCAAACAGCTGGATCACTTCCTCCTACCACGCTGTCCTTGGAGACAGTCGGCCCATTAAGAGCAAGCTCACAGATTCCATTTCAACAGATGCAGCTCACATTTATTCAGGGTACAATTGATGGGATGACTCACCGCACAACTAATGCAACTTCACATTTTTTTAAATTATACCTTGAGTTCATTCAGGCAAAATAGATTTTTACTGCTTTTAATGTGCTATTTTAAGGACAGGGTAACAGGACAATGCACATAGGTAGAAATGGAAAGACATGATTGTCCCTACACAAGCATGAAACTGAAAGCATGCAATTAAAAATGCAGTCTACTAAAAGGGAATGTATGCACTATGTTACAGTTCTATTTGCCTGGAAAAAGATGTAATGTCTATTTGGCCCTGATTTCACCCAGACCAAAGGAAGCAAAATAGGCCAGGTCCTAAACTGATGTAAAATTACTCCATTTACTTCAAACGAGCTATACCAATATACATCAGTTGAAGATCTGACCCGCAGCACCATGGTAATTTGAATCTTAATCAACCCAATACTTTGATTTTTTTTTTTTTTGGTTGGTTGGTTGGGATGTTTTTTAAGAAGAACTGTTAAGAGACCTAGAGATGTCTTCTAGTAACATCTTATACTTCATCTTACATAGTTATAAGCTAAGAGCCAGTCTGAGTTTTCATCACATACTTGAACAATTTGAAATCAAATCATTTACAATACCTGTATACATTTGGATAACCTACTTCCCCAGTACTTTCTTGTCTTCACACCTGATTGCTTTACTCTTCCAGACTGGCCTACAAGTAGCACTAACAAAATACTATGAGCGAGTTGGTTCTCGTAATTTGAGTTCAGCCAGTAGGAATTTCTGGACATTTTGCTTCTGAGCCTTTTGTGGAGATCTGAGAGGTTTAGCTGAATGTTGAAAACAAAATATTTAAAGTTTTAAAGATCAGAGGTGAAATTCTAACCCAACTGAAGACAGTCAAATGGAGCTAGGATTTCACCTATGGTGACCAGATAGCAAGTGTGAAAAATGGGGATGGAGGTGGGGGATAATAGGCACCTATATGAGAAAACACCGCAAATATATGGACCATCCCTATAAAACTGGGATATCTGGGCACCCTAATTTCATCCTACTAGCTTGTCATAATGCAAAATAAGGTCAGTCTGGCTACAGTAAGAAATTTACAAGTTGATGTAATTCCTTCAGTTTATTTCAAAGAGAAGAGCAATTAAAATAGTACCTGGCAACAGAATTAATTTTCAGTTGTTTAAGAAGTTAGGTTTGTTTTAGGCAAGTCTTTTCTGCAGTCTTGAGAACAGTTATGGAACATCATGAAATAGTACAAGCTGTTCCTTTTAGCCTGATACCACATCTCCCTCCAGTTACCCACCGTCTACAACTCATCATATTCTGTGGACAGAATGAGTGCAGGAAAAAGGTGGTAACTACTGGAGAAGCAGTATTGGAGGCAGTGAACATCTACCTCAGCATCACCACTGATTGCCATGATTTGAATGACATAATAACAATGTAAAAGCTTTTCCCTGTGCTTTGAGTCATGTGGCAGCATCTAGGAAAGGTGGCGTTCAACACTTGATGTCGGACTCAAAGGACATTGTCACTTGGTTCACTGAATGGATATTATGTTTTCCATGAGAATAAGGGCAGCTGGTCCACTCAGAGACTAAATGAAGAGTCAGAGCTTATCCAAAATGACCTATTAACACTGATGCATCTATTTTAGTATCTATAGTAAAGGTCTAAAATGCTGCAGCGATACAATGCAAGCTGCAGTGCCAAATTCTGGCCCTACTGAAGTCAGTTGCTTTTTGTAGAACCAGGATGTCACCCATAGTGTTTTGGATATTACAGTATGCTACTATTCTTTAACAGATGCCCCTCAACTTCATCGTAGTCTGGAATTGTTGTATTGGAATGTAGTCTGGAGTGATCTTTTTGGATTTGCCTGAATGTAACACTGTTATATGTGCTCAGGCAATGCTAATCTCACTGAAGATCATGACATTCTAACATATGTATCCTTCCCTGTGATCTCAGGTAGAAGACATTTTATCCACAGGAAAAAAATTGCTGACAGCTCCTTATGGTGCATATGCCCTCACTGCAGCCACAGGAAGCTCACTGGAGATGCAGAAACAGGAAGATCAAATTTACAAGCTTCTGTAAAGAACAAATGGTGGGAGGAGGGTTAAAGGGATCCAGGGGGAATGCTTAATTCTGCAAATAAATTTTGCAAATGTTCGACAAGAGTCAATAAATAAACTCAGCGCCAGAGGATGATTTTGTTAAATACTGCAGTGCAAGTTAGTCTTAATTTATGATCTCTAATGTAAGAAAACTCCTTTTATTACATCAGAAATTCTTGTGTCTCCCCTTGCCTAACAGCAGGCTACTGTATTTTCCTCTACGCACCCTACCCCTTTTATGCAAACCTGTGTTTTAAAGGATGTTCTGTAGCAGATGGGGCCATGGGCAGTCTGGCCAAATGGTGGAAGCAAGAGTTTGGCCTACTAGTTAGAGCTGAGCTAAGGGTGTGCAGAGTCCAGGAAATAAGCCAAGGGTTAGTAATAGAGGGACAGAAGCCAAAGTCCCTAGCCAGAGGATAAATTTGTGTTATAAGCCAGAGGTGGAACCAGGGTTCAGTATTGGAGAGAAAAAAGCCAAATGCCAGAATTCAAGGGTCAACCAGAATGTTAAAGCAGAGGCAGAGCTGGGGACTGAATCCAGAAGTTTGAAGTTGGATGGGAGCAGGGACTGGCATTAGGGCTGGAACAAAGTACGAGCAGAAACTGTAATAAGGGCAAGGGCATCTGTGGGCATAGTACATATTGAGCAGACAGTGATCTGTTCTAGGGACCAGACTTATAAAGAGGGCTGCTAAATCAGCAGCAAATCAAGGGCTATGACACAAACAAGGAGTCCTGTGGCACTTTGAAAGACTAACAAATTTATTTATTGCATGATTTTTTTGTGGACACAGGACTCCGTGTTTGTTTTACTGAACTAGACTAACACGGCTGCTCCTTTGTAATGTGGACACTGTGTCAGTTCCAAGGTAGTGCAGCTGTGTTCACTGGTTGCTCAGCAGCCAAGTTAGTAAGGGAGGAGAGCAGGCAAGCAGCTATTCCTAGCTGGTTTGGTTGCTGACAGCACCACCTTTTGGGCATTCCTTTTGGAGTCACCTCCCAGTAGACCTTGAGCTGTGTTTTCTGAGCTACAGCTGATGGAAAGTTCTGCAGCTTCCACAGATGCACCCTTGGGCCATATCCCTCCCAGTCAGTGCGATACTGGAGTCTTTCTTGGACTTGGCAGGAGAACAGAATTTGCTTGGAGCTGCATGGTTATCGGCAGAGGGGAAGGAGCAGTGTGGTGTGAGAAGAGATTCATAATGAAGGTTTCAGAAGAACAAGGGATCTTTTGGGATTCTAGCTGCTGCAAACAAGATCCTGCTGAGTTGTCATTCAGTGATTGCAAATGGCTCTTCGTATTTATGATCCAGCTTTCTGGAATGCAGTTTTGGGTGGACAGCCAAATATTATCCCTTACCTTTAGGTTGAGGGGACAATCAATAGCATCAGTTAATGTGTTAGTTATAAATTGTCATAGTTTTTTCTAACTGGTATCTTTGAAGAGTGAGCTGCTGAGCGCTTGGTCCTGAGGCTAGGAACAATCCATCAATAGTTTCTGTTAGATCTAATAAATTCTTATTTATGGCAAGGATCCTCATTGGTCTTAGCCACATCCTAGTCCATAGTTTTCTGAAGCCCTCAGAATGGCCAGAGCCTCCAGATTAGTGGTTTTCAAACTTTTCTTCCTGGGACCCAGTTGAAAGAAATCATTTGCGCCCCATGACCCAACAGTTATATCTTTGAGCAGTGCATTCCAGTCATCTAGTGGCAGCAGTAGAGGTCACCGTGACGCAGTGCCTGAAGGTCTGCAACCAAGTACTGGGTCCTGACCCATGGTTTGAAAACCACTCCAGATGGATAATTGGGCATGGCAGGAATAAGTGCTACAATAGCAATCAGAGGCTATGTCTACACTACAGGTCTTGGTTAATCTGGTTTGATAAGGTCTACTTTAAGCTGGCTTAAAGTAGACCTTATTAAATCAGCTTAGAGTGTCAACGCTTAAAATGGCAGGAGACTGCCCATGTCCACACTGGCAGCTGCTAGGTCACCCTAGGGGTGGTGCATTGTGGGTACGTGGCCCACAGTGCACCACAGCAGAGGTGCGCGTCTTTCCCAGCTGTGCCTTTACTACAGGAAGTGAGTGACCACACAACCCTCCATACTGTGTATTGCAACAGGGAGCCCAGGGAGGTCAGGCAGCCTGATGTGGCCTAGCAATGTGGCAGTGCAGCACTCCACACCTTCCCAGCACTGCCCAGACTCCTCCAGCTCTGGACCAGGTGCCACAGGGCAACTGCCAGTGCAGGGGCAGGACGCAACAGTTGTTAAGATTAAAACACAAGGAAACAGCACATAGAGGAAGGTGAAGTCAAATCGACTGTTGTAATGGGAAAAAAAATCCATAGTCATGAGTTAATCCTGCTTTCACACAATCTAATCTAAAAGAAATAGCAACTTTCTTTCTTTCTTTCTTTTTTTCTTATGTGCTGTTTCCCAGTGTTTGAATCTTAACAAGTGCTTTGATTTGCTATTACAGTGTGATCAGATCCTATGTCTTATACTCCCCTGCATTTATTTTCCTCCTATTCTATAAGTTCCCTCATCTTCAAACCATCTGACAAAGTGGAATTGTCTCCTATGAAAGCTCATCCAATAACTAAATTTGGTAGTCTTAAACAATGCCTTTGGACTCCTTGTTTGTTTTTCAACAATATCAGGGGGGTTGGGCTGAGAATGGGAGAGAGTATTCTCCCCAGGACTTGCTAGTTTGAATTAGGTAGGGGGCACTATTGCATATAGAAAATCAAGCCTTGGCTAACTTGAACTAACAATTTGAATTAACACAGCTACATTGGGTTAATTCGAACTAATGAGTTCAAATTAAACATCACTTCAAAAGTAAACCAGGTTTTATAACTTCCAAGTTAGCTTTCATCAGTTCAACTAAGGCAGTCCTTAGTTTGAATTAATGAAAGCCAGTGTGGCCATGCATTTATTTAATTCAAATTGCTCCTCATTAATTTGAATTAAATTTTAAGTGTAGACATATCCAGAGAGACTGAAGTAAAATGCCAGAACTTGAGAGTCAGTGAGGGATGTAAGCCACACATAGAGCAGGGGATCAAAGCCAGAAGTTTGAAGTCAGGGGAGATCAGGAGCAGGGAGTGGAACAGGAGCAGGAGCAGCTGCAGACATGGGACATAGTGAGCAGCCACTGAGCTGCTGGGACGGGGAACAGGTTTATAAGCTGGGCTGCTAAACCAGCAGTCAGCGAGAGACTGTGGCCACTGTCAATGACAAGGCAGTGCATCTGGGCTCATTGACTGACTAGCAGAGAAGTTAAGAAGGAGCAGGCAAGCAGCTGGTCTTAGCAGGTCTGGTCTATGATATCAAGATCCAAAGGGGTAGCTGTTTTAGTTTAGTTCAGCAAAACAAACAAGGAGTCCCATGGCACTTTTAAAGACTAACACTTTTATTTATTGCATGAGCTTTCATGGGAGAAAAATCCTACTTCGTCAGATGCTGACAAAGTGGGGTTTTTCTCCCATGAAAGCTCATGCAATAAATAAATGTGTTAGTTTTTAAAAGTGCCACAGGACTCCCTGTTTGTGGTGGTCTATGACAGACTCCATTATTGGTATTTGTAAAATTCGTCCTCCATGTCTACTACCTTTCACAAAGACCTTATATGCATTCCCCATCTTCAAGCATCTGATGAAGTGGGATTTTCTCCCACAAAAGCTCATGCAATAAATAAATCTTAGGCTTTAAAAGTGCCACAGGACACTTGTTTGTTTGTTTATTTTGCTGAACTAGACTAAAATGGCTACCCCTTTGGAACGTGTCATCTTGTACACAGTGTACTAGGGGTCCTTTTATGGAAAACATCTGCAAATTGTCTATTTTGTCTATATTTTTTTTTTATCTATCACCTTCAGTTGGACACATTTCTAAAGATGCAGAAAATTTCATCGCTTGTGTGCTTAGTTTGAAAGATTTGTATAGTTAGCCTGGGACTCCCTCTGTGCTTCAGGGTTTTTAGGATAATGATTTTTAGCATGTGTGCTGTCTCTGTTTATTCATGCTACCTTTACTTTTGACACTATGTCATGTACACTTGGTGCATGGTAGGCTGGAGGGCTGCTGCTAGGAGGCTAGGCTTCTGTACTACATACAGCCTGATTACAGGACTTTCCCAGACACATGTAGCTGATGTGTTTTCTGTATATAACTTTAAGGTATGGGGGTATATAGTGCCACCTTCTGTCTGCACAGTATAGTACAGTTCAGCAGTTTAACTTGCTTTTAGCTATGTTAGTGTTTTCCAACCAGTGTGCTGTGGCACATGGGTGTGTTGTAAGGCCTCAGCAGGTGTGCCACGGAAATTTTTTGAAAAACTACTCAAAGAAGTCTGGATTGTTCATGAATATTTATGAGTTCATTTGGAGACTTCATGATGGTGTGCCTCAAAATAATTAGTTACCAAGGTGTGCCACAGCAGAGATGTTGGGAACCACAGATCTATGTGCTAATAAAATACACACACAGTACTAGGGAAATAGCTAAAGACTTCAGCGCATAAGAAACACAACATTTTACTGAGTAATATAATTAGAAAGCAAAGAATGTATTCCAGTTAAACTCCATTTTAGTATTTTAGGTGAATTCTCTGCTCTTGAGAAGTTCCACAGGGACAGCTATATTAGTCTAGTTCAGCAAAAGAAGCAGAGTCCTGTATCCTAAATTTGTTAGTCTTTAAGTGTCACAGGACTCCTTGCTTCGTCTGTTCTTGAAAGGTTCCCTTAATCTAATAAATATCGAAATAACCCACTTGTCAACTGGGCAGGCACAACACAGGCACAGTCATTTAAACGTCCCCACAGCAAACTATTGAAGTATCACAACCAGATCCCTTTTCTGGAGGGACTAGCATGAGAGTTGAGAAAGCAGCTCATTTGCATTACCCATTCAGTGCTAGGATTGCAAGTATGCCTGCCAATTTAGTGTGTGAGACAGACATTCGCACCTGGAACGCGATGGAAACCTGAAATTCCTTTCACAAAGACCACTGCCAAATGACCTGCCAGTACTGACTTGTAACTGGATAATTTCTTACCACTGTGGAAGATGCTGTGGACGAGTTAAAAAATGAGTTTTGTGGAATTCACAACAAAGTTTCCTGGAAAGAGAGAAGGCAATGTTTGGGCATGGGGTAGATGCAAGGACACAACCCCTTGGAGATCAGGAAGGAAGGGATGTGTGTCACCCTGCAAGAATTGTCAGCAGGGATGTGTGCATCTCCATGTTGTTACTTTAGGGCTCCTGTCTGGAACCCACTCAGCTGTGTATTGGCAACTGTGGCAGGAATGCAGCATCAGCCAGACTAGCCATTAGTGGCTTAAGGAGTTAACAGCTAATGGGAGATCTGTGCAAATATCACAGGGTCAAAGACTATCAAAGTGCAAAGTAATGCACATAGGAAAACATAATCCCAACTATATAATTTAGTCTAATTTAGCTGTTACCACGCAAGAAGGGTCTTGGAATCCTTGTGGACAGTTCTGTGAAAATACCTGTTCAGTATGTCACGGAACTCATAAAAAAGCTAGCCATTAGGAAAGAGAGAGATAATAAGGCAATAAAAAATGATGCCTCTGTATAAATCCATGGTATGTTCACACCTTGAATAATGAATGCAGTTCTGGTCACCCTATGTCCAAACTGAGGTCAAGGGTAGGGGTCTGAGTAAAGACAGATGCATCCTGGAGGTGAACACCTGGCTGCGAAGATGGTGTCACCAGGAGGGCTTTGGCTTCCTTGACCATGGGTTGCTGTTCCAGGAAGAAAGACTGCTAGGCCGAGATGGACTCCATCTGTCGAGGAAGGGGAAGAACATATTCGGATGTCGACTGGCTGACCTAGTGAGGAGGGCTTTTAACTAGATTTGAAGGGGAAAGGAGACCAAATCCCCAGGTAAGTGACTGTAGTAACCCTTGGGGAGGAAGGGGTTAACACTGTGGTCAGTGAGTCCCAGGACGGCCAATAGGAATGAAGCACAGGTTTTTGAATTGGAACAGCAGCCTTGCCTGTCCCTGTTTGGATGCAGCAGAGTTCCTGGAAGGATCAGGAGGAGGCCAGAGGGGCCTGGGGAAGAATCCAGCAACATCCTTACCAAAGATAAGTTAAGTTTGTTACTGACCAGACGTGGGTAGAACAGGGAATGTTTATTTAGACGCAGTCAGGGTATTTTCTTTGTTTTGGGTTTGGTTTTGGATTTCTCTTTGCTGAGCACATGTACCCCCTCCCACTACCCTGTAACTACCTAAGTTAATTCCCAGAGAAGCAACTCTGTGTTTTTTATCTGTTCTTTTTGATTAAAGACTCTACCTTTTAAGTAAGTTCTGGTTCTGTGTCCTGGAAGGGTAAGAGGTTTGTGTACACGTGCCTCAGACTGCACAGGCAGCTACTAAAGAGGACTTTGTTCCAGTTCCAGGTCATATTGCAGCTGGAGTTCAGTCACTTTCCTGAGGGAGGAATAAAAGTGATTGAGGATACCTCACAGGAAGGAATTCCCAAGTGCACCTTCCTGGGTTTCAAGAGGACTTTTTGCATTTGGGTGGTGGCAGTGATACCACTCCAAGGCCAGGAACTGGAGGCCTTGGAGAGTTTTAAGAGCAGGCTTTAAGGCCAGTGGCTTTTCTGGCCTGTTACGGGCCCCCACCTTCTGCACTCAGAGTGCCAGAGTGGGGAAACAGCCTTGACAGTGACAACGTGGGAGACCTGGGGGAAGGGATGGAACTTGGGGGTGGAACAGGGACTGTAACACCAGGGATAACAGAGAAGGTAGTTGGAACATGGAGGGGAATCAAATAATTATGTTACATGGTCTAATGAAGCTTTAATATCTGAGGCAGGTGCAGGAGGACAATCCCAGGAGAAAATACAATGAGCTAGATGTAACAGAACTGAAAATCAACTTGGGAAAGTAGGGCAATCAGCCTGGTATCTTAGGTGCCTGTACATGAATGTAAGGAGCCTTGGAAACAAGCAGGAAGAATTGGTAGTACTGGTGCAGACAAGGAACTATGATATAATTGAAATAACAGAGACATGGTGGGATAGCTTGCATGACTGGAGCTCTGCCATGGATGTGTATAAGTTTTTCAAGAAGGACAGGCAGGGAAGAAGAGGGAGAGGGGTAGCACTATATGTAAAAGAGCTGTATGACTGCTCAGAGGTCCATTATGGAAGTGGAACCAAGCCAGTTGAAAATCTGCAGGTTAAGCTTAGAGGAGAGAGCAACAAGGGGGATGTTGTGGCGGGTGTCTGCTATAGACCTCCAGACCAGAAGGAGGAGGTGGATGATGCATTCTATGGACAACTGGCAGAAGTTTCCAGATCACAGGCCCTGGTCCTCATGTGGGACTTCAATTACCCTGACATCTGCTGGGAGGCCAATACTGCAGTGCACAGGCAATCCAGGAAGTTTTTGGAGAGTGCTGAGGACAACTTCCTGGTACAAATCCTGGAGGAACCAGCTAGGGACCTTGCACCTCTTGACCTGCTGCTCACAAACAGAGAAGAATTGATTGGGGACATAGAAGTTAATGGCAACCTGGGCAGCAGTGACAATGAAATGATAGAGTTCAAGATGCTGATTAATGGAAAAAAGGAAAGAAGCAAAACACAGACCTGGACTTCAGAAAAGCAGATTTTGGCTCCTTGGGGAGCTGATGGGCAGGATCCCTTGGGAGGCTGATCTGAAGGGGAAAATTGTCCAAAAGAGCTGGTTGCATTTTAAAGAAACCCTGCTAAGGGCACAGGAAGATACCATTCTGATCAGCAAGAAGAACAGCAAATGTGGAAGGCGCACAGTATGGCTTAACAGAGAACTCTGCACTGAGCTAAAGAATAAAAAGGAAGCTTACAGGAAGTGGAAGCTTGGACAGGTGACTAAGGAGGCATATAATGATATTGCTGGGGACTGCAGGGATGAAATCAGAAAGGCCAAAGGACAATTGGAGTTGTAGCTAGCAAGGGATGTGAAGGATAACAGGAAGGGGTTCTACAAGTATGTCAATAACAAGAAGAGGAGCAGGGCTGATGTAGGTCCCTTACTGAATAGCGCAGGTCTCGTGATGAAGGATGAGGAAAAGGCTGAAGTGCTCAATGCTTTTTTTACTTCAGAAACAGTCAGCATGGATTCACCAAGGGTGAATGATGCCTGACCAACCTCATTGCCTTCGATGATGAGACGACTGGATTTGTGGATGCAGGAACAGCTGTTGATGTGATATATCTCAACTTTAGCAAGGCTTTTGATACGGTTTCCCACAGTATTCTCGTCAGCAAGTTAAGGAAGTATGGGCTGGATGTGTGGACTGTAAGGTGGATAGAGAACTGGCTAGAGCAACGATTTCAGAGTGTAGGAATCAATGGCTCCATGTCTAGTTGGGCACCAATAGCGAGTGGTGTGCCCCAGGGGTTGGTCCTGGGGCCAGTTCTGTTCAATATTTTCATTAATGATCTGGATGATGAGATTTATTGCACACTCACTAAGTTTGCAGATGACACCAAGCTGGGGGGGATGGTAGACATGCTGGAGGGCAGGGAGAAGATTCAGGAAGACCTTGACAAACTGGAGCAGTGGGCCAATAGAAATCTCATGAAGTTCAACAAGGACAAGTGCAAAGTCCTGCACTTGGGACAGAAAAACCCCAAGCACTGCTACAGGCTGGGGAGAGATCAGCTAAGTAGCAGCACCGTAGAAAGGGACATGGGGGTCTTGGTGGATGGAAAGCTGGATATAAGTCAACAGTGTGCTCTTGCTGCCAAAAAGGCCAATGGCATACCGGGCTGCATCTGAAGAAGTGTTGTCAGCAGATCAACGGATGTGATCATTCCCCTCTATTCAGCACTGGTGAGGCCGCATCTGGAATACTGTGCCCAGTTTTGGGCTCCCCACTACAAAAAGGACGTGGACAAATTAGAAAGAGTACAGCAAAGGGGAATGAAAATAATTAGGGGGCTGGGGCATGACTTATGAGGCGAGACTGAAGGAACTAGGCTTATTTAGCCTGCAGAAGAGAAGACTGAGGGGGGATTTGATAGCAATCTTCAACTACCTGAAGGGATGCTCCAAGGAGGTGGAGCTCAGCTGTTCTCAGTAGTAACAGAGGATAGAACAAGGAGCAATAGTTTCAAGTTGCAGCCAGGGAGGTCGAGGCTGGATATTAGGAAAAATTTTCTTACTAGGAGGGTGGTAAAGCATTGGAATGGGCTACCTAGGGAGGTGGTGGAATCTCCATCTTTGGAGATGTTTAAGGCCCGCCTGGATAAAACTCTAGCTGGAATAATTTAGTGGGAGTGGTCCTGCTTTTTTTGGCAGGGGTTGAACTAGATGACCTCATGAGGTCCCTTCCAACCCTATGATTCTATGAATCTATGATATTAGAATTGGCAAAATATAGAGAAGGGCAACAAATGTATTGGGTTATAGGACAGTTTCCATAGGAGGAGAGATTAAAAAGAAAGGGACTGTTCATCTTAGAAAAGAGAGAACTAATGGGGGATGTGGCAGAGGACTATCAAATCCTACATAGTGGGAGAATGTGAAGAAGAAAGTGTTATTTGAGCCCTCATATAACATTCCAAGGCTTACTTAATGAAATTAGGCAACATGTTTCAAACATACACAGGGAAATACTTAAAATCAAAGTATCCTAGAGGGGTCCGGGTTACCAGATGTCAGGCAAACCTTTTTACATTTACATCCTCTATCTGGCAGGCATTTTAAAAATACATGATTTTGTCTTGCTTTTTACTTACAGGGGTTAAAGTATGCTGGAATGCCCAGGAACACCATATTTTTAGGGAGAATCATTCCAGTGCCCCTAAAAACAGAAGAATATTACATTACTAGTACATTTTCTCCATGTGTCCTCCAATATCCTCCTTTTCATACTTCCCTGTCCTCCTTTCCATGCTTTGGTATCTGGTAACCCTTGGAAGTTCATCTAGCTTGACTCCTTGCTCAGGCAGGACCAACCTCAACTAAATCATTCTAGTCAGGGCTTTGTCAAGGCACACCTTAAAACCTCTAAGGATAGAGAGTCCCTCACCTCCTTGGGTAACCCATTCTAATGCTTCACCACCCTCCTAGTAAAAAAGATTTTCCTACTATTCAGCTTAGCCTCCCCTGCTGCAACTTGAAATCATTGTTCCTAATTCTACTACTGAAAACAGCCTCTGTGGAACCCCCATTCATGTATCAAAAGCTGCTATCAAATCCGCCTTCAGTCTTTTCTTCTGCAGGCTAAATAAGCTTAATTCCCTCAGCCTCTCCTCATATGCCGTGTGTTCAATCCTCTCTAATAATTTCTTTGCCCACCACTGGACTCTTTACAATTTGTCCTCAACTTTTGTGTAGTGGAGGGCCCAAAACTAGACACAGTAATCCAAATGAGGCCTCATCAGTGTCGACTAAAAGCTAATAATCACCTCCCTTGATCTGCTGGCAATGTGCCTACTAATGAAGCCCAATATGCCATCAGCCTTCTTGGCAATAAGGGCACACTGTTGACTCATATCAAGCTTTTTGTCCACTGTAACCCCCGGGTCCTTTTCTGCCAAATTACTGCCTAGCCAGTCAGTCCCCAATCTGTACCGGTGCATGGGAGGCTGCCATTCAAAGTGCAGGACTCTGCACTTATCTTTACTGAAACCTCATCAGACTTCTTTGGGCCCTGCTCTCTAATTTGTCTATGTCCCTCTATATCCTATTCATGCTCTCCAGCTTATCTACCATTCCTCCCGAGTGTAATGTCACCTGCAAACTTGTCAAGGGTGCAATCTGCTCTATCCTCCAGATCATTAATGAAGATGTTGAACAAAACTGGTCCCAGCTCTGACCTCTGGGGCACTCCACTTATTACCAGCTGTCAGCTGGACATCAAGCCATTGATCACCACCTGTTGAGCCCACTGATCTACCCAGCTTTCTATCCACCTTTAGTCCATGCCTCCAGCCTATACTTCTTTAACTTACTGTTCCCATGACTTACCCTTCCCTGCATTTCTTTTCCCCCCATTCTGTAATTTCCCTTACCTTCAAAGCATCTGACAAAGTGGGATTTTCTCCCACAAAAGCTCATGTGATAAATAAATCTGTTAGTCTTTAAAAGTACCACAGGACTCCTTGTTTGTTTTGCTGAACTAGACCAACATGGCTACCCCTTTGGATATGGTAACAAAAGGTTTGCTAATAGCAAGGTACATCATGTTCACTGCTTTCCACACATCCACAGCGTTACCTCATCATAGAAGGCAATCAGGATGGTCAGACATGATTCACTTTTGGTGAATCCATGCTGACTGCTCCTGATCACCTTCTCTTCCGAGTGCCTCAAAATGGATTACCTAAGGACCTGCTCCACGATTTTTCCAGGGACTGAGGTAGGCTGACTGGACTGTAGTCCCCTGGCTCCTCCTTCTTCCCTTTTTTCACTACATTTCTCTTTTCCCAGTTATTTGGACCTCCCCCAATCACCAAACTTTTCAAAGTAAATGGCTTTGCAATCCCATCAGCCAACTCCCTGAGCACCTTTGGATGCCTTGCATCTGACATTATGGACTTGTGCATATCCAGCCTTCCTAAATAGTCCTGAACCTGTTCTTCCAGCACTGAGGACAGTTCATCCCTTCCCCTACACATGCTGCCCCTTACAGTACTACTTCACACAGTGCTCAGTCAGGAGATATGGGAAAAGCCAAAGTACAGCTGGGTTCTAACAGGTATTAGATAAATTCACGGAGGATCAATCCATCAATGGCTATCAGACAAGATGATCAGAGTCACAATCCCTGCTCTGGGTGTCCCCAAATCTTTGACTGCCAGAAGCTGGGACTGGATGCCAGGGGCTGGATCACTCAGTAGCATGCCTTGTTCAGTTCACTCCCTCTGAAGGATCTGGAACTAATCACTGTAGGGGTGTCACTGCCCTGGGGCTACCAGGGCATGGGCCCTGGATCTCATGCCTCCCACGCCTGGCTGGCAGCGCAGTGGAAAGGGCTGGATCCAGCTCCAGGCTGCAGGGGCCAGATGTGGCTTTGAGCATCCAGCAGCTTGGAGCTGGATCCAGCCCCTGCTGCTGCTGGCAAGCAGCAGCGGTTGGGCCAGATCAGGCCCCAGAGCAGGATCAGGGCTGCAGGGCCTGGATCACTGTGAGAAGACTGGATACAGGGCTTGCTAGACCATTGCTCTCACATTGTGCAGTCATTCTTACGTTCTTAGCTTAATGCCAAAGAGAGCCACTAGTTTCCAACCTGACCCCGCTGTTCTGTAAAAACTTGTGGAGCCTAGTCTTTTGCTGCATCCATGGACAGGTTCCAAGGGGTTTCAGCAAGAGGAAGTGTTACTCTACATGCAGCGTTCCTCCTTCCGCCCCCACTTCTGCACTCTGGTCTTTGTTGGTGCATCCCAGGGATGTTCTTTCTGAGCATGCTGCCTTCCTTGAGGAGACAACCTGAGCAAGTGTTAATGGGAATATAAGCAAGGAAAGAACAGGTGACTCAGAGACAATGTGCTTGTCTACTCTGTATCCCATCACCCTTTCCCTCCAACAGTTCTGGCTTTTTTCCAGTGCCCATGACTGAAATTCCTGCTGTTGTCAAATTGCTAACTAGTGTTAAAAGTGCAGGCAGACTGTTCTAGTCTATTGCACCAAGCTATAAATTTTTATTTTACATTATCAGTTCCCCTTTGGCATCATTGTCTTTAATTGTGAAAATTGCACTTTGTATGGCCAAGCATGGGATTACTATTAATTACATGTCAATTCAGAAGGTCTTAATAATATCTCATGTAGTGAAAATGCCACCATCTGCTGGTTGCATCCTTATGGAAAAGAATACCAGAGGGGGTGATTTTGTGCATTAAGTTTGTTTTGCTCACTGAGGAAATCCTGGTTTAGGTTTAGAGATTAGGCCATCCAGAAAATCATTTCTTCTGGACAGTGTTCCACATTACAGACATGTGAAACAGACCCAGTAATGCAAGGTAGACGCTTATGGAATTAATGTAATTTTTTTTTTTTTTTTTACTATGTGATACTGTTACCAGGATCTTTGTGATGTTCAAATACCACTAAATACAATTCCGCCCCCCCCCCCGGTGTATTTGTTAGAATAGATTTGTGTAGTGAATTGCCTTTAAAACTAAATGTGAAGAAATATTCTGCTAACACTGAAAGCACAATACCCTCTACCCCTGGTTTTATATGATTTCTTTAGTATATTTGGAGAGAAAAGAAGAGAAGGTCTGACACACAAGACCAGATTTAGGTCATGCTCCTTCTGTGCTTTTTCATTTCAGCAGAGATGACATATGGGGGGGCATGCGGAGGTCATATGCCTCCCCCACAATTTGCTGCTTGGCTTATACTGAGCATGCTCACAAAGACCAAGCATGCTCAGTAACTCTAACTACCCTCCCTCCTCCCCCCCACTATCAGCAAGCACAAGTTGTCTGTAAATTTCACGATGTGTTTTTTCCCCTGAGAATAAGTACAGTGATAATATGCACATGAGCCATTTGTACACAATGTATTTTACTTGTCACCATATTTTGAACCCAATACAAATATCAGTTAAAAAAAATTCTGCTACTACACTCATTGACTTTTACACCAGTGAAATGGTAGTGATTTCAATAAAGTCGCTGTGTATTTATCTTGTGATAATTAAGAATATACTCAGACCTTATATTTTATATACTTAGAAAATGCTGTAATTTGGGTAGCCTATAAACTGCTGTATCTATTAGTTAAGAAGCCATTTTTGTTTTATTTTGGTTGATTAGATGTTGTCGGGATTAGTTTAGGTAATCATGCTGTATGTAGGGCCCAACATGAACTGCTGCAAACTGGAAACTTAACTCCATCACAAAATCCCCTTGCTTTTCCAACCTAATGCCCTGAACTGTCAAAGTCTGGAATAGCTCCATGGAAATATAAATTGTGGGTTTATATTGAATTAGCTACTTTATGGGAGGCAGTGTGGGCTAGTGAACAGGGCATAGAACTTGAAGTCAAGACTTGTTCGAGAGTCCAACAAGCTGGATTACCATGGGCAAGCCCTTTCTCTCTTCTCTCTCTCATTTTCCTCCCACCTTTCATTTGTCTTATAATATATTTAAATGTGTAGCTAGCCAAGGTACACATTTTCTCATTATGTGTTTGCACAGCATCTAGCACAATGAAGACTCTTGTCTTAGACCAATGAGAGTCCTGTGGCACCTTAAAGACTAACAAATTTCTCTGGGTATAAGCTTTCTTGGGTTCCAACCCACTTCATCAGATGCATTTGCAACATCTGCAGTCTTGTATCTGATGAACTGGGTTGGAGCCCACAAAAGTTTATGCCCAAAGAAATTTTTTAGTCTGTAAGGTGCCATAGGACTCTCATGGTTTTTGCTGTATGCAGACTAACACAGCTATCCCTCTGGAAAGTGTCTTGGTTGGGACTCCTGGGCATAATGTGATAGGCTGTGTCTGCACTACAGGCCTTGGGTAAGTCACCTTAATAAAGGTGACTTAAAGCTGACTTTATTAAGTCAACTTAGAGAGTCCCCATTTGTTTAAGGTGACTTTATAAAGTCAAATTAAGCCAGGGGACCCATTTGATGTTGACTTTAATGGCCACATTTTATTAAGTCAACTTAATAAAGTCGACTTAACCCTTAAAGTCGACTTTAAAGGTGAGAGGTATTAAGTCAACTCAGGGGTGTTGCTACAAATAAATATTGGGTGGGGGCCCAGCCAATGTTCCCTCTAACTACTCATAGACTGTGTGCGCAAACAATTTCTTTGTGTGCGCAGAAACATTTCTTTGGGAGCACCAATATTAGCACTATTGAAATTTTTGTGCACACTTTATTTTGTTGTGTGCACAGGCTTCATGACCTGTGTGCGCATGCAGACGCGCACAGCTTAAAGGGAACAGTGGCCCAGCCCCTACTGGCCACCAGGGCCCCGATCTGTTCCCTTCCACCCCACCCCCGCTGGTTCCCTGAGCTCTTTCTAGCCCCCCCCACCCCCCAGCAGCCCCGCAAGTCCTTCCCTAATCCTCCGGTCCTGCCGCTGATCCCCACTGTCCTGGGCCAACCCCCTCCCCTATGCCCTTTTCCCACTGGGTCATGCCAGGGCGGGAGTTTTAGAAACTCCCAGGCCCAGCCTGAGGCAGCTCCCTCCCAGCTGGGAGACTCCTGCCTTCCCAGCTGGAAGACTCTGTCTTCCAGCTGGGTAGAGGCCGCGGCTGCCGGCTGCCTACTGCCTAGGCAGTATTCCCTGTGCAGGGGCACAACAGTGTGCTCCCGTGCAGTTTTGAGGCATGCTGCTTGTGGACTGGCCCTGAGTTTCAGGGGTGCTGAGGCCCCAGAGTATCCCTCCACCACAATGCCACTGAGTTTACGTAAGCAATTGCTTAAGTAGACTTAATGAACTCCAAATGTAGCCCTGGAATTGCTTAAGTTGACTTAAGCCTGGTTAAGTCAACTTAAGCCTCCAGTGTAGACATACCTGCATAATCAATAATAATTATGTGACTGTATCAGGACAGTGTTCCTTATGTTATCAAAGTTGATATTAAATTACTTTTTTTATAGTGCTATTAAATTCAGTGTTTAGTGTGTCACATCTATACTGTACTGTATGCCTCTCTGTGCCATAATCTGCCCTTAAATCTGTTGTAGCTGTTACCATCCCAATGGGAAAGCTGGTAAAGATTTGTCTATTTATTTTAATGTGCTTAAAGTATTACAAATGGCATTTAGATAGTATTTTCCTCCCATTTTTAGGAAGCTGAGGACTGGTTAAAAGGTCACATCATAAACTAAACTTCTTTTCCCTGGGGATGGTTTGTGAGTCAATGGTTTACACTTTTGAAATGTTTTGAATGAATGCCTTAAATGCTTTGGTGGGACATATGAAAATATTCTGTTAAAGGGTTAACTTTTCCTTTCCTTTTTTTGTTGTTGTTGTTGGTTTTTTTTTTATTATTATTATATCGGTGTTGATTTCAACTGACCGCAGGTTCCCTCAATTACTCAAATTTCTGTTGGCTGCGTTCACTATGCACTGATGCAAATAGAAAACTTGCTTTCTGCCTGAGGTATCAATTACTTACAACAGGGCCTATATGGCTGTGACAGCAATAAAATAAAATTAGGAAAAAAAAGATGAAAAGCAGGCTGTGGACATAGAAGCTAACTGTCTTAACTGCATATGATGTCACTCTAAAGTACCTGGCAGTTTATTGACCACTAACAGATGCACCGATCTGGTTTAAAACATCTATCATTATTGTTAGTTACACTTATTGAATGCCACCGGTCTGCTTACTGCCATACAGTAGCAGAAACAGTCATTGCTCTCAAGTAACTCACATGAAATCCTAATCAAAGGTGATAAATCACAAACGATCCTAAACCACTTGACAGGCTTTCATCCTTGTAGAGATTGGAGAGTTGTTTTCTTCTTCTTCTTCATCTTTCCCATCAAGTTTTTATCTTTCAATAAATCCCTTTAGAAACATACCAAATACAACAAAAATTGGTTTAGCCAGGGGGTTTTATGACAGCGCATCTTAGCCTTTTACTAGGCCTTTTTTTTATCCTGTGCCATCCTTATTAAGCCATAAACTCACTTCCTCCAAGCACAGCCTCAGATTATTATAGTGTTCGACTTTGCATACGGAGATGGGGGGGGGGGGTTGCAGTGGGGATTTCAAATACACCTTCTCTTGTGTAATTCAATCTCTCTCTCAGACAGCTACATCACAGAATCAACACTGCCTCTCTCAAGGCCTTCAGACTCCTCTGTGGATGAAATATCACTGTGAGCTTGGCTACACTGCAATTACATATCAGCTGGTCCGTACCAGCTGACTCAGGCTCCAGGTGCTCAGGCTAAGAGACTGTTTAATCGCAGTGACTTTCAGGCTGCCTGTGCTCTGAAACTTTTCTGAGCCTGAACATCTACACTGCAATTAAAGTCTCTCAACCTGAGCCCTACAAGACTGAATCAGCTGGCATGGGACAGCTGTGGGTGTCTCTACTTTCAGTGTCGACCTATAGTCAGTGGGCAGCTCCTGGGCCATGCCAAAGAGCACTGCAATCTACATCTGAACTGATAGGAGTAAACAGCATCTTATAAATAATTAAACATCCACTACCCTATGCATAAAGACTTTTTAAAAATGAATAGCTGAAATTGCTAAAGCTACGGTTGATCTCTTGGACTATGTTTACCTCAGCAAAAGTTACTTCGGAGTTTTTAGTCCAAGCTAAGAAGTTCAAAGTTAGTTCAAACTAACCTCACGCTTATAAGTTTGAACTAACCATGCATTCTAGTTCGAACTAATGCTTAGTTCAAACTAGAACACGCAGTTAGTTTGAACTAACCAGCTTAGTTCGGCCTTCTCAAGTTTGAACTAAGCATTAGTCTGTGACCACAGAGCACCTAGTTTGAACTAAAGTTTGAATTAAGCACTTAAAGCTGGACTAACCACTGCTACTAACAAGTTTGAACTAAGAAATTTCTTAGTATGAACTAGGGGAAGCCTAGTATGGCTGTAGTATAAATTAGTCAGAACTAAGCTTTGCTAGTCCAGACTAACTTCCTAGTGTAGCCATAGCTCTGGACATCTTTGTATATTGCCATTTCCTCTAAGGTATCAGATTAGCCTAAATAAAGGTATGTTATCTTCTAATTTCAAAAACTACCTAGTGTGATATTCAGATTCTGTTGTGAATGAAGTAGAGGAAGCAACAAACATGAAGTTTACCACCAAGTATAAAAAGCTTGTAAAAGTTTCTAAGAGACTTAGGAGCATAAATTCCATTTTCAGGAATGCTTATAGCCTGATCCTCAAAAGGTATTTTGTGTGCCTAACTCCCAATTATTTCACTGGGAGATAGGTATCTAATTGTCACTAATACCTTTGTAATATTCCCTTTGAGAAACCAAAGTCTAACTGAAAGTCAGTTAAGCTTAACTCCCACTGAAATAATTGGGTGTTAAACACCTATAATAACTTTTGAGGACAAGGCTGTCTCTAGGGGTGGGTGGGGCTCAGGGCCAATTGGCCTGTTGGGGGGCCCCTGGTCCTACTAATGCTGGGGGAGGAGGAGGTGGGGCCGCCCTGGACCAGAGGCCTTCATGCTCTTGCCCCACCCCGGCCCAGAGCATGGCTGTTTCATTGCAAGGGTAGGGCTGACTGGCATGCTCTACAGCCTCTGGTGTAGCCCTCCAGGGCTGCATCAGAAGCAATACCACGTGACAGTCAGCCCTGCCAACCCAGGGGGAAGACTGGCTGGAATGGGGGCTGGGACCTAGGCTGAAGAGGGAGGGCACTGGTGGCGGGCTCCTGGGCCTCCTGATGCAGGGCCCATGGAAGTGCGGGACCCAGGGCACTTGCCCAAGCTTGCTCTCCCAGCGATGGCCTGTTTGAGGATCTAGGCCATAGGCAATTAGAAGCCTAAATTTCATTGACTTTCAATTAGACTTAGAGCTCTCAAAGGGGATATATTTCAAAGGTACTAATGGCTGTGACGTGCCTAAATCCCTCTGAAAATTAATGGCAATTAGACACCTAGCTGCCAGTTGAAAATCTCCTTGAGTGCCTAAAAGACAAATTTGGGGGGGTATTTAAGCATTTAAAGATGCAGTTATGCCCTTTGAAAAATCCCTCTAGCTGCTTATCTGCAGTCTTAATTATCTAAATTCTCTGAAAAATCTGGTTTACAAGCTTAAGTTATTTTCCAAAATGGGGTTTAAAGGTGTTTAGCTTCTTAGGTGTTTTTGACAATTGTACCTGGCTGAATACCAAGTCTGTCTGAGGTCCAGTATGAGAGAGAAATAGATTAGCCTACTTGGATCACTGGATACAAACCATTTCAAATTTCTTTGATACTTACTGACACATTTGCTAATTTACCTCTCTGTTCATTGCAAACATTTCACTGATATCAAAGACAGTGTAATAATAGTCAAATTACTTCCTTTTCTAATGCAAGGTTAGTACTGAATTTTGTACCTATATGTGACTGGTGCATGAAGAGTTAAAGCAATACACACAAGGAGTCCTGTGGCACTTTTAAAGACCAAAAAATGTATCTATTTATTACATTATTAAAGCAAAACATGATAGAAGAATGTATTATTATCATTGTTAAAATTATTATTATGTATTTATTAATTTCTTAAAGTAATACATATTATAGAGGAACACAGCCTTGTGATAAAACTCGGCAAAACACATTGGGGCAGGAAATGAAAACAAACACCATGTCCACTTCCCACTGGAAAAAAAAATTAATGTTCAGTTTAAACAAGTTGGGTAGTTTCTTTGTCTTTGTCTTACTTTCGGCTTAATCAGTTTCAGAATCTCACATGAGTACAGTATCTCTCTGTATAAGCATCATCTTAGATAAAAGGGGTGCTAAAAATATAAAATAATTACAGATGGTCTCCAGCTAGCAAACAGGAGCAACAAACAGCGGAATTTGTGAGACAGTTCCCAAGGTAAAAAAGGAGCAACTATGTGACTCTTGGGGTGAGTTTGTAATCCGTTTGTTTGTTGTCTGCTTGATGTTCCTGTTTAATTTGATTGTGTGGCTTGTTGGAGGGAACGTGTGCTGAGTCTAATGGACTCCTAGGAAATCCTGCACATTTTTTAACAAGGTGTTAGTCAGCCATCCTTTGATTCTCTAATACCTTTGGGATTTCTTAACAAGGGGGTGGGTCTACTCAGGTTGAATATGGGTATAAAGAGCCAACTTCTGAGATGCTAGTGAATAGGAGTGGTGAACAGGGTTGTTTAGAGAGGATGCATGAGCACTCGTACACATAACATTGGCTAGCCATAGGCCAATAACCACCCCACCCCCATCTGTAAGAGTACAAATTATGCAGGTAGAATGAAGTCCAGTTTGTCACAGTAAACACAGAATGCCTTGTGGCATTTGATGGAAGCAGTTCATGTCCCACAAAGATCAAATACAGGCTCTTGAGACCAGTGTGACTGAACTGGAAGCAGTAGGGGATTACCTCAGGGGCCTATGGGACTCATGCCCAGGGGCCTACCCTGATGTGGGCACCCTCCACCTTGCCAGTACAGGGAGGCCAGCCCAGAGACCAGTCTCTGTGCTCCTGCCCCATCCTTCACTGTACCATGCATGCCAGTTGGTCCTGCCACTTCCAATTGCTGACCAGCAAGGCTGGGGCCAGCCCGCCTCCCCCCCCCCCAGTGCTGACCCATGCACAGAGGGCCAGGGTTCTATGCTTGAGTGGGGGAAGCAGCCCCCAGGCAGCGAGCCCATCAGTGGGGAAGGTCCAGGGGTCCTGTGGCCCCTAAGCCACCTCTGACTGGTGGACCTTATAAAGTTGACTTTACTGGACCCTAAAGTCGACTTTATTGCTTTGCAGTGTAGACAGGGCTCCGTTTAAGTCGACTTAAGGGCCCTTAAGTCGACTTAAACACATAGTGTAGACATACCCAGTCAGTTTTCTATTCTGAGAAAGGGGGGATGTTTGGGGTTTTCATACTGAGTTTCACTGTGTCCCTTCCTCTCCTCCTGGCTGCCTCCCCAGTCCTTGTCCTCATGGGTCCCTTCAACTGCTCTGCACTACACATCTGCCTGAAAAGCTTCAGTCTTATTTCACTATGATATACGTCCATGAATAAGCCTGAAACTACCAGTCTTCCTATGCTGTTGCCCAAGGTAGTGTTGTCTCCTGCTTTTTCTGCTTCACAGAATGACTGCATTATTCTTTCCTCACTGACTTTCAATTGTTCAGTCCATAAAACCATCATTATGAACCAATTATCTGTGAATGAGTCTATTCTGGTACATGTACCCAACCAGCCCCTCGCCACAAAATTACGCATTTCTGACATACTTGTGCCCACACCTTACATATTTTGCTAGTTACTATCAATGCTTTGTCATAGTCTACAGACTATGCTCATGAGCATATTTACCTAGAGCATGGGGGGGGGACCTAGTACCGTGCAATCTTAAAAAGATTTACTTCATGTCAGTAACCAAATATCCAAATGCCTATTTATACCTTTCCCTACCTGTCCACACTTCCTAGGTCTTAAACTAGACTGGAGATCTCACAAGAATAATTCTTTATAAGAAATTCCCTTACTTTTGGATTGGATGGAAATATCACAAAAACAGCATGTTTCACTCTGTGTTGACAATTCAGCTTCAAATATGAGCAGGTCAAAACTGCAAAAAATTCCAAGTTGTTTCTGTTTAGCAGACTTTCAAATGGATCCACTTATATTTTTTTCCTCAAATTTTTGGATGAAATTCTAAAATTTTATATAAGGATCTTATTTAATACATAATAGTGTTACTGAAAATATTATTTAAACTGTTGTTCATAATTTTAATGATTTGTGATGTTTTTAAAACATTTTTATTTAAAAGGTTTGATTAAAAATATCATGAAATTTTGTGAAAACAAAATTTTTTTAAAGAAATTGAGCTTTTCACAGAACATTTTGTTTTAAAAATGTCACTTTTTAATATAAAATCTTTTAGTCTGAAAAATTCTAATTGGGTTTACTTTACATTTTTTGGTGGAGCCAGAAAGTGTTCTTACATTAGTGCACAAAGATATGGATAAATTCTTATTTTAATCTGAACTGGTTCATTCCTCTCTAGACAGGTATTACTCTGAGACTGGTACTTTAAACTGATCTCATTAAGAATATAATTTTGACAGTATGAAAATCAATGGAAAATGTTCAGTTCTACAATATGATGGAATCTGCAACATCATAACATTTAAAATAGTTTATTTCAATTATTTCTTCAGGATCATCTATTGTAATATATTGTATTGTATTATACTGAAAAATATTTTGTCCAAGTCAAGTGCAAACAGCAATATAAACCCAAGCAGAAGCATTATCCAGAAACATATTATTGCTCCCTCCAGATGTAAGGTGCTGAAGGGCTTTATCAGTTTTTAACCCTTCTGCCCACATGGGCTGGCAGCACAAGGGCCGAGTTCTATATCTAGAGGTTTCCAAATAATGTTACAGCACCAACCAGCTCAAGCCCCCACCCAGATTTCTGGGAAATCCTGCACTGTTCCCTGGGCACCCCAAAGGGGTAAGGCTTCCCCACTCACAAGCATTAATCTGAGTGTAGTAAACAGAACTTTGAATAGTAGTAAAACAGAGTGTAAAAGACCACATAACAGAAATCAGCGCTAATCTAGCAAATCGGTACAAAGCAAAGTTCCCAACAACCCACACCACATAACAGAACATACAAGATTTAATGGCAAAACTGGCACTGATCTGTGGAACCAGTGCTAACTAGGCTCCCAACCAAACCTAGGGTACGCAGGGAGTGTCTCTCATGCCAGCTGTCCACCAGCGCCAACTACTGTCACTCACTCCATCCAATAGCACCGCACCTTGGCTCCACCTGCTGTCCGCCGGCTCTGCCCACTGATCACTCACACCACCCAGCTCACTGCTGGCTGCTCTCACCATCCACTGGCTCTGCCTGCTGTCCACCAGCTCCACCCTCCAGTCGCTCACACCACCCAGCTTGCCACTGGCTGCTCTCACTGTTTACTAGCTCCACCTCCTATCCTCCAGCTCTGCCCACTGCTCACTCACATCGCCCAGCTCATCACTAGCTCCTCTTCAGTGACTCCAGCTCAGAGAGAGAGTTTGTCTCTCTCCCTAATGATTCCAGCTCTTAAGCCACTGCAAGCAGCTACTTCCTTTAACATGACAAAGGAGACCTCAAAGAAGCCTAGCCAGATCTATCATTTGACAGAGAGGCTAAATGGGTGAGGCAAATCACCTGAGGCATCACTCCAGAAGAAGACTTGCCTACCCCCATCTCTCTCTTAAAACTTTTCAAGGCTGAAATAGCCAGTGGCCTCTCTTACAGGTATCTTTTTTTAACTAAGGGTAGCTTAATTAACCCAAACAGATTTGGAACAAGCAGAGAATAGCATATCAACAAAGACAGTATTTCATATTTCCCTTCAGTAGAATTACAGATATTGACAGATTTGTGATCAGATTAACCCCAAATACCATTACCCACTATGCCCTGCACCCAGTATGCTAATACCTAATTGTGCTCTTTGTGTTCATGCTAACAAAGGACCCATGCAGATTAGTTGCCCCCCCCCCAACTGTTATGCACAGCTTCTAAGCCTGCCTTGCAAGTTCTTTTGCAAATATTCTGATATCTGGCCCACATACATTGAATATATAGCATAGTGGTTAGGCACGCTGCCCTTGATATGGGAGATCAGGGTTCAAATCATGGTTAGTACCTACCTACCTTTCCAGTAGGGGTCCTTGGGCAAAATACCCCCTAACTCCTCACTTACCTCCCTCAAATATGAGAGTGACACGAACTAGGAGAGTCATGCCGGCTCGGACATCGCCCGGATTAACAAGGTCCGCGCCAGATGGTGGGGAACCAGGACAATCTGATGATAAGTGGGCTACTGGAACAAACCATACATGGACGAGACAAGAGAACCTGGAATTGATGAAATGCTGCTACAACAGTAGACCTAATGAGAGGGGATATATGAAATGTATGGGGGAACTGTGGATGGACAAAAGACAACATCCACACTAACTGAGAAACAGCTAGTTACCCAATGCTTCAACATAGTAAAGAGGAATCTGCTCTCACAACTTGAGACAGACCAACTCCAACTTACATCCCAGACTCAACAAGAAGACCCAGAAGTACAACTAGATGTGCAGCCAACAGTTGAAGCTGGAACTTCACTGCCACCCCCTCCATTACAGAGCACAGCAGCTGATATGAGGCATAAGATCATGGATAAACTAGCTACAGTCAGCCCTCGAGACCGATTACCAAGGCTCGTTGGAGAAGTACCATCAGATAGTATGCTAGAAGATGCCAGTAGAGCCCTAATGACAATTCCTACTACCACCATAACTCAAACCAATGAACTGGTATATGGTACAGCCTCTTTAATCTTGGAGATGCTTAGCTACACAATCAAGATGCACAGCAGTACATACCCCCCCCACCCCCGGAACATGAGGTTGGAGGATAAGATCAAGGCAACCCGGAGAGAAGTTAGTCAGCTGGTGGAACTATAGAAGGGTGTAGAGATTAAGGATAAGACTCAGCTACTGAAAAAATACAAGGGCCTGACTCCATCTGAAGCCCTAGAGACTGCTAAACAAATGCTCACAGCACTGGCTACCAGGCTAAAGAGATACACTAGGGCAGCAGAGGCCAAAAAGATAAATGCCCTGCTCTCCAAAGAACCAGCCAAGGTGTACTCCCAACTGCAGTGCAACAGCACAATAACAGCAGAGCCACCAACAGCAGAAACTGAACAGTACTGGAAGAACATATGGGAGAAAGAAAAGACTCATAACACCAGTGCAAAGTGGCTGCAGGACCTGAGAACAGACCACAGCAATCTCCCAGAACAGGAACCAGTCACCATCACAGTAGCAGACATCCAACAGCGGGTCAAGAACATGAAGAGCTGGACAGCACCTGGCCTGGACATGATCCATACCTACTGGCTAAAGAAACTAACAGCAGTGCATGAACGCCTAGCAGCACAGATGAACCAGCTGCTAGCAGCAGGCTCCCACCCAGACTGGCTAACACAAGGAAGGACACTGCTGATCATGAAAGACCCCCACAAGGGAACAGCACCATCCAACTACTGGCCAATAACCTGCCTCCCCACAACATGGAAAGTCCTATCAGGCATCATAGCCGCCAAGCTACAGGACCACATGGGCCAGTACCTGAGCACAGCTCAGAAGGGCATTGGGAACAACACCAGAGGCTCAAAACACCAGTTGCTCATAGACAGAGCAGTCGCCCAAGACTCGAGGTCTAGACAGACCAATCTGAGCACAGCCTGGATTGACTACAGGAAAGCCTATGACTCAATGCCGCACACATGGATCTGTGAATGTCTGGCGCTATACAAAGTCAACAGGACACTAAGGACCTTCCTCAAGAACTCAGTGGGACTGTGGAAGACAACACTGGAAGTCAACTCAAGACAGCTTGCACAAGTGGCCATCAAGTGTGGCATATACCAAGGTGATGCGCTGTCCCCGCTGCTGTTCTGCATTGGCTTGAACCCCCTCAGCCAGATAATGACAAGGACTGGATATGGATACAAGTTCAAGAGTGGAACTACCATCAGCCACCTCCTCTACATGGATGACATCAAGCTGTATGCTAGGAATGAACGAGACATCGACTAGCTAATCCACCTGACACAGATCTACAGTGAGGATATTGGGATGTCATTCGGACTGGAGAAGTGTGGCCGGATGGTAGTCAAGAGAGGGAAGGTAGTCAAGACTGAGGGGGTGGAACTACCAGCAGGCCACATAGCAGACATACAGACCAGCTACAAGTACCTTGGTATCCCACAGTCACATGGGAACCATGATGAGGAGGCAAGGAAGACAGCAACATCCAAGTACCACCAAAGGATAAGACTGGTCCTGAAGAGCCAGCTCAAATGGGAAGAACAAGATCCATGCCATCAACAGGTACGCCCTGCCAGTCATCAGATACCCTGCCGGTATAGTGAGCTGGCCAGAGGAGGACATGGAGGCTGCCGATGTGAAGACCTGGAAGCTCCTCACAATGTACGGAGGTTTCCACCCCAAGTCCAATACCCAGAGACTGTACACCAGCCGGAAAGAAGGCGGGCAGGGTTTGGTGAGCGTCAAAGACACTGTCCTGGACGAAACCCAGAGCATCCAGGAGTACATCAGTAAGATGGCACCCAAAGATGAGCTGCTGAGAGAATGCCTGAGGCAGCAGCAGACATGGGAGGAAGATCAAGCAGAAGAAGTGCGATGGCAAGACAATACCCTGCATGGGACGTACCATCGACAGATAGCTGAGGTGGCTGACATTGGGAAATCCTACCAGTGGCTGGAAAAGGCTGGACTAAAAGACAGCACTGAGGCACTGATCATAGCAGCACAAGAACAGGCACTGAGCACCAGATCCATTGAAGCAGGGGTCTACCACACTAGACAGGACCCAAGGTGCAGACTGTGCAGAGAGGCCTCAGAGACAGTCCAACACATAGTGGCAGGATGTAAGATGCAGGCAGGAACAGCATACACTGAATGGCACAAGCAAGTAGCTGGCATTGTGTACAGGAACATCTGCACAGTGTATGGGCTAGACCCTCCCAAGACCAGATGGGAGATTCCACAGAAGGTCATGGAGAATAACAGAGCTAAGATTCTGTGGGACTTCCAGATCCAGACGGACAGGCAGATACTGGCCAATCAACCAGACATCATGGTAATAGACAAGGACCAGAAGACAGCGGTGGTGATAGATGTAACAGTGCCAAGTGACAGCAACATCAGGAAGAAGGAGTATGAGAAGCTGGAGAAGTAACAGGGCCTGAAAGAGGAACTAGAGCGGATGTGGAAAGTGAAGGCCAAAGTGGTCCCAGTTGTGGTAGGAGCACTCGGGGCTGTGACTCCTAAGCTGGGAGAGTGGCTCCAACAGAGCCGAGGAACAACATCAGAGCTCTCTGTCCAGAAGAGTGCAGTGCTAGGAACAGCTAAGATACTGCGCAGAACCCTCAAACTCCCAGGCCTTTGGTAGAGGACCCGAGGTTGAGGATGACACATACCACCCATAGGGGTGAGAGGGGAATTTTTTTTATATGTATATAAAAATGAGTACTCTTTTCCAGATCACTGTGAGAGGATCTGCTAGCCAACTGACTCATCCCTACGTAATAGAAAGTGGCAAAGATAGCCACAGAAGCGTGTGAACCTTAAATGTTTTCCAGAAACAGTTGTATGCAGCACAGTTGTAGGCATGCTAGTCGTGGGATGTTAAAGAGGCAGGGGAGAGGTAATACATTTCACTGGGCCAACTTCTCTTGGTGTGAGAGGCAAGCTTTTGAGCTAACACAGATTTCTTCTTCAAGTTCCTGGAAAATAATGCCATAGAAAGTAATCTGGTAAATCAGATCCTAGGCATCTCAAGACATTTTTGACATTAATTGTTCTCTGCCTCAGCTCCCCATCTGCAAAGCATGGATAATATTGCTCCCTCATCTCACAGAGCTGTTGTGAAAATGAATTGTTTGTGGAGCACTCAGCTACTTTAATGCTATGTACCCTAGAAAAACCCATAAGAAAATTAGTAATCCTGTACTCAGAGACAGGATTTGAATAATGTTCAGTAACTAAGGCCTTCCCTGAAAGTTTTGGGAATCTATTTGAATTTATGAATCCCCTTAATGATGTCTTTCACTGTATATATTGTAACATCAGATTCCATCATGGCTGTTGTACTACCTGCTGTGCCAAGTGGAGTAGGTCTGGCATCTAGGTATCAGTCCCTGAATGGGAGGGCTATTAAAGACCATCACTGATTGCCTTGCCCTCATGGAATGACAATGGAAACTGCTGACCAAAGAAACAAGGAGTCCTGGGGTACTTTTAAAGACCAAAAAATTTATTTATCACATGCACTTCTGTGGGTTTAATCCTGCTTCATCAGATGAATGAAATGAAAAACTGTAGTTTGTAAGTGTAGTATCGCCAACAGACTACAGTTTACATTGCATGCATCTGAAGAAGTGGGCTCATACCCACAAAAGCTTATGTGATAAATAAATGGGTTAATCTTTAAAAGTACCACAGAACTCCTTGTTAGTTTTACTGAACTAGACTAAAACAGCTACCCCTCTGGAACTACTGACCAAAGGCTCTTGATTTCCTAATGACAATTAATTGTGGGAAAGGAACAAAGAGGATTGAATGCAATAAGTATAGGGGACTGAAGAATGGAAAAAATCCCAGGGGAAAAACAGGAAGAGAGAAGGAGAAACTTCTAAAAGAAAGATTCTCAAGGAAGGAGGGACCAAAACCAAAAGAGAAGACCAAACAGGATGCAAAGTGATGCCGAGGTTCCTGGACTCCTTGGAAGACACTGACTGCATCCATGTCTACACTAACGGGACTATAGTAGCATAAATAAGGAACTTGAGCTATGCCAGCATAACCTTATAGTGTAGACACAGTGATTGAAGCATTCTTCCATTGGCATACCTCTAAGTTAGAGGTTAGGTTAGCATAACTACAACACTCCGTGTGGCTTTTTCACACCCCATAATGCTGTGGGTTTGTGTACCTAAGCGTTAAGTATAGGCCAGGTCTAAGACCCAGAGAATTCTCAGATGGTGTGAGAAATGAGAGAGGATCTTGTGTGTAGGTTTTTAATGTTTTGTGCTTTGTCTATAAGTAAAGCATATATAGTTTAGATGTGCCTTTGGACAGTGTGATATTTGCTTTAGCTGTCACTGAATAGTTAAACTGTAAGGCACAGAATAAATGAATCACTGAAGGGTTAAACTGTAAGGCAGTGGTTCCCAACCTTTTTTTCTGCCACGGCACACCATGCCGCATGGTCGCTCGCAGCTCCCCAGCCATGGCTGCATCCTACCACTGCTGGCAACCTCTGAACCATGGTTGAGGCCATGTCCTGCCACTGCTGGCAGCACATCGAAAGGGGTTGCCACGGCACACTGGTTCAGAACCACTGCTGTGAGGCACAGTACCCATATGTATGCAATGCCTTGGAGCATGTGCAAAAACTTCCATGGAGATGAAAGATTCAACACTGGTTTTGCAGCGTAGGGCAACTGAATTAGGGGTCCCTCATCCTAGGGTAGGATATTGGACTTGGTGTCTGTATCTGCTGTTGTGTCTGAAAGGACAAATATAAGGAGCAGCATTTGGATAAGAGCAGGATGAGTTTGGATCTTTGGTTCCAAAGGCACAATGGAAAAAAATGGTTTTTGGTTAAACAAAACATTTTGTTCCACCAGAAACAAAACATTTTGTTTTGGGGTGTTTCCACATGTGAGTGTATTAAATATCACTACATTTCAACATGAAACACTGCTTTTGAAATGAGAAGTTGAACCACTTTGTTCTGATGATGTCAAAAAACAAAATGTTCTGATTTTTTCAGGATTCATTTTTCTCCATTTTTCCCCCCAGTCAAAGCTAGTCATCAAATTCAACTCAAATTTATTTGACCAAAAATGTATTTATCAAACAAACTAGTTGCAGAAAAATCTTGGTAAGGTATGGTCTGGCCCCTGCTTAGAGACAGTCTACTAAAAGCCTTTTAGATCTGAGGATTAGATCCAGTGTAGCAGTTCTGTGTCCCGCTGCAAAGGCATAGTGTGGCACATTGATATTGCCATTTCATAAAGAAGATGAAATGCTGGGAAACCTGGCAGAATTAGAATTTTTTTAAAATATTTTAATCTTTTTAAAAATCTTGATCTACTTAATTTTTCACAGTTTCAAGAACAATTATTCCCATACCTGCTATTTGTCTGAACCCCCAGATTGCCAGCACATCTGTGAGTATGTTGATTTAATTTGCTATAATCTGTTTTGTGTTCATTCCATCTCTGCAATGACTTTTTGGAATAAAGTCACAGGCCAATGATTCAGCATTTCTAGTTCTGTAATGGCCTTTGTGGAAGTAGTCCTTCTCAGACACCTTGTTGCTACAGCTACCTTAATTTAAATAGCTCTATTACGGTGAGTGTGCTGCTCTGGCTGTAGTGTGATGTTACTGCCTAAGTCAACAATGAAGGTTAGAACTCCCAGCACTGTAGCAGCAACTCCGGATTATAATTGTGGCTGCACTGGTGTAAACGAGATGAAACATTTAGGGTTAGTGTAGACAGATTGCTGCCTAGAGAAATACCCTCCTCTGTTTCATGCATAAGTCACTGTACATCTTTTTGGACATGCACACATTTCTGCTAAAGAAAGAGAAATAAATAAATAAACAAATAAATAAATTTAAGTTCATTCTGTCAGCTTTGAAATGATAGAGAGAATAGTTTTTTTTATCTTTAAGTTATATTATCCTGTTAAGTTTTTTAGTATCTTAAGCCATCTGTTACCATGGTACCTAAGCATTGCGCAATAATTTTAAATGACTGAGTTCATTCTTAAAGATCAATAATCTTATTATTTCTTTTCCAAATGGATTTTTGTGGAGCTTTTTAATCCTTTTATTTTCATGCTCCATTTCCCATGACATTCCTTTTATCAGGACTCCTGCTTTTTCCTACTTCTTGGATCAATCTAAAGGAGAAGTTGGACATTAGGCGCTATTGTAGTTTGATTGCTATGTCCTCCCTGACTTTATTAAAGGAAGGGTTTTGTTATGATGGAGAATGTTAATAACTGCCATCAAGCCCATCTTTCTTCTATCTCCATTAATGTTAAATGGAAAAAGCATTTAAACTTCTTTATAAAGTGTCTCCATCATAATTAAAGTAACTGAAGCCATAGGCTATGTCTACACTGCCAAATTAGTGAACTAATTTGGCCCATAGCTACACTAGGCTTTGCCTAGTCCAAACTAAATTTCTTAGTTTGGATTAGGCAAAGCTTAGTCCAAACTAGTAAGACCTGGTAGTTAGCAGAGGCAGCCTTAGGCAATTGGGGGCCCTAGGTGAAGGCCCATTGTGGGGCCTCATAGGCCCGTACTGCTGCCCTCCCTGTGGCCCCAATTCCTCCTGCAGCCCTAACCCACCCCCAGACTCTTTGCTTGTTTTGCTGAACCAGACTAACAGGACTGTCCCTCTGGAGCTCATAAATTATTCTTGGGTATGACTTTTTAAAAGATTTTTCCATCATGAAGCTTGTAAGTTGATCATCTTTTACCTAACATAAATGAGCTAATGCTGAACTACAAAGTTAAAATGAACAGTTAAAATTTTTTAAAAAGTATGTGCATTAACAATAAAAAGTTGTACAATTAATGATGGCTCAAAAATAACTAAAATAACACATTTAAAACTTTGGCAGTCAAATCTTACAAATTTTTCATATAGGCTTGTGTTTATGTGCACTAGAAGTTTAATACAAATACAATAAATAAAAATAACTGAGAAGAAGGTTTCTATTGTGTAGCTATAAATGAAAAACACCAAATTTCTATGAAATTCTCTGATGTATTCAAGTTTATAAGATTTTGGCCTCCTCAAAAATATTAAATAGTAAGTACAAAAGAAGCTAAAAAATTACTTACCAAAAGAAAGACATACAGCACAGACATCACACACAGCTGTAATAACTGCTTCAGGGCAGCACTGTATTTATATGTAGCAGCCTATATGGACCTACCCGATCCCGTGAGCTAACCAAAGCCAAAGGAAAAATTGTCAGTAAGGCAAAAGAAAAGACAAAAGAAGGCCAGGTAAAAAAAGAAAAGGAAAAGGCAATATTTCACATGTGAGATTAAAAAATGGCAGAAATGGCCACACTGAGGAACTAGAAGATGAGACCATTAGACAAGTTCCTACTATTGGCCCTGTCTGCACTATAAAAGCTAACTTGACTTAATAAAAGCTACTTAAAGTCGACTTAGACCTTAATAAAGTCGACTTTAAATGGGTCCTCTGGCTTAAGTTGACTTTATATAGTCGATTTCTATGGCCACACTGCATTAAGTCAACTTTATAATTTGACTTTAATGTCCACATTGTGTTAAGTCAACTTAATAAAGTCGACTTTAAGGGCAGGAGTTATTAAGTTGACTTAAGGAAGTCCTTAAGTCAACTTAATCAACTCCAAATGTGAGCAGGGCTTTGCTTAAGTTGACTTAAGTGTCCTTAATTCGACTTAAGCCCCTAGTGTAGACATAGCCATTGTGCTGTCTCTTGCTTGCTCCTGCTTTTTTTGCATATTATTGTGAAGGTAATGGGCAGATAATGGTGAAATCTATAATTCAGACTAAGCACAGATCCTAATGATAGTTTGCCTTGATGAGCCACAACTGAAAAGTGCTTAGGCTTCCAGCCCTCTGCTAGATAGGAACTATTTCTATATTTTTCTATATTTTCATTTCTGTCCACCAAATTGAGGACAGGACCCATTATTGCTTGGGACCCTAGGTGGTCACCTGCTTTACCTACCCCTAAAGCCACCACTGGTGGTTAGTTTGGACTTCCGTGTTTAGACTAAGCATGGGCAAGACTTGAAGTAGTGGCTAGTTTGAACTTAAAAAGTTCTAGCTCAAACTAAAACTTTAGTTTGAAATAGAAGGCATGGCTAGTTTGAACTAAAAAGTCACAGTTAGTCCAAGCTAGCCTCAAGCTAATTTGGACTAACCTTGGTCTATTTTAGTTCGGACTAGCAAGTCCGAACTAAAATGTCAGATGTAGACATAGCCACAGAAGGCACCATCCAAATCAGTGGGGAGGTCTGAGCAACTACTAAGGCCAAATCAACACTACAGACATATATTGGTATCAGGGTTGGCTCAAGTACTTGTGGCACTCGGAGCTAGCTGTCACTTTTGTGCCCCACCCCTGGGGGTGTGGGGAGGGGAGGAGGGTGGACCTGGCCTCCTCACTCAGCTTACTTGCCCCACCCCAAGGACTGCAAACAGCTAGCCGAGAGGCAGAGAGGGCCAGCCCAGAGGCTGGGCTCTGATCTCCTGCCCCTCCACTGGGCCAGCTGTTCCTCCCTAGGGGTGTGGAAGGCCAGCCTAGAGGCAGGGTGAGAGAGCAGAGCCTGGCCTCTGGGCTGGCCTGCTCCACCCCCAGGGGCAAAGTGGCTGGCTCAGGGGAGGGGTGGGAGAACAAGGTCCAGCTTCTGGGCTGGCCTGCCCTGCCCCCCGCATACCTAAGCTTAAGGCATCCTGAGTCAGGGCCTAATTGGTATAAGTATGGCTATGTCCACACATACATCATTATTTCGAAATAAGTTAAGAAAATGTTAATTCGAACTAAGGGAAAGCCTGCTTTCAAAACTGCTGTTATTTCGAAATGGTTATTTTGAAATAAGGCCATTTGGACATGTTGCTTTGAAACAACATGTCCAAACAGCGTTATTTCGAAATAACCATTTCAAAATAACAGCCGTTTAGAAATGAATGGGGTTTAAGTTGTTTTGAAATGACAGTTCTTATTTTGAAATGACAGAGCCTGTCATTTAGAAATAAGAAAACATCGTGTGGACATTCAGTTTTTTATTTCGAAACCACCAGTGTTGTTTTGAGATAAAAGACTCGTGTGGACATACCCTACATTACTTGGGAAGCGGTGGTGGATGAAGACTCCACACCTATGAGTGACATAATCATACCAGACTAATCTTCCACCTAGACAGCATTATGTTGACAAGAGAGCTCCTTCTGTTGACATAGTTACTGCCTCTTTGGGAGGTGGATTAGGTATGCTGATGAGAGAAGCTCTGCTGTTGACATCATAATATCTTCACTAAAGCACTACAGCTGCAGTGCAGTATGTGAAGACAAGCTCTAACTCTGGAAGAAGAAGGGTTTCCCTGACCGACTGCAAACACGGGCACTGATTTGTGGCAACTGTGTATGTCTGAAAGGAACCAGAAAACCGAGAGAAATAGAACAGGTTATAAGAAAAGGGGCATGAGTGTGGCCCTGGGAGTAACCCAAGGAGGAACCTAGAAGAAGCTTCTTTTGAGTAGAGCACTGGCTAGAAACAGTGAGTAAGGAACCTGCCTCCTGTTTGTGCATACTGTGTCAAGGGGTGGATTGTAAAGCCATACTTGACTATCATCACTTTCTCCTCCTAAAAGAGCAACCTGTAAAGATCCAGAATATGGGCTAGCCACTTTGTACCTGGAGCAAAAATATGTTGAAAATTAGAATGTACTTCATAAGGTCATTTGTGACAAGCAGAGACTATTTCAAGATTGGCAGCTTTACTGCATGCACATGAAGGGTGAAGGAGCTTTTGCTGAAGGAGGAATTGATGGTGTCAGTTAGCAAGGACCTAAAACAGTCTTTTTCTTGCCTGTCCTACTGAGCTGCAGTGTAAGTGCAATTCACCAGTGGTGAATTCAATGGCTCAAATTCTGTTAGGCCTGATGAGTTTCTCTCACAGTCTTTTCAAAGGCTATGTCTACACTACAGGGCTCTGTTAAGTTGACTTAATAAGGTCTATGTAAAATCAACGTTAAATAGACCTTATTAAGTCCACTTCACTGAGGCCACATTGCATTAAATCGACTTAATAAAGTCGACTTAAATCAGGGGACCCATTTAAAGCTGACTTAATAAAATTGACTTTAAATGGGTCCCCTGGCTTAAGTTGACTTTATAAAGTCTACTTAAATGGCCCCACTGCACTTAGTTGACTTTTTAAAGTCCATTTTAATGGCCACATTGTGTTAAGTTGACTTAATAAAGTGAACAATTAAAGTCGACTTTAAATACAGGAGTCATTAAGTTGACTTAAGCAAGTGCTTAAGTCGACTTAAGCAACTCCAAATGTGACCAGGGCATTCCTTGAGTCAACTTAAGCTCATAGTGTAGACATACCCAAAGGGACCTCCACTTTTATTGATCTTTTTAGTAATGGAAGATAAGAACACCCTGCATCTGAAAGGGTTTTGGGTTTAAGGTTTGAGATAGATATTAGAGGTCAATAAGATGATCTGCTCTTTGGCATAGCCCTTATAGTTTTAGTTTAGTCAGTATATGTTATTGCTTTTGCGAAGAAAATATTTTTTCTTACCTACTTCTTTTTTGCTATATGGCTGAAACTATTGATCTGGGGCTGTGTAGTTAGTGCTACAGTGTGAGGTGAGAAAGTCTTTATAAATATTCTAGTTCACTTTCTTGGTGATGCAGAATTTTTTCCCTACAACATATTTTTTAAATTTGAGGTTATATTTCATTTCAAAGTCCCAAAGGATAAGGTGAGAGACTATTCCACCACAAGAGATGGTCAAAATACTTGGACCAATTCTGCCAAATTATTTACAAGTTTTTCCTGTTAGCCAAAGTACTCTGGAACAGATTATTTCTACAAATGTATTTAGCATTCATAATTATTACTGCTCTACCACTTTTGGGGTATGTCTACACTGGAGACTGTTAAGTTGACTTCAAGTTGACCTTGTTAAGTCAACTTAGAGAATTCACACTGAAAACTCCTATCGACTGCCTGAGTCCATGCTGGCAGGTGCTAGGTTGACGGAGGAGTGGTGCATTGTGGATATCTGTCCCTTGTGGCCAGGAACTCTGGAAGGGGGCCTGAAGGCCAATTATGTTGACTGTTAGGTTCACTTAAGGGCATTCCCTGTCTACATTGGCTCAAGTCAACTTAATAAGGTCGACCTTAAGAGGTGGTGTTATTAAGTTAATTTAAGGATACACTTAATCTGACTTAATAAAAGCCCAGAGTGGCTGTAGGAGTCTGTAGGTCGATTTATCCTTCCTTAAGTTGACTTAATGCTCCAGTGTAGAGCTATCCTTAAAGACTTGGCATGGAGGTTAATGGCTAAAGGGGAACAGAGATTGAACAACAACCTGGATGTAGTTCCTCAAGATAATGAGGTGAGCTGGAAAAGTAGTGTCGAGGGGTATGTCTATGCTGGGGGACTAAGCAGGCTTACGTTGACTTAAGCAATTTCAGAGCCACATTTGGCATTCATTAAGTCGACTTACGCACTTTGCTTGTCAACTTAACAAAATGTGGTCACTAAAGTTGACTTACTAAAGTTGACTTAAGGCAGGAGAGCCTAAGCCAGGGGACCCATTTAAAGTTGATTTTAAATGGGTTCCCTGGCTTAAGTCAACTTTATAAAGTCAACTTAAACAAATGGAGCTCTCTAAGTCAACTTAATAAGGTTGACTTTACGTCAACCTTATTAAGTCAACTTATCTGAGCCATCTAGTGTAAACATAGCCAAGGAGCTTGCTTTGCTTTTCTTTGGAGCATGCAGTATCAGTTCTGGGGTGTCCTGCACTGTCATTCTGTATCTTTCAGAAGAACTAAATCCACTTGAAACAATCCTTATCAAATAACATTAAATTGTAGGTTAATTTTACTGTTCTAAGCAGAAATTGTTTGAATGCCAGAATAGATAACAAAAGAAATAAACAGTACCTACCCCAAGCAAGAAAAACCAACAATCCAGTCTGACCTGCTCTTTAAAATTCTCCTCACTCTTATTCCCCCCTACATCATTCTTTCATTCCAAAGGTAAGAAAAGTGGAGTTAGAACAGTGAACACCTGGTATGTTGGTCACGCAGCACAACTTTACATTGTAATTATCTTGTCAAGAAGCTGAAAATAGTATTGTGCTGCAGAGTTAAAACAGTAATACTTCAGGAAGGAAGACAATAGCCAGCACTTGGCAGCAGCCTACACACTGCCATCTGTGAATGACATAAAAGTATTCCACAAATTGTATACCTTGGCCAACTTTCAAAAATCGTCACCAAGGGCTTATACCACAGTTCTTATCACAGTGAAGCTAGTCGGCAATGACTGCATTGCATATTCCAATAAAACTTTATTTCATATAGCAGCTTTCACAGTAACTTTACCTCAAAATGCCCCAAAGGACTACAATACAAGAGTGCTGCCGAATTCTTAGTGTAACTGACATGAGGCCCAGCTCATGGAAAGAATTATTCCTCACCCCAGGGTTAAGAGGAAAAGAAGAAGTGGTGAAATTTTATTTTCAAAGATTATATTTCTCTTCCAGTCTTTAATAAAAATAAGTATAGGTTGTCTCACTGAGCCTACACAATCTAGTGAGGCCTCAAATAATCATATTCTAGATTTTAAGTCCTTTATGCATCCAAGCATATTGGCTTAACAGAGACTGAAAAGAATTGTTTTAAACAATACTCTAAACTTATCTGTTTTTGAAACAGTCCAATCAAAAAAGTAAAAAACACTTTTAAAAGGTGCCTTAAAGATGAAGATGTCCTTGGAAGTGTGATAACTATGTTGAGAATTCAGACTTTATTATCATAATTAAATATAATAAGAAATCTTAATTAATTTGTACTATTCCTTGCTATAACTTCAGAGTCTCAAGTCTAGTCTGTGATAATTACATGCAAGGCTGTATTGTGTGTAGCGCACACCTAGAACATTCGTTGTGTCTACACTTGAGCCAGGGCCGCTTGATCCATAAGCAAATGAGGCCCTGGCTTGGGGCACTATGGGCAGCCTCAGTGCCACACTAGAGGTGTGGGGGGAGGGGCAGCCCAGAACCTGGACCCACACTCCTGCCCCTCCCTCAGCCAGCCATTCCACACCATGGGCAGAGTGGGCTTCTCATAGGGCAGAACAAGTGGCCCAGGGGAGGGGCGGGAGAGCGGAACCAGGCTGCTCAGCTGGCCTGCTCCACCCCTTGGCCAGCTGTTCCACACCCTGGGGGTGGGGCATGCCATCCCAGAATGGAGGCTGGGTTCTGCCCCCCCACTGCTGCCGAGGTGGGCGCAAAAGCAAAAGCCAGCTCGGGGCGCCACAGCCCCTTGAGTCAGCCCTGACTTGAGCGATGAACTGTTATAGTATATTAATGTTGTTCTGGGTGAATTTATAAATTAGCAAGTGTCCTGATTTGAAAAATGCTGTCCAAGTTAAAAGTTGACCTGAGAGGAAAGTATTAAAACAAGTAAACTAACACTTGGGCTCAGTAAGAAGGTTTAATGTTAGTGGATTCTATTCTGTATATCAGGGGTGGCCAAACTTATGGAACTCAAGAGCCGCACAAGTTGATTATTAAACCTTTGAGAGCTGCACTGAGGCATAGCCATATCTTTACCTACTCCAAAATTTCTAAAATTCATTGCACACTTTAATTTTATTGTAAAAAAGGGCAAATATTGCTCCTACTAATGTCAGATTCTAATAATTACTTAAGGTTATCATGAAAACTAGGCCTATAAAAATTTATTTTACTAAGTCAGACATTATAATACCAGAAAACAATGGACACAGAGCTACAGCAAACTAGTACATGAGATAGGGTTCAATGGTCACATACAAAAATTTCCAGCATATGTATTGTATTGAAACAATTTCATTTCTATGCCTTTGATACACTGTACTGCCAGGTATGCTATTAACAGCACTGAAATATCTGAGCTGTAAATGGCAGTATTTTTTTCTTTCTTCTGAAAACTTACTGAAACTTATGTATTGAAACCTGCTGAAATTGAATAGTTCGTCTCCACTAGGCTTAAACCATGATACTTATTTCAGTTTTTCCCCAGCTAGAGGAACAAAAGTATACTAGAAAATACAAGGGTATATGAGAATAGTAGGTTGCAGCGTAGTAGGTCAGGTGCTCATGTGGACCTCTGTATATCAGAGAAATTGCCTTGAGGACCACCTCTCCTACCTTTGCAGACTGGAGACCTAGATAAGTTGGAACAGTGGGCCAATAGAAATTTTATGAGGTTCAGTACGGACTAGTGTAAAATCCTGCACTTGGGACGGAAAAACCCCATGCACTGCTACAGGCTGGGGAACATTCAGCTAAGTAGCAGCAGTGTAGAAAAGGACCTGGGGGTCATGGTGGATGGGAAGCTTATCTAGGTCTCCCACTGTGATTTTGTAATATCCCTATGTCAGCTACATAATACAACTGTGATTTTCTAAAAAGCTTAAGAATTACAAAGGGGTAGCTGTGTTAGCCTAGTTCAGCAAAAGAAACAAGGAGTCCTGTGGCACTTGAAGACTGTCAGATTTATTTAACACATGAGCTTTTGTGAGAGAAAATCCCACTGTGTCAGATTTTCTCCAATGAAAGCTCCTGAGATAAATAAATCTGTTAGCCTTTCATAGAATCATAGGGTTGGAAGGGACCTTATGGGGTCATCTAGTCCAACCCCCTGCCAGAGGCAGGACCACTCCCACTAAACCACCCCAGTCATGGTTTTGTCCAGCTGGGTCTTAAACACCTCCAAAGATGGAGATTCCACCACCTCCCTAGGCAGCTCATTTCAATGCTTCACCACTTGCCTAGTAAAAAACTTTTTCCTAATATCCAGCCTCAATCTCCCTAACTGTAACTTGAGACCATTGCTCCTCGTTCTGTCCTCCATTACTACCGAGAATAGTCGAGCTCCATCCTCCTTGGAGCATCCCCTCAATCTTCTCTTCTGCAAACTAAATAAACCTAATGCTTTCAGTCTTTCCTCATAGGGCTTGTGTCTCTAGTGCCGCATAATGGTTCCTCACCACAATGGAGGGTGGGATGTGAGCAGGCGTGGAGCGCTGTCTGCTGTCAGAGGTGACCAGCTGCCAGTGTCCTCCCTCTGCCATAGGCATCCCATCCATCTCCAGCGCTGTGGCAGTAGCCCTTGGCACCGGGATAGGGACCTTCTCCTTGCATGTCTCTTCGTGGACACTGTCAAGGAATTTTTCCAGGGCATGGATACCCCTGAGTCATGACACCTCCTTCTGTAACTCTCCTACCTGTTTCCGAAGAGATGCCACCAGAAGGCACCTATCACATAGATTCATCTCTCTAGCCTGATCATCAATGGCAGGAAAATGAAGGCCACAGTCCCTGCAAGTCCACACTAGGATCTGGGTAGAGATATCCATGGTCAGTCAGTCTGTCTGGCTACAAACAGAGGCAAAGGAAACAGAAGGGGCGCTGGCACAAGCAGTGCGGCTCCTCTTCACCATCATGGCAGCACCAAACTCCTCCCCTAACTCCCTCTCAAACTCCCCTGTTTACAGTCCCTGTTCGCAAGCTCACAAGCTTTAAATGGCACAGGACTCCTTGCTTCTTTTCCTGATTTAGGGAAATCCTTGTGTGATCTTGGTCAATAATCCCAGGAAAAGCACAGGGCTTTCTGTCGCAGGTGGCTTATTTAATTATCAATACTGTGCTGAGATTACTTTTTATAAGCTGGTAAAGAGACGCTGCCCTCTAGAAAGAAAAGTTATTTAACTTTAGTTACACTGTTGCAGAGTAGATTTAAAAACAAAACAACATGCAACCAGTGGAAGTTGCTGATGCAATGGAGATGAGTATGGCTATGGCCTTAAGGAGCAGATGCTTGAAACTTGTAAGTCAGTGTATACCAGTTGATGCTACCTGAACATTTACTCCTAAATTTGTAAGAGTCTGAGCTGTGTACAAGATTCTATTCTGTATTCCACTGGGAAAAGCAGTTTTAATAGACTTTTCTGCTTCCCTGGACCCTCACCCTGCACATCCCTGGCTTCTGCGTCTGTGCTCCAGCCGGACCCTGAGTCCTTCTCCCTCCTGCTCTCTCAGTCACTCTCTCTCTCACACACAAATGCACCCCTTCCTCAGCACGTGCCTTTCTGCTCCAGCTGGACCCTAAGCCCTTCTCCCTCCTGCACACACACCCACACACCCCTCCCTCCCAACATCTCCCCAGCTTCTACCTTTCTTCCTCAGGCAGACCCTGAGCCCTTCTCCCTCCTGCAAACACACCCCGCCCCCCTCTTCCCAAGCAGGTTGGTGGCTTTTGCCTCTGCTCTGGCCCAACCCCATCCTCGATATCTTCTCTCTCCAACAGCCCCCCAGCCCCCACTGCATGGTCCCCTCAGTGCAGTCCTCTTAAGCCCTTACCTGACCAGCAAGCCGATGGTATGTTTATTGGACCTTCCGCTGCTCTGGCCTGAGCATTCATCTGAAGAATGCTCACGGGCATGGAGATTTAAACTGCTCCCCCGCCCCCAGCTTGGTGCCCAGAAGAATGTGTCTGGGCCTGGTAGAGCTTGCAGCGGCAAGCCATACTTTTCTCATTGAAAAGCTGCATGCGGCTTCCGAGCCACAGTTTGGCCATGCCTACTATATATTGACAAACTTAGTCTGTTATATATATTTTTTAAAATCTAACTAGCATACTGGCAAATTCATAAGTTTAACCCCTTTCACATTACAGTGTCTGTAGAAGACTGGTGGCATTCTGTAGTACAGCAGCAAAGACACGAGTGACCAGCATGGACTAAACTATGCTTTCAACTTCCCAAGCAAGTGAGCTGTTTCTTATTTTTTTTGCCAAAGAAAGCTCATGCAAAAAATAAATTCATTAGTCTTTAAATGGGTCACAAGACTCCTTGTTTGTTTTGCTGAACTAGACTAAGGCTGTGTTCACACACACATGGTTATTTCGAAACAAGTTGTGTTGAAACAACTTGTTTCGAAATAATGCCTTATTTCGAAATAACATACTTCGAATTAACAAAATGTTATTTCGAAATAAGAAAAAAAAGCGGGAAACGAAATAGCAGGTTCACACTGTGAACCTGCTATTTCGCTTCCACAGGGGGCTGCAGGCACCGGTGGGCTGCAGCGCTGCCCAGCGCTGCTCCCCGCCAGTGCCTGCAAAGGGGGGGCTGCAGGCACTGGCCAGGGGACACCCCTCAGCACCCTGGCCAGGGTGCTGAGGGGGCAGCCCTTGACCTGTTGTTTCGGAACCTCTTGTTCCGAAACAACATGTTCACACGAGTTGTTTTGAAACAAGGTTGTTTTGTCCCCAAATGGGGTTTAACTTGTTTCGAAACAACACCCTTGTTTCGAAACAACGGGTTCCCGTTGTTTCGAAACACTGGTGCGTCGTGTGAATATGTTTTTTTTGTTTCGAAACAACGAGGTTGTTTCAAAACAAAAGTGCTGTGTGAACACAGCCTAAGATGGCTACTGCTTTGGAACTGGTCATTATTTCTTGTTACACAAAAGACGGAGACAGATTATAGGCAGAGTGGGAAAATCATAGTCCTACAAAAATGCAGCAGAGTGCTGGAAGGCTGAGGCCTCCCAGGGCTAATCCAGGTCAAAGCCCAAGTCACCCCGCTGAGTTGAGAATGAATCATACTGGGCACGAGGCAAAGGAAGGCCAGGGACTGACTCAAACATGCAGTGCATGCGGTAAAAATCATGTTCTAATTGGGCACAGATAGGCAGGACCCTTGTGATTTGACCCTTAGGCAGCCAATGGCGGGTTGTTCAAACTGGTTCAGATCCAGAATAAAGGGAAGCAAAACCCAATAAGATAACATGTCAGCAAAGCTAGCAAAATCACATGGCTAATAAAAGCTATGGGCTGGGGTACAATGAATCGGAGTCAACAGCATAGCATCTGCTGGGCCGAGGGACTGATCAGCCCGAAAACTCCCCTGCCACACTGAGCAACCGTACAAGGGCAGAAGCACCTCAGCCAGGCCAGCCAAGGGAAGAAAGAGACAAACGCTGCATAAAATCAAAATTAAAAGTAACTTCAGGCATAGCATCTCTTAACAAACCACCAAAGTAACTTTGGGCACAGTGTCTCCAAACAAATCAAAAACAAAAGCGACCTCAGGCACAGCATTTCAGAGCTAATCATGTACTTGTACATATTGTAAATATGGTTAATTGTACTCACTCAGGCTGGGACAAAGGGTTTGCTGCAGGCGTAGCAGTAAGAGTAGGAATTGTTGTAGTGTTGCTGTAAGTACTGTTTGTGTGCTTGCTTATCTGTACTTGGAGACTCCTTAAAAAACTAAAGGACTCTGAGTGGTGCTAATAAAATTGAGTTGTATTAAACCTGGCTCTCTTTCTTTGGTCCAGGCCAGGTGGGTCTCCCCCTCCGTGAATGCAATGGAACCAGGCCAACCTACCCAAGAGCTCAGGGGTCCTGTGGCGGGGGGACAGAGAGAAAAGGACTAAAATCAGAACTGAAAACAAACATCCTCTCAATGCACAACTAACACTATGGTAGTCTGGAGTACGGACTTGAATGAGTCTTTACAATTTTTCATGAATTAGGGACAGCATATAGTTGTGCTGTCCAAGGAGCAGACCAGACATTGAGCTGTGTGACTCCTCATGAGTAAACTTCAGGTGGAAAATAATGTACTAACAGTTTACATCAGTAGAAATTTACTTCCCCATCTATGCTTGCTCAACTCAGCTGACTAGCATGTTGCAGAGATTAGGAACAAGGCTCTGTCTGTTCGCTGCTGCTCTATTCCCTACCCACAAATACAAAATGCACAGAGCAAACAACAATCTTGCCATAAACTGGATGTTGCCACTTCAAGAGCTGTTCAGAAGACAGCTGGCATTGCCCCCCCCCCAACAAATAAATAAACCGCTTAAAAAACCCTATGTGCATCCCTTTTATGCAAGTTTAGTTTGGGGTATATTTCTCAATTTTTGCTTGAAACACTTTGCTAAATTATTCCCATTTTACAGTCCAAGTGATGCCAATCATAGGAATAAGGCTCAATCTTCAAAATTTGTATTAGTTTAGCAGGAAAATCCCCAATAACCTGTTCAGAAAACTGGCTAGAATGTCATGGGGTGCTAATGCCTGAATGTTATGCACTTCAGCCTAGGCACTTTCTTATTGAATGGCAGAGTATTGCACTTCAGTATAGGCTTGATCATCGCATACAGAGATGCTTGACATACAGCTTAATTCCACCATATGTATTATTTCAGGTACATTTAAATCTACTCCTTTCCCTTGGTTATCAGTTCTCTGCAATATTGCTCCATCCCATTATTTGCAGAGTAGAAAACATAGCAAAGTTTGCGATGAAATTTGTAAGGTGCCATCATTGATTAAGGACTTGTTTAATCCACACCATGGCCATATGTCCTCTTGTTACCTGTTGTGGGCAAGTTTACTGGCTGAGGGAATTCTGATGAAGGATGAATGCTGAGTGTTATGTTCTTCAGAGCAAGTGAGAAATAATTATCTTGTCTTGGACCCTGTTCAACTTTAACCCAAGGTAACTGAATTGATTCTATTAGCATTTGTCCTGCCCATTGTAATCTTTCTCACCCTTGTAAGTTTATATGTACCTCCCAACCATACTTTCCACTTCGTTTATCTGACAAAGTGGGTTGCAGCCCATGAAAGCTTATGCCTAAAGAAATTTGTTAGTTTTAAGGTGCCACATAACTTTCACTGTTTTTGCAATATACAGACTAGCATGGGTACATCTCTGGAATTTATCACCATGGAGGGCACTGAATTTAGCTGTATGAAATGAAAATCTACTATGTTCATCAAAAACTAACACAGATTCATCTTCCTCTTGAAATGCAAACAAATGGACATCATACCAAATGGACTGAAAGTGAAAAATCCATTATGATTGATATATTACGCAGACTATGGTGAGAGACTGTGTCACACACACACTCAAGAAAAACCAATGGAACCACCTGATTAGCATCCTGTTGTACAGCATAGAAGATCAAGTGAGAGCTCTCACCACTGGAGACTCACATGAAAAGCAGACTTCCACATAACCTTCCATGTGGCTCATCTTTATAAAAACAAGACAGGGCATTTACGAGATGCACTGTACTACTCTGTAGAGGAAAAAGAACATTACACTATCTAAGTTCCTACATGCTGCAAGGGACCACAACTGTGATATCTTTGATTCACCCAACAATATTGTACATCTATCCAGCTATATGTGTAACCCAGCAGAAGATTCTGTCTTGTCTTGGGGACTCTCTTTCTCTCCCACCATGCCTATACACATGATACAGTTCTGTGGTGACCTGGAAGCCTACTTCTGCCATCTGTGACTCAAGGAATACTTCCACTATACCACTGAAGAACACACTAACCCACAGATATCTTTCAACCAAATGCTACAGCAAGAAGAATTCTGCATGGCCTCCTCCTCATGGCTGAAACAACAAATTAGACTTTAACATAGTGTGTTTCCACCAATGTGCTCAAGCAGGGATTGTAGACAAGCAGCATCAATTGCCCCATAACCTCAGCCAGTCAGAATGCAATGCTATTCACAGCCTCCAAAATGACTCTGACATTATAATCAAAGAGCCTGACAAAGGAGGTGCTGTAGACATGATGAATAGGTCAGATTATGAATGGGAACCTGCCAGACATTTCTCTAACTCCACATTCTACAAGCCACTACCCTCTGATCCCACTGAGGAATACCAAAAGCAACTACAACACTTGCTTAAGAAACTCCTTAAAGAAGCACGGGAACACATTTACATGGACACACTCCAAGAGCCTCAACCAGGTGTATTCTATCTGCTACCCAAGATGCACAAATGCAGGAATCCTGGATGCCCCACCTCAGGCATTGGAACTCCCTCAGCAGGATTGTCAGGCTATATGGACTCTGTCCTCAGGCCCTATGCCACCAGCACTTCATGATACCACTGACTTTCTGAGAAAACTAAAATCCATTGGTAATCTCCCAGAAACCAGCATCTCAGCCCCTGTGGAGATAGAAGCTCTCTCTACCACCATTCCACACAAAGATGGATTACAGGCCATCAGAAACAGTTTTCTTGATGATGCCATGGCACATGTGATAGCTGAACCTTGTAACTTTGTCCTGACCCACAACTACTTCAGATTTGGAGACGATCTATACCTTTATGTCAGTGGTATGGCTATGGGTACCCCTATGACCCCACAGTATTCCAACATTTTTATGTCTAACGTAGAACATCACTTCCTCAAATCTCACCGTCAAGTACCTCTCCTTCACCTATGCTACATCAATGACATTTTCAATAGCTGCTGCGCCCACAGGAAAGAGTCCCTTGAAGAATTTCACCAGGATTTCAACAATTTCCACCTCACCACCAACCTCAGCCTGGACCAGTCCACACAAGAAATCCACTTCCTAGATACTACAGTACAAATAAGGGATGCTCACGTTAACACCATTAAAACCAAATGACTGCAATAGATACCTTCATGCCTCCAGCTTCCACCCTGGACACATGTCAAACATGTGGCCCACGGGCTGAATGCAGCTCTTCCATTTGGCCCTTGACTGTTCTCAGCAGGACCACATTCTTCCTCTAACTGAGAGAGTATGGTCTTGTATAACCAGCACTCCGCAATGCTGTGAGAGTGTCAGGTCTCATGACAACATGGAGTGCTGGGTCTGCAAGACTGCACTCTCTGACAGTACACTCATTCCCTAACAGAGAAAGATAGAGAGGAGGAGAAGGAGGGGTATCATGGAGGACCGTAGCACAGTTTCACATACACAGCACGCCAAAATTCCTTGTAAGCGACATAGTATTTTGTTTTATGGTGTGTACAGCCCACTTGAAGTACATTTAAGTCAAATCTGGTTCTCCATAGCCAATGAGTTTGACACCACTGCATTACACAATCCTTAGTCTACAGCCAAGACCTGAGATTTAACTACATCTGCTCCCATCCCTCAGACAGAGACAAACACCTAAAGGATCTGTATCAAACAGACTCAAAACTACAGTACCACCTGGGAAAGTGAAGAAACAGATTGATAGAGCCAGGTGGGCACCCAGAAGTCACCTACTAGAGGACAGAGCCAACGAAGAAAACAACAGAACACTACTGGCCATCACCTACAACCAGGGATTAAAGTAAGGGGGAACAACCCAGAATGCTGTTCTGGGGCCCCTTACTTTTAGGGATCCAATGTTCCAGGCCCCCTAAAAATAGGGGAATGCCCTGAAATGCTGTGTTCTGCCCCCCCCCCCCCGCATAGGTGGATGCACTGGAATGCTGCATTCAAGGTCCCCTGCAAAATACAGGGACATGCTGGAATGCTATGTTCCAGGGCCCCCTAAAAAGAGAAGGGGGTGCCAAAACACAGCATTCCCCCAGGCTGGTGGAAGGGAGGGGCTGCAGGCTGGGGCTAGCCTGGCTACCCTGTCCTCCCTTCCCCGGAGCCTGTGGAGGCTTTGCCCCTTCCAGCCAGGGTGAGGGGGTGCATGTATTCCAGACCCAGCCGCTGGCCCAGGCTCCTTTTTGCTGGTCTACTGGCCAACCAGTGCCACAGCTCCTTTCCCCTCCCCAGCTCTTCGGCCACCTCAGCCACGCATGGGGACTGGGGGTGCATTGGGGTGTTTGGGTAGCCGGTGGGGAAAGTATTTGGGCAGGGAGGTGTGGGGAGGGGGAGAAGGGGTCAGGATGGTGGGCTGGGGCGGACTTGCAGGGCTGAAGGGGGTGTTGGTTTAGGAGGGCTGGAATGAGAGCAGGGAGCTTAGGGAGTGGGGCTTGGGCCTGAGAAGGACATGGGAAAAGGGGTCTGATGGCAGTAGCTGGGGTGGGGGTAGTAACTGGGTGGGGGCAGTAGCTGGGGAGTCAGGCCTTTGGGAGGTTGTGGGGGAAGTAACTGGGGTGCATGAAGGGGGCCTGCATGAGGGGCCTCTGAAAATTTAGGAGGGTTCTGGGTCCCCCCAAATTATACTTTAGTCCCTAGATATTGGTGGCAGTAGCTGGGGTGGGTGAAGGGGGCCCACACTGGTGTGAGTGGGGCCTGCACCGGCGTGAGGGGGACCTGCCAATTTAGGAGGGTTCCAGCTTCCCCAAAATTATACTTTAACCCCTGCCTACAGCCCCTCAGCTAAAAATCTCTCCAATATATCACTAAGGATCTACAACCTATCCTAGAAGATTGTCCCTCACTCTTTCAAATCTTGGGAGGCAGGCCAATCCTTGCTTACAGACAGCCCCTGCCCCCAGTCTGAAGCAAATACTCACCAGCAACTGTACACCATACAACAAGAACACTAAGCCAGGAACCTATCCTGGCAGCAAACCTGTTACCAATTCTGTTCACCCATTGACCCCAGTGACACCATCAGTGACCCTAACCATGTCAACCAGACCATCAGGAGCTCTTTCATCTGTCCATCTCCTAATGCTACATATGCCATCATGTGTCAGCTATGCCTTCTGCATGTACATTGGCCAAACCAGACTGTCCTTACACAAACGAATAAATGGATACAAATCAGACATCTAAAAATGGTAACATCCATAAACCAGGAGAGCACTTCAGTCTTTCTAGACACTCTGTAGCAGACTTGAAAGTTGCCATCTCTCTTGCTCTGAATTTTCAATTTAACAAAAACTTGATCTAAGAAAAATTATTAATCTTGTAAAATTGCGTGCCCATCTTGAACAGAAAACCAGCACCACAAAGAAGAGTACCTCCAGATGCTCCTGTCCACTTGGCTGTGAGGTTGATGAAATATCACCATGACACATTCAGTATTGCCTACCCTAGACATCAAAAATAATCACAAGTCTGGCTTAAACATATCATTAAAACTCACTTAAAAATAAAGAGATGTTTAAAGAAATAATAAATGAGGGGGAGCTATTTTCTTTGACTTCTGGGTTTTGAGCCTTTAGGATAAAGTCAGGTCATGTTTTTCTGCTTCTCTCTGCAACTTTTTAGCCTGAGGGCTAGACATTTATGATTTTATTAAAGAAAAATTATGACACTGCCCAGTGTTCCCTCTAAGCTGTTGATGCAGCTGAACAAGTTAGGGGTGCACTTGGGGAGCCAGTGGGCAGCAGGGAAGAAGCCCATTGGGGCCTGGAGAACCAGAGGGGAACTTGCTCAGCTGCATCATCAGCTTAGAGCAGTGGTTCCCAACCTTTTTCACGTTGGGGACCCCTTTGTAACAAAAAAAAATCTTTGCCCCCCCCCCCCCCCCCCCAGGCTGATTATGTAATCTGGCCTGCATGGGCAGACGCTGTCTTGCACCAGTGGGACAGCTGGTGAGCAGCGCTGCCACCACCATTTCCCGCACCAGGGAGCTGAGCCGCTGCAGCTGTGGTCCCTGCCCTTGCCCCTGCTGGGGAGCTGCTGTGGCTCCATCCCCCTGCCAGGATACAGCCACAGATGGGGAAAGGCAGCTCTGGCAGGATGCATCAGGCCTGTAGCTGGATTCTGGCTCCAGGTAGGGAGAGGATCTGCAGACCCCCTGCAATGTGTCCGTGGACCTCTGTGGGTCCCCAGACCACAGGCTGGGAACCACTGGCTTAGAGGGAACATTGCTTGCAAAATTTAAAATGGGGGGGCCCCGCACAAAATGATTTGCCCTGGGCCCCGCTCCCCCCTAGGGATGGCACTGTCCAGGGCCCCCTAAACACTGAAGAATATCACAACCATACTACATTTCCTCCCATGTGTCCTCCAGTGTCCTCCTTTTGATACTTTCCTGGCCTCCTTTAGAGGCTTTGGGATCCGGTAGCCCTACCCCAGGGCAAAGTCCCACGGGATCCTGAGTCCTGCTGACATTCAGGGCAGAGGTGTGTGTTGCAGACAGGCAGCACACAGACAAGGCCAGCAGGCAGCAGGGGTCAACTGTGTTTTCTGCTTCAATCCAGCAGGTCACACAGCCGCTTGCCGTCCACCACCACCTGCCCGACGCCTGAGCCCGAAGCCACCTTGGAGGTGGAGGAGGGCCCCCTGGACGTGGGCTGAAATCCTGGAGAGCCTCAAGGAGCTCAGGGAGAGGACTGAGGTGGCCACCCAGGCCTGGCGGCAGGAGCAAGTGAGCCGCCAGGATTTGGCCCTCTGCCTGCTGCAGCAGGCATCCGCAGCAGACGACTGGAGCGCCAGGCACAGGCCATCGAGCGCCTGAGCGACCGCCTTCCCACCGCAGTCAAGGCCATTGCCACCAGCCTCCACCAGCTGGTGGAGCAGATGGCGCCTCCAGGAGCTGCAGGGGGTCAGCCGCCTGGCCCTCCCTGGAGGCAATCCTGGACCCAGGGCAGCCATGGGCCTGGGCTCGGAACACCACCACCCCTCGGACCACCCCCACAGGCCCTGCCTAACTTCTCCCCTGCCACCTGGACTCCCCCACCCCCCTCCCCCCAATCTATCTCCCCCTCCCAAGTTGCTGGCCCCCTCCCTGAACTCCCCCTCCCACTTCCAAGTTGCTGGCCCTCCCCCAGACTGCCCCCACATTGCCCCATCCCGTAACCCTCTCCAGCCCCTCCCTGCCCCAACCCCTGTTTTGTTAAATACATAACCACCCTGGGGTTTTAAGGAGCGTGGTTCCTTTAAATCTTTGCCTTGTGGGAGAGGGTTTGTGGAGCTGAGGAGGGGGGCTGGGGCTGTAGGAGAGGGCTGGAAAGGAAGCAGAGGGAGAGGCCCTGCCTGAAGCCAGGGAAGACAGAGCGGCTGAGCTGGGATGCCAGGCCAGCACCCACAGAAGGACACTGTGCTGGGGAGAGTCCCCCAAAGACAAAGCAGCATCCAGTGACTGGCCATCTGGAGCTGTGGGGCCGTGAGTACAGCACCTGGAACTCAGGGGGGAGGTTGTAGTTAGTTAAGTGGGGAGGGTGTCGTTCTGGGTTCACAGAGAGTGGCAGAAGAGGCATCAGAGGGTTTTCGTTTGCTGTGAAAGAGCTGGTGCCAAAGACTAGGAGTTGCTGGACTGAACTCTGGACTGGAACTGTGCTGGAACTCCTGAACTCATGGTGCAGAAGCAGAGCTCACATCTGCCTCCAGCCTGCTCTATTGCTGGGCCTTGCAGGGCCCTGTGTTAGCTGTTTACTCTGTGTGACTGCTGCCCCATCTCCCCTGTTGGTTTCCCCTTTGCACCTCTGTAAATAAACCTTCCCCATTCCCATAATCCCTGTGCTATCCCAGTGTGTGTATGGTCACTCTGGAGGTTTGGAACAGGTGCCCCTGGGGCAAAGGGGCTCTCCTGTCTGTGTTCCCGTGCACACCCTTTCTCTGGTCAGAGCCACCTGCAAGGCAGACTCAATCTGGCCACGTGTGTGTTACAAATAAATAGTTTGAAATGCATTCTTGGTTTTGAGTGGTTTTATTGGGGGTAGTTCACAGTGCAGGTGGATGGGTGGGGGCTGGCTGTGGCAAACGAGGGAGAGGGTGGTGTGGGGCAGGGCAGCCCTGGCCCTCAGAGTTCCTCCAGGGCAAAGGTGGTCATCAGTGTGTCCCTCACTGTCATGGCTCTCTGGGACGGCTGCTCCTGTGGGGGCACAGGTCTGGGTTCCTCGTAGTCCCCGGCGAGGAATTGTGCCTCAGCTTCCAACGCAGCTGCAATGGGCTCACCCCGCTGCTCACAGAAGTTGTGTAGGGCCACGCATGCACTGATGACCTGCGGCATTGTCCTCTCCGCGAGGTGGAGGCATGGAAGGCGGCACCTCCAGTGTGTCTTGAGGCAGCCGAATGCCCGCTCGACCACCTGGAGGCAGCGGGTTAGACGGTGGTTGAAGATCTGCCTGGGGGGGTGGATTGAGGGGCCCTGTGTATGGCCGCATGAGCCATGGGTGCACGGGATAGGCCGCGTCTGCCACAATGAGGACGGGCACCTCTACTCCCCCAACATTGATGTTATGTGGGAGGAAGAAGGTGCCCGCCTCTATGCCCCAGTACAGGGCAGCGTTATGGAGGACCTTGGCATCATGGGCCCTCCCACATAACAGTTGTGAAACAGGTCGCGGTGGTCCACAAGGGCCTGCAAGATGATAGAATGGTACCCCTTGCGGTTTCGGTACGCTGCGGCTCTGTGCTCCGGGGCTCGGACGGGGATGTGTGTTGCATTGAGGATCCCTGCACAATTGGGAAAGCCCAGTGTGGCCATGCCAGGAATGGGGTCCTGCAGCTCCCCTTGGGTGACCAGGCGACACAGCAGGACCCGGTTGATGGCCTTGGTGACCTTCACAAGCATATTGCCAGTGGTGGACCTCCCGATGCCAAACAGGTGCGCCACAGACCTGTGCAATGCCAGAGTGGCCATCTTCCACAGGGCAATGGCCACTCTTTTGTTGACAGGGCTGGCAGGCCTCATGGTGGTGTCCCTCCAATGTAACAGTGGGGCGAGTTCTGTGACCAGGAGATTGAAGCTGGCCCTGGTCATCTGGAAGTTCCTCCTCCACTGGTCAGCCCCCCAGGTTCACAGCACTACGCGGTCCCACCAGTCTGGGATGGTCTCCTGGGCCCAGACCTGGCGAGGCATGGAAGGGGGCAGGGGCAGTAGCTCTGCTCAGCAGCCCAGCTGGGTGACAGCCTCGGGCACAGGCTGGGCACCATCTGGGTCTGCAAGCAGAGTGTCCCACATCAGCAGGGCACTCTGCAGGTGGGCAGAGGGTCTGTTTGTTGCGCGGCGCTGGCTGGGCAGCTGGGCAGTGTCCATGTCTGTCGCTTGCAGAGTCCTGCTAGCCAGAATGGACAGGGAAGTGAGGTCGGGGACAGCTTTTATAGGATTGGCTGGCAACATGACTGCCGACATGGCCCAGGGAGGCGGCCATATTGCCACACCTCCCCTGGTGCCCTTTCCCTGAAGCGACAGAGCAAGTCCACAGTGTGGACATGCTATTTTGATTCCTGCGTTTCCCTTATTTCAGTTTGGTTTTTTTTTGTTATTTCGAATTACCATATATCATCGCGTATAAGCCGAGAATTTTGTGCCTGAAAATTGGCTTCAAAACAGGCTCTCGGCTTATACTCAAGAGAATACAGTAGACAACCCCAGCCAAGCAGTTTCCCTGACCATGCAGCAGGCCAGAGCCCCACTATTGCCGGGCAGCCATCTTTGGCAGTTGGCCAGGGTGGGGCTGGAGGAAGGAAGGGACCCCAGTGTCTGGAGTGGCCAAGTAAGGGGCTCCTGGGCGAGGGGGGGTCGGCCTGGACATTGATTCAGGGAGGATTCAGGGAGGCCAGGGAAGCAGTGGCAGGGACCGGAGGTGGGGGAGGGGGTCGGGGAGTTGGGGAAAGTGATGGGACAGCCAGGAGGGGTTGGGGGAGGGTTCAGGGAGACCAGGGAAGGGACGGCAGGGCTCAGGCATTTGGGGGGGGGTCAGGGAGTCCGGGGAAAGTGGCAGGAGGACCCAGGGTTTTTGAGGAGCCCAGGGAAGCAGCGACAGGGACTGGGATTTCGGGGGGGGGCATGGCAGGCTGGGAAGAGTGACAGCAGGGGTTGGAGGGTGATGGGGAAAGGGGTGGAAAGGGTGTTGAGGAACAGGGGAGCAACAGCAGGGCACTGAGAAGGGAGCAGGGGGCAGCAGTGAAGAGCCAGGGGGCAGCAAGAGGTGCAGGGGGGTAGCAGTGGGGAAGGGGCAGAGAAGGAGGGCAGCAAAGGGCAGAGCAGGGGGGCAGCAGGAGGAGCTGGGGGCAGCAGTGAGGGAAGAGGCAGAGCAGGGGGCAGCAATAGGTAGCAGTGAGGGAAGGGTGGAGTAGGGGGTGGCAGTGAGGAGGCTGCAATAGGAGGAGCAGAGAGCAGCAGTGAGAAAGGGGCAGAGCAGGGGGCAGCAGGGAGGGAAGGTCAGAGCAGGGGGCAGCAGGAGGAGCAGGGGGGTAGCAGCAGGAAACTGAGAAGTGAGAAGGGGTGTAGCAGTGAGGAAAGGGCAGAGCAGGGGGCTGCAGGGTTGACGGAAGTGAGGAAAGGGCAGAGCAGGAGAGCAGGAGTGAGGCATGGACAGCAGGGGGGCAAGGTAAAAGCAGCAGCAGAGATTTTGGGGTAGGGAAGCTGTCAGAAACTCCAGAGGAAGCCAGCATCAGTGGGTGGGGGGTTAGGAGCCAAGGCCAAAAGGGAACCTTGGCTTATACCTGGGTCACCAATTTTAGCTTCTTTTTGGGGCTCAGAATTGGGGGGGTCGGCTTGTGCCCGGATCGGCTTATACCTGAGTATATACGGTAAGTCATTTTGAAATAAGGGCTTTATTTCGAAATGACTTGTTTTGAAATAACTTATTTTGAAACAATGCCCTGCATGTGGACATAGCCCAAGAGCCTAAACAGCAGGACCTGCAACGGTTAAACTCCACCTAGAATTTTTATAAGCACACCGGTTGCTGGGTCAACAATACAACACGTTCAAAACTCAAGCCTCTGTTTTATCTTCAAATCTAGTAACCAAGGGTCAACCTACCTGAGTCCAAAAACCATACATTAAAGAAAAAAATCCTCAAAGCAACCATCCTACTCAGACCTCTTCCTGATCACAAAGTAGTTCCACTGAATTTTTCCTAATATTACATTAACTCACAAGTCCAGAGGTCTGGGACCCAAAAGGAAAGAAGAGCTATTTTTAAACATTCCTTCAATAACCAAGTATTTTGAGACCCACAATGGCGGGGCTGGACAGGCTGGGGGCTCCTGATGGGGGGGGGTGGGAGGAGCTGAGCCAGGCACCTGTCACAGGATCCCCTGGTACAGGAGCCCAGAACCAGCAGCAGGTCCCCACAGGGTCTCCCAGTGACATGGGAGAGTCTGGAGCAGGCTGCAAGCTGCTGGCAGGGGGCCTAAAGCTGCAAAAAGGCAGCCAAAGAGTCACATGCAGCTCCAGAGACAAAGGTTGTAGACTTCTGCACAAGTCCATTTGCAAACCCTCCTTGAAATGTTACTATATTTCCTGACCATTAAGGTAACCTTTTTAATAGCCATAACACTTGTGTGAAGAATCTTTGAGTTGGGACCCCTGTCTGTCATCTTTCTTAGCTATTTTTTCCACAATGATGAGGTAGTACTGCAGTCAGACCCTTCATTCATCCTTAGGCTAATTTTTTCCTTCTACAGATCTCTGAAGATTTTGCTCCTCTCATTTTCCCCATATCCAGCCCATCCTAAAGAAAGGGCTTAGTACACCTTAGATGTTGGAGAGCAATTAAGATGTGCCATGAGAGTGTTCATTCTAATACATCACAGAGCGTGGGGCCAGAAAGCTTCCAGGATCTCCATAGAAAGACCAGGGGAAATTTTCCAAGTCATTTAAAACTAAAGGGAAATCTCCCCCTCTTCCCATCCCCCATTCAATGTTAAAGCCCATACCATGAAGGCAATGGCACCTTCATGGGTTGGTAGATGTAATACAAAATGTACATATGTTTTCTAAACTCCATGGGATTGATAGACTTCAGCAGGGGAAGCAAACTTTGCCAGGATGGTTCTACAAACCCTAACTGACCTAGCAAGTGATAGTGATACATTCACTATTGAATTTGTGGACCCATCTCTGAGAGTGAGAATGAGAAAAATTGTCTCACTTGCCTGGAGCTTTTCATTCTGGGTTGGGGAGATGGGTCTATATATTCATCTCACCCTATACTTTTCATCTCCTTCCATGATATGATTGTTCACTAGAGTTGCATTGTTTCTTTTCCTTGTTAGGGAACATTGATAGATAACAGTTTTCTTACATTTAGTTTAAGATTCTGAGAGTTCTCCCAGTTTACATATTTCATTAGGTTGGACTGTTCTATTACTTAGCTTTTGGGCAGATTTTCTACTATTTACAGAAACAACAGTAAAGAGCTTTATAAGGCACTCTCTGGCAGGGCTATTCAGTGGAAGGATTAATCTGGAGTGTTAGCGCAGCCAATCAGAGCACATGAGTCTGCCTGCTATAATATGGAGATTGAAAAGCTCAGTTACTACTGAATTAACGGATCTACGCCCTACCCAGAATGAAAATTTCCAGATAAATAAGTCATTTTTCTAAATAACTTGATTTCAGTATAATTAGAAATCTGAAATTTATCAGTTTTACTTTTTTTGTTTTTTACAAGTTGACAGAGAAAAAACAATTTGGCTCAAGGGAGCTATTTGGCTCAAAGGATTAATAAGATGATCTAAAGTCTTATGCTACTATGTCATTGATTCAAATCCAGCTCAAGATAGTAGTGACTGAAAAGTTTATACCGTACACTTGGCATAGCTTAGATTGTCAGCAGACAAGCAAAGGAATGGCAAATGCCTGTTTCCTCACACGGGGTATGTCTACATTGGAGGCTTAAGTAGACTTAACCCAGGTTAAGTTGACTTGAGCAACTCCAGTTCTATATTTAGAATTTATACCCATCCATTGCAGTGCTCCAGTCATGCAAGCTGTCCCACCACAACTCTGTTGTTCCAATCACAATATAGTTCCTTGTCTGCGCCAGTACTACCGATTCTTCCTGCTTGTTTCCCAGGCTCCTTGTATTTGTGTACAGACACCTAAGAGACCAGGCCAATTGCCCTACTTTCCCCTGCCATTTGCCTCTCCTGTTGCACCTTCCTCCTTGCATTTTCTTCTGGTGTCCACCTTCCTCACTCACTTCAGGGATTAGGACTCCATTTAAACAATTACTCCCTAAAAGGCATCCTTTGGGCAAACAACATAATTGTTAGAACCTCATGAAATTCCAGGAAGAGTCAGAGTTGTATGGCATTGAATAGAGAGAGGGCACCTTTGTTATATTTATGGAAAATATAAGAACATTTTTATGGATGTCTCTTATAAGCAGTAAAATAGATCACAAACTTGACTTTAGTATTGTTAACTGAATCTTTCAACATAAAAGAAATTCTGTGGAACAACAATGGCGAACATAAAATGACAAAGACAAGAAACTATAACATTGTTTAAACCATGCCCAATGACTGCACACAGTGCATGAGTAAAGGAAGAGGGCTAGACCTTTGATGCATATTTCAAGCTATTTTACAGATACTATGCCAAGTTTTAATATAAATTTAAAAGCATGCTACAAATATTCTCCGTTGCTGCTCATTTATCTGTTTGCATGCAAAGCCCAGTTTGGTGATTAATGCCAGCTGCCTCTGCATAAAAGGAAAGTACCCCTTTGATATCCTTCCTGACCTCATAAAAAATGTGCAGTGAAATTGTCTAATTAATAATGAGACATATTACAACCCAGACACATGTCCTGTCATTATTGTGATACAGGGAGGTGGGAAAAAAGGGACTTTAACATGATAATCAATCGAAATGTTGATGTGCTAGATGTATATTCCATCCTTATGTTAGTCAAATAGCATGACAGTTCCACTGTAGAGACTGGCTTTGAAGCCGCTGACTCACAGAGAGGAGGAAATGAATTATCTTTGTGTTACACTATTGTGATGTGCTGCACACCATGTACACTCTTGTAATGTGATCAAGGCATCATTCACATTCAGCCTTACAATGTAACTGTATGGTTTAATGCAAAATATGTCATGTAAGGTGTTATTGAATGCTCATGGCATGTTCTACATTACTGTTAGGCTAGAATCTCTTAAGGTCATGTCCCCAAAGGTATCTCAAATGGCTTGAATAGGGGCAGAAAAACAGAGCTGTGTGTCTACACATCCGGCAGAGGCATGCACACAAGAGCAATGCAGCTTACGCACCTTGACCCAAGAGAGAAAGATCTCATCCCTTGCCATACACAAGCAATCACCAGACCCCAGGAAGGGGCTGTGGGAGTTTGGAAAGAAAAAGAAAAAAGGAGCCCCCTGGTACTTAAAGACTAACAAATTTATTTATTGCACAATGAAGTGGGATTTTCTGCCAAGAAAGCTCATGGAATAAATAGAGTTGTTAGTCTTTAAGTGCCACAGGCTCCTTGTTTGTTTTAGTTGGTCTGTGTGAGGCTGTTTACTGGATTCCATCTTCTGTGCAAGCCCGAGGACTGTTAACCTATCCACAGGGCAGGAAGAATCTGGCTACAAAATCATCAGTAGCCAAGGCCATGGCTGAACAGAAATTGAAAACAGTGATCTTAGTTTAGACTGTTACTTTTCCTTTTATTTGATTGTGGTTATCTCCTTAACTGATTAATCATTTGATTTCATATTTGTTTGACTTATTTTCACTTAAAATCTTACTGTAGTCAATAAAATTATTTGTTTTATCTGAAGCAATGCAATGTTGAATGATAGCATGTGTAAAGGCCTTACTGACAGACAAGTGTAAATGAACTTGCAGCACCCACTGGAGGTGTTCTGAGCCTTGCAAGACTAGTTTCCAGGGTTGCATTTGGGACTGAGCACTTCTGCTGGGGGCCTATCCAATGAGGAGCTAGTGAGAGTGCTCATCCACTGGTTGAGGGATCAATTACACACAGATGGCTGTGCATGAGCTGACTGGGGGGGGGTCACAGAGCAAGGTACAGTAAGTTGGAGTCCTGTAGTAGAGAATTGGGGGTGGCACAACAACACACCAGTCCCAACTGCACAAAGGGCATGTCACACCTATTTACATAAAAGAGAAGTGGCGTGTCCATTTTCCTGACTAAGAAGTTATACAAGATCAACCTATTATGATGTTATTCACACACAAAAATCTTTACTATTTCCTGCAGCAAATAATAGAACCTTTAGGGTATGTCAAGGATGAAATAACCTGCTCTTTATTTTCGTTAGCCAACCCATGTTAGCTAACTTGGATTAAAATAGCAAAGACACAGCAGCTCAGTTTAGCTGCTCTGGAGTTCAACTTCAATTGCTATCACCAGACAGCTATATCTTCACTGCTTAGTTAGTTAAAGGTAGTTAATAAGGGTTAGCTAACCAGAGTGAAGAACATACTTTTTTAATGCAGTGTAGACATACCCTTATATAAAATGTGAGAAGATCATAATTTAAAAAAAAACCTTGAGCAATTAAGAATGGAAATGACCAGCTACAGTAAATTACATACATATTCTAATAGCAGTATAGGTCACACAAATAACCTAATGACAACACTAATATGAAAATTCAGCTTTCACAGTCTAAAACAATTGTACCTAACCATGATTCATACTTGCAAGTGCTTAACATGTATATCATAGATTACATATTTTGCGTAGTCAAAGATGTGTGATTGTGGTATATATGTTAAAAGACTTTGCAAATTCTACATTTCTTGATGGTCACATTTAAATGTGTTGACATGTGTAAGGTGCAGTTTTGCATGCTAATATTGTTATTAATGAAATGTATGAATAATAGAATAGATTATGCAAATTACTTTTATCTTCTCTTTTATTGCTGAATTTTAAACTACCTTCCTATCAAAGTTGTTATTCAATACTCCATACTATGGTAGCTGAGTGCTTATGTGCAATGACAGAGACTCATACCTATTGTTAATGGGTGCTATTTCTGGATAATTTTTATTCTTAAAAGCTATACTGTAATAATGTAATAGTCTTAGTGTGTATAACTGTGATGTTTTAATTGTCCTCTCTAGATTCCTCAGGATAATTAAACTCAGTGTTGTTTCTATTTTAGAAAAAAGGTGACACTACTCCTGTCCGCTGCCCTCCCTACTGCCCAGCTCAGGGGGCTGGGGGGGACACACAGCATGCTGCTCTTGTCCCTTGCCAGCCCCGCTACCCTGCTGGGGGGGAGGGGTGTCAGGATCAGCAGGGGAATGGAGCAGTGCACTCATTTTCCCCACTGACCATGCCCCTGCCAGCTGGGCATTGAGGCTACCAAAAAAGGCGCTGGTATGCCATTCCTGTGAAAACTGTCACCAAAAAAAAAAAAAGGCAGCACTGGTTAAAACTAAATTTAGCAAGTTCTTTACTGAATTTACCATTTAAAAACAGACATTTCAAATGGGTTGTATCTTTTTTCAAAGCAAATGACTCTGTTTTACTGTCCCACATACTAAAACAGCCCAGCAGTTAGTCATTGTGAGCAATCCTATCAAAAAGAAACCAATGCATGCATGTGATAGGAAAAAAGTATTTGTATTAATGTATCTGACTGCACACAAGCTTTTTAAGAAGATAAACAGTGTTTGAAAGATGTTTTAAAAATTCTGAAGATGCCTTGATTAGATCACTTAACATTCGTTGTACTTTTAAATGCAATTCCCCTTATTATTTGTAAGCAAAGCAGCTCAGGACCAGATCCACAGCTGGTACTACTTGGTGTAACTCCATTGATTTCAACAGAGCTGTGCTGTTTTATGCCCATTGAGCATTTGGTTACTATTTATGATTTAGAGTAAACAAATTCAGAGCTACCACTACAATTTTATTTAGCCCTTTTACCCTTCACTCTAAAAACAATTGATGTTCAAATATTTTTCAGTGCTGAATGCTAATATTTTCCAGAGGAGTCAGAGGTGGCTGCCAACTCATTTCTCAAAGCAGGAGAAAGTCAGTTGTTTTTTGGGATGCATTATTAATACACTCTGTGTACTGTTTGTTCGGGCAACTCACACAGAACCAGGAAGTATGATCAGCAGAAAGACTTTAATGATGTTTGCTCCAGTACAGTTATGAAACTGCTCTGTTGTGTCTTCCCCATCATTTACTGAAGTGGTTGCTAAGTAATTTTCAATCCCCTCAAACAATTAGCATGAATGAAGCTCACTGTTAGCTAGCTAGAAACCTTTTCTGCTCATCACTCATTCATTAAGACTGTCATGAACTGTGGTCAGACAGTGAGCTGCTTAACGTTTATACTAGTAAACAGGAAATGAGGGGAAGCCAACCACTCTAGAATAGGTTCACTTTTATCTGGTGCCTGATTTAGCATACATAGAACCTGATTCTCCATTTTGTTATATGTTTTACCACAGTTCAGTCATAGAGATAGAATGGAGAACCAAGCCCAGTATTTCATTTAGGTCCTATGACATTGTATTCTGAAATGTTTAGCACTCCAATTTCAGTGAATTTCTTGACTGAAGAACCAAAGAATAAACACAAATACATTTCAACAGCTGGCACCACAGGTGTAACCACTTGCAAAGATAAGGTGGTCATGTATCTTCCTGACTTCTGACTGTCCTGTTGTCCTCTGGCTATGGTGCAGATAGTCTGAATTTTCTATTCTGGCCCCCTCATCATCTTTTAACTCTTATCTAGTGTAGCTCAGCCTTGGGACTGTTCGTTTTTCTATCACATAGGACAGCTAAATTTTTAAAATTCCTGCCACAGCTCTGTAGTAGGAGGATTTTTCTGGAGACCTCTTTAACGGATTGATAGTTGGATTCAAAGGTTATCATTCTTTCTGTGCCTGTGTGAGTCCAGCTCAACTTAGTAGGGTCCAAAATATGGTTACCCTCTGATGTCTGCAGGAGTTAAATTATAATTTGGGGGGCTCTGGAGCCCTCCTCATCAGGCAGGCCCCCTTCCTGCACGGGTGGGCCCCCCCTTCCATGCATCCGGGCCCCCCTCACACAGTTCAGCTCCTGCCCCCCCAAATGTGAGCCCTCATCTGCCTACCCCCCCAGCTGCTGCCCCCACATGCTAGCCCTGCACCCCAGCTCCTGCCCCCCCCAAAAACCAGCCCCACACCCAAGCTCCTTCCCCCCAAACCCCAGCCCCTACCCCAGCTACTGCCCCCAAAACACCTACACCCATCAGACCCCATTCCCCACGTCCTTCTCAGCCCCAATCCCCCATTCCCTAAGCTCCCTGCTCCCATTCCAGCCCTCCTACCCCTCCACCCTCTTCAGCCCCCCCAAACCCTCCCCAGCCCACCATCTCGACCCCTTCTCCCTCCTCCCCATTTACCCTCCCTACCCACATGCTTTCTCTACCAGCTGTCCAACTGCCTCAACTACCCCGCAGACCCCTTACCTAGCCGAAGTGCTGGGGCAGGAGGCTGTGGCACTGGCTGACCAGCTGGCCGGCAAGGAGGAGCCAGGGCTGGATGGTGGGGCCTGGCCACGTGAACAGCCAGGCCCCAGCTGGAAGAGGCAGAGCCACACAGGCTCTGGGTAGGTGAAAGAGGGGTGGCCAGGCTGGCCCCAGACCACAGCCCCTCCCTTCCTCTGGCCCAGAGGGGACGGGCCAGAATGCTGGTTCTGGCACGTCCTTCTATTTTTTAGGGGGTCCCAGAACTCAACATTCTGGTGTGTCCCCCTGTTTTGGGGGGGGGGGCAGAGCACAGCATTCTGGGGTGTTCCCCTGTTTTTAGAGGACCTAGAATGCTGGCTCCCTATAAATAGGGGGGGCCCTGGAATGGTGTTCTGGAGCATTCCCCTTACTTTAACCCCTAGATGTCTGTTCACAGGCTTTTGTGAGGTTGAGGTTATGATCCTAGGTCATATGTTCACTGCCAACTAACAAAGGAGATTACAAGACTATCTGATACAATCTGAAAAAAGAAAGAGTCCTATGGCACTTTTAAAGACTATTTATTTATTGTATGAGCTTTCCTGGGGAAAAAATCCCACTTCATCAGATGCTTTGAAGAAGTGGGATTTCTCCAATGAAAACTCATGTGATAAATAAATTTTTTATTCTTTAAGGGTATTTCTACACTGGAGGCTCTGTTATGTTGACTTAACAAGGTCGACTTTTAGTTGACTCAAGAGTGTCCAAACTTCTGTTGACTGCCTGCATCCACACTTGGCAGGTGCTAGGTTGACCTTTCCCGGTGGCCAGGAGCTCTGGGAAGGGGCCTGGAGGCCAATTAAGTCAACTTAAGCATTATTCCCCATCTATATTGGCTGAAGCAACTTAATAGGGTTGACTTAAGCCTTAAGTCAACCTCAAGAGGTGGTGTTATTAAGTCAACTTAAGGAAGCACTTAAGTCAACGTAATAAAAGCCCAGTGTGGCCGTGAGGGTGTGTGAGTCAACTTAAGCTTCCTTAAGTCAACCTAAGGCTCCAGTGTTGATGTACCCTAAGTGCCACAGGATTCCTTGCTTGTTTTGCTCAACTAGAAGAACGTCGATGACACTTCATAATGTAATATTTTAAAATTAACTTAGACCAGAGGGGACCTGAACTGCACAAAAATATTCTGCAACCCTGAATTTCAATCATCTACCCCAAATGGACTTGTCCTTTATTAAAACATGGCAATAATTGGTAAATTGCTTAAAGACAGCCGAGCCCCACCAAATGCTCACATTTGAGGAAAAAATGGTATGATATGATATCTCTGTCAGTGTTTTGAATGTGGCATAGAATCACAAGACCATAGAAATTAGTGCAGAAAAAGACTCACTCACTTCTTTAGTCCATTCATCTGTCTGTACATAATGGCATTACAATATACTTCCTCCTTCTTCAGTTTAGCTAATAATGTTGTCCATATCCAGGCGTCTAGTTTCTCTTACCAGACCTCCATCATTTAATAAATGAATGTTCCTGCTACTTAACTTAATTTTATCTGTTAAAAATTCCACCTAATTCCTTTTATTCACAATCCTTCGTTTCACCCCAAATAGCTCCTTTCTCTGCCTGAGGTTTTCAAAAGGTGTTTACATCCTTCACAACTACCATATGCACTAATGATACTGCAAGGTATGACCCTAAGCAGTTCAGTACCATATATGCTCACGTACAAATTGATCCGCATATAAGCCAACCCTCCATTATGAACCCCAGAAACCCGAAAAATCACATGACCTGTTATAGCCTGAGGTAAGCTAGAACTGGTTCCTGCCACCCTGTGCCACTGGCTTCCACTGTGCCCCCAACCCCCTTTCCTAGCCCCCCCCACCCTGAGCTGCTGGCTTCCACCGCATCCCTGATCCCTTCCCAACCCCCCCCACCCTGCACCAGTGGCTTTCCCTGCATCTCTGACCCCTTCCCCCCCACTCTGTGCTGCTGGCTTTCCCCGCATCCCTGACCACGTCCCTTACCTCCCACTGCCCTGCACTGCTGGCTTCCACTGCATCCCTGACTCCTTCCCTTACCCCTCATCCTTTGCTACTGGCTTCCACTATGTCCCTGATCCTTTCCTTAAACCCTCCATCCTGTGCTAGTGGCTTCGGCTGAGTTTCTGACCCCTTTCGTAAGCACCCTCCGCCATGCCTCCAACTTCCCCGGCATCCCTGACCCCTCCCTAACTCCCCTGCCCTGACACTTGCTCTGATCCCCCCACACAGAGCCCCCTTACCTAGTAGCTCAAGAGGCCACGCCACATGCTGGGGTTTCTGCCCTGAGCATGCTTCGGACAGGAAATTTCAAAACTCCCAGCCAGGGCTGGGGCTGCTCCCTGCACAGCATTCTGCCAGACATCTTCTGTTTCTGGTGTGCTTCAGCTCTTGACCCATGCATAAGCCAAGTGCATTCTTCAAGGGGGATTTCAAGACAGAAAATTCTCAGCTTATATGCTAGTATACACAGTATGAAGTTGTAGGAGTAAGGATGAAGGAGCCGGGGACACAAGCAGTGTTCTGTTTGATCCTTCCAGTCAAGAATGGCAGTGTAAACAGAGGCAGATGCATTTTGGAGGTGAATGCCTGACTGCATGGATGGTGGCACCAAGATGGCTTTGGCCTCCTTGACTATGGAATGTTGTTCCGGGAAGCTGAACTGCTGATATGGAGTTCATCTATGGAAGAAGGGGAAAAGCATCTTTTGATACAGAGAGTTGGCCAATCTAGCAAAAATAGATTTAAACTGGGTTTTATGGGGACAAGAGACAAAAGTCCACAGGCAAGTCAAAAACACGGAGACCTGAGAAAAGGGTCAGAATCTGGAGGGAGCACAGGCTACTGTAACAGGGATAAGGGAGAGACAAGAGAACATGCAAGAGAAATCACAGTAGTACAGCTTGATCACAAAGGACAGGTAAAGGAAAAGGGAGGAAGTGTTGCCTTATATATCAAAACTGTATGCACTTGACTGACATTGAGATGGAAATAAGAGGAACACATATTGATAGTTTCTGGTAAGGACAAAAGGGATAAAACAAAGATGATGTCATGGTAGGAATCTGCGAAGGACCACCTAACAATGGAGAGTGGATGAAGCTTTTTTAAAGAAATGAACAAAATCACTTGAAGCACGGGACTTCATGGTTATGGGGGTCTTCAGATATCTGTTAAGAAAATTACACAGCAGAGCATAGATTATCCAACAAGTTATTTAAATATACTGGAGACAATTTGCTATGTCAGAATGTGGAGAAAGCTACAAGGGAACAGGCTGTTCTAGATTTGATTTTGACAAATAGGGAGGAACTGGTTGAGAATTTGACAATGAAAGATAGCTTGGGTAAAAGATCATAAAATGAGAAGAGTTCACAGTTCTAAGGAATGGTAGGAGGGAAAAGCAATGGAGTTCAAGGAGGCAGACTTCAGCAAATTCAGGCTGTTCACAGGCAAGATCCTATGGGAAGGAAGTCAAAGGGTGGGAAAAGTTTAAGCGACTTGGTAGTTTTTCACAGACACTGTGAAGGACACAAAAGTAAACTATTCTACTGCATAGGAAAGATAGGAAGCAGGCAAGAGACCACCCTGCCTTAACCAGGAAATCTTCAATGAGCCAAACACAAACAAACAAACAAACAAACAAACAGTTATATAAATGAAGAAAATACTACAAATTACAAGGAATGAATATCAAACACCATAAGCATATAGGGACAAAATTAGAGAGACCAATGCATAAAATGAAATTAAACAAGCCAGAGACATAAAGGGCAATAAGAAAACATTCTACAAATACATTAGAAGCAAAAGAAAGTCTAAAGACAGAGTACGTCTGTTGCTCATTGTGACGGGAAAAGCAATAACAAAATGTAGAAATGGTAGAAGTGCTAAATGACTTTTTATTTCAGTTTTCTCCAGAAAATTTACTAGCAATTGGCCATCTAACATAGTGAATGCTAGGAAAAATGGGGTAGGATCTGAAGCTAAAATAGGAGGGAAAACAAGTTTTAAACTACTTAGACATTTTAGATGTCTAAGTTGCCAGTGCCTGATGATATACATCCCAAATTACACAAGAAACTGATGGAGGAAATATCTGCGGCTTTAGTGGTTATCATAAGAAACTCATGGAAGATAGAGGAGATTTGGAGGACTGGAAAAGGAAAAAATATAGTTTCAATCTATAAAAATGGGGAATAAAGACAACCCAGAGACTAGTCAGCTTAACTTCAGTGCCTGGAAAAATAATGGAGCAAATAATTAAACAATCAATTAGCGAATACCTAGAAAATAATAACATGATAAATAACAATCATCATGCATTTGCCAAGAACAAATCATATCAAACCAACCTAATAGCATTCTTTGACAGGGTAACAAACCCTGTGCATGGTGGGGACAGTGGGATGGTAGATGTGGCATATCTTAATTCTAGTAAGCCTTTTGATACTGTCTTTCTCGATCATCTCAAACTAGGGAAATACAACTTAGAGGGAAAAGAAGCAAGGAGTCCTGTGGCACTTAAAGACTAACAGATTTATTTATCGCATGAGCTTTCATGGGAGAAACTCCCACTTCGTCAGACACGTTGAAGATAGCGGAATTTACAGAATAGGATGACAATAAATGCAAGGGGTGTAAAACATGGGATTAGGTCATACAGCATTTATTGTCATCCCATTCTGTAGATTCCCCCATCTTCAAAGCATCTGACAAAGTGGGAGTTTCTCCCATGAAAGCTCATGTGATAAATAAACCTGGTAGGCTAGGTCCACACGTAAAGTATTATTTCAAAATAAAAGCCTTATTTCAACATAACTTAAATCAAATTAAGAAAAAGTTAATTTGAAATAAGGTAAGCCGCTCAAATTGAAATAGCATGTCCAGTGTGTGGACATGCTATTTCGATTCAGCACAGGGGCACCATTGGAGGTGTGGCAACATGGCCCCCTGGCAGGGCCATGTTGCCAACCAATCCCCTGCCTGGCTCTCACCTGGAGAGCCAGGCAGGGGAAAACTGCCCCCCTGGCAGGGATCCCCCTGCTCTGACTCCCCTGCTGCTGTTGGGGCAGTGGGGGAGGGACTGTGGGGCACCCCCTCTGCTGCCCGGCTGGGGTCTCAGAGCTGGCTTGAGGGGGTTGGCAGTGAGCTTGTCTGCTGCCAGCTTGGGGGGGGGGTTTCCTGGAGCCCACTCCCCAGGTTTCTTGGGGTGGCTCCAGGATCCCAGGCTCCAGGGCAGCTTCTGCCCTGGGGGAAGCTGTAGCCGCTGGCTGAACCCCCTGCTGGGCTTTGGGGGCAGGTGCTGCTAGGGGGAAAGCCGCAGCTGCCGGCTCAGCCCTCCACCCAGGCTTGGCCATATCCTCCATCTCATGTCTCAGTTTCTCCTCAGTAATTCATCATGTGATCAATGAAATGTTGGGAATAATGAAAGCACACGTTGGCTTCTCAAGACATTAGAATGAATTTACCTATTACAGATAATAGCTCTGAGTCCTTAGTGAGACAGTGATGTTTTTATTGCTGCATGAAGGATGGCAGGAGTAGATAATAGCTGTTAGTAGTGAACATCAACTTTCTGAATAAGGGAATATTTTTCTTTCTTTCAAAAAAGCTTCATACTGAAATCAAAGCAATTTGCTAGGCATTAGCTCATTCATTTTGGATATGATGAGAAGTAGCATATGAGATATGCTTGTTTAGGGCTATTGTGATTTTGGCTGCAATTCTAGTTGAATGCAATGGATTTGTTTGAGACACCAAATCCTCCTTTAGTTCCACAACTAATTTGGGTAGCTGTCAAACCATGCTTCGTGAGTAAGACTGCAAGCAGAACATAATGTATGTGGTAGCTGCCTGTGTTATATCACTTGCTAGAAAAGAATAATAGCAGAGGCTATTATATCATATTGCATCGGTCCGCCTGTAGCATGTTCTGCCTCACTGCCTTGGTGCCTCCAGAAGTCTATCTGCGGTATCAGCTGTCAGCCAGGCAGACGTTCCGCTTCTGCAGTGTCTTGCACTCAGTTCAATCTGTGTTTCTCCCCATTCAGGGGATTTGGAGTCCATTCTAGTCATCTCCCACTGTGGTCACTGCAATCCTGCCACTAATCCTATGGCAATCAAGGGTGCAGAGGGGATGTCACCACTCTGGATTCTGGCCCACGGACCCTCTGTATATGGCACCCTTCCACCTCGCTTCAGCAGCACACATACTAAAATTGGAATGATACAGAGAAGATTAGCATGACCCCTGCACAAGGCTGATACACAAATTTGTGAAGCGTGCCGTGTTAGTTTTGCCCTGCAAATAGTGTAGTGGCTAGCACCTCTGCTTAATATGCAGAAGGTCCTGGATTCAAGCCCCAGGGGGTTGGACTTGATGATCTCAAGAGGTTCCTTCCAACACTATGAGTCTCTTCTATTCTATTCACCGCAGTCTTCAGCGGAGCCTCCCACGCAACTCCTGCAATCTCCTTAGGCTGCTTTCCCACAGCCCCCGTACAACCTCTAACCTTGTTTCAGGGCCTTTGGCTCTGCTGAGTTCAAGTAGCCAGCCACTGTTCTATCCCATGTGCTGACAGTTCTTCCCTTTCAATTCCTGTGAGGCACTCTTCTTGCTCTGCTCTGCAGCTCCCTCATACACTGGCTTCCTGAACCCTGACTGGCTGCTATGCAGCTCCTTCCTATTGCCTGCCTCTTGTGCCACCTCTCCAAAGGCCCACTTACCAATTTCCTGGTTGGTGAGAGGTGGGTTCCCCATCAAACTGCCTTCTATGCCAAAAGTTTATCTCTTCAAGAAGGTGGGTTCCTAGAAATATAAATGGTAAATATACATTGGGTATAGATATAGCTTGAACCAAAACTCATATTCAAAGTCTTTTGAACTGTGAATTTGGCATCTGAATTCAGATTTCCAGTCCCAGCAGAACATGCGCTTATGTGTTTGGATTGCTTCCCACCTCACTTTTTTATACTTCACAGTTATTAAATTTCTTTAAAATCATGGGTCTGACTGGCCACTTATTTTTGTGCATGTATTTGGCTTTATGGTAGTCATGTGATACTTCAGTGAATGCATGTCAGTATCATTATCAGTGTTCCCTCTAATTTTTCATAGGCTGTGTGCGCAAAAAATTTCTTTTGTGCAAATTTTTGGAACCAGTGTCCAATGAGTGTGATCAAACTTGTAAGTGTGTATGATGCAAATAACATCTAAATTTTATTTTGATATGGTGATGGAAATGATTTTATAAATTACAAAACCTTATTTGAAACATGCTACTTGAAATCATCTTCTTAAAGTAGCATAAAAATATTAGTGCTGTTGAATTTTTTTGTGTATGCTTTATTTTGCTGTGTGCGTGGGTCTCACAACCTCAGTGTGCGTGCGCACGTGCATAGCTTAGATGGAACACAGGTCACTATTGTGCTTAACAGCTAGTTAAAGTCATCGTTGACTACCTGGTGTATAACTTTATGCTCAAAGCATCTAAGGAGAGTTAGTTGTCAAATAGTCCCTCCCTGTTTTGTGTTCCTGCTAAAATAACTAGATCACAGCGGAAGACCCCTCTTTTCCCAGAAGGATTCTCTGAAGATTTTCTTCATTCACACAGCCTTTTTAAAGCTTCCTCTGTGGACTTGTGTCATCACCACCTCCCAATTCAAATATTCATTGACTCCTGGACCCAGCCAAATATCAAGAGGGACTCAGAATTTTATTCTGTTCCTGAACAGTGATCCCGGCTCCCAAGAGACTTGGGAACTTGAGCTTATATGGTTCTTGTATAGCATCCTATCTACTGCCCTCACCAATGGTGGTCTTACTATCTGCTGTGAGAGTGATCTTCAAGCCATCTCAAACTCTGAGTGAGTTCTTTAGATACAGCTACTGCAGTGAAAGCCAGGACACTTTCCTTGGTCCAACTGTAATTATATGAACTAAGTAAGCACAGCCTTTATCTGATACAGGGCAATATTTTTTTTAAACATAACAATAAAATACCTACTACCTTGATATTGAAGCACTGACTTTGGGACTTTGAAGCACGGGCCCTTACTGATCAGTCTCCATAAAGCTCCTGCTGACACTATTAGGGCAGCTATGCTGTATTCCCTGAAGACTCAGTGTAAGCAAGGACTGGATGAAACAAGGTAGGGAGGACCTCACTATAAGCAACAGGGCAATGTCTACACTTGAGAACACTAGTTCAAACTAAGTTAGTTCAAATTAATTAGTGCAAACTAATTTTGTTTAATTTGAACTAACTTAGTTTGAACTTGCCTGTCCACACTAGATACCTAAATTGAACTAGCATGTCCATGCACAGGACTTGCTAGTTCAGCTTGGGGGGTGTGGGGGGCGGCACAATGGGAAGTGTGGCAACATAGCACCTGAGAAGGGTCGTCCCCCTACCTAATCCCATAAAAAAGAGGAAGGCACTTCCTTCCTGGTGCCATGCACCCTGGGAGAAAGAAGGTCAAACAGCATTTAATTTGAACTAATGGTTAGTTCAAATTAAAGGCAGGTTTTACTATTTCAAAGTAAGCTTTTCCTAGTTCGAACTACGGATTTCCCATTGAGTGCCCCACTGGAGATTAATTTCCTAGTACAGACATAGCTCAGGAGCTATAAAACTTTTTATGTCACAAGCAATCTTGTTTTTCAGTTCTAGCCTTCTGTCACTGGTGCTCTAACTATCTACTCTGTCACTTCAATGGTAGTTATACATTTGTAAATCAAGATGACAGAGGGGAATACTATATCAATGTTTTTTACACTAGTCAAAACAATCAAAATCCTATTAAAGCATCAATACCATGGATTCACAGTCCATTCGCCACAATACTGTGGAACTCCTCTGGTTGCTTTAGCCTGGGGATAGATGATCAAAGCAATTCTTCACCCTGACAAGACAGACAAGAGTTAACCCTAGATGTCAACAATTTGTCTTTGTCATTGGTATAAGTGCTAGTATTCCAGTTCCCTATTACCAGCCTAAAGTACTAGATCCAGAGTTGAGCCTCTACCTACCTAAAATCCCATGGCGGTCATGGTAGTCAGGAAATCCTATGCTAATTAATCTATGTGAATACTACAAATTACACAGCTTATCAGCTTTAATGCCCACAGCAAGGAGAAAGTTTTCACAGTCCACGAAGGGACTCCAGTGCACAGCAGTAATGGACTCACTGAAATTTAAATTAACTTTAGTGTTGGCCTCACATACTAGGTAGATATAGTGTATCAGATCTAATTTTGGGGTAGGCGGCCTACAGCACTGTGAAATCAAATGCTAACCACAATACCAGACACTTCATCATCAAATCCCTGTAGGCTCATGCTGTGATGAGTGCCCCATTGGGGATGAAACTGCAATTGTAACTGGTCATGTAAATTAAATCATATTATTCCCACCTTCTCACTGTATGAGTAACTGGATGAGTAACTCACAGTCAGGATGGGTTTGAAGAAGTCATTTCATTATAGGGTGAGATAGTCCTTTAGGAATCAGTAGCAGAACTAGGAAATTTCAGAAAAATGTCACCTTTTCTCTTTCTAGGCCACCCAAGCCTTGGATACCATACAGTTTCTTTGACTCTCTTTATACATTCACACACAGTAACTGTATGCATGATCTCCACTGCAGAGGATGCTTTTAGCACCTACTCCAGACTTGAACTGTTTCTTTGGCTATGTCTACACTAAGCAATTTACTGACATAAGATATGTTGTCTTGACTGATGTCCACACTGCTATCCTTGTGTTAATGGAGTACATCCTCCACTAGGACCACTTTCACCAATCTAAGGGGCAGAAACATCTCTCAGCTTCCAGGGAGCGCAGTCTCCCAGTTGCCCCCAACCACTATGGATCCCAGTCAGGATTTGGGGTCCTCCTTGGTCTCACATGAGAGCTGGCTGCAGTCCCCCGTGACTTGCCCAGTCCCAGCTAGCAGCTGGTTGCTGGGAGACAGCCACCCAAGACAGCTGGGGAACAGGCAGGAGCTGTGAGTCTGGGTGCAGGTGGCTGTAGTTCTGCCAGCACCTGGGATGCCAGCAAGGCCTGGGGCAGGGCTGGAGCCTGACTCTGATCCCAGATGTGGGCAGTAGCAGTCACACTGTCACTTGGGACACTGGCAAGCCACAGGTGGATGCTGCCTGAGGACACTGGCAAGCTCCAGGCGGCTGCAGCCCTGCTTGCACCTTAAGATGCTAGCAAGCTAGAGGTGGCTACCACCCAACTGTGAGTATGGGCAATGATGGATGCAGACCCACTGGCAACCAGGACGCCAGCAAGCTGAAGGTGACTCTCACCCCCAGATGATTGCAAGCCCTAGGCAGCTGCAGTCCCACTGCTACCCCAGGACACCATTAAGCCCTGGGCACCTGCCAGCCTGGGTGTGGCTGGGAGCCCAGATTTCCTGGGCTTGCAGCCAGGCAGCAACTACCTGTGACCCACAGCCAGAGCTCAAGGCTTCCCAGAACTGGGCTCCATTCCCCCTCCGGCCCCCCCATTTGTCATTTTGCTAGAACAATGAAATTGAATTGCTGACTAAAGGGTGGTTGCAATGTGTTCACCAGGATTGTTTTGTTGACATGAGTCACTTTTTCTTGACAAAACTCTCTAGTGTAGACCAGGCTTCTGGTGAAGGAACTCTCTCCCCCTTTTCTGTTTAATTGGAGATGAATTATGGCATGGGCACTGGATTGAAACTGAAGTATGACAGCCCTTCCACCACTCTAAGTAGAGTGGGCTTGGGTGGCTCATGGTCTACCCACTTCAAAGGCAGGCTCACCTAATGTGCTGCTTCTGCTGCTGATGCTCTGCTTACGATTGGAGTGTCAAGTGGTTTTTTGACAGATTGCTACCCAAACTTCCCGCTTCAGGCCACGTGAGAAGAATCATTAAGCTGCCCAATGCTTCAGTTGCCAAAGTAATTGGAGCATCTGGCAGCTTAATATGTGGGCCCAGTTGCTTCTCAAACTTCTTGCTTCTGGTCATGTGATTAGAAGCAGGAAGTGACCCAGGCTCACCCCTCTCAATTAATGGCCCTGCCAGAAAAATCAATTCTGGATATGCCTCTGCAGAGCTGTAATGCTCTGTTTTGCTGCCTGGGGAACATTCTGATCAGAATGCACCTTTTGCAATTAGCAGGGCTTGGAGCCCGTGCCACAAAAACAGCCCTTTAATAGAGCGGCTCCATTGAGCCGCTCTGGCACACCCGATGCAAAGCCCCGTTGGCCCCACTGTAGTTATGGCTCTGTGCCCCTGGTTGTAAGAGAACACAATATCTACACTGACACTTTATTGCCCTTTTCAAAGGGGATAGCCGTGTTAGTTTAGTACAGTAAAAAAAACAACAAGGAGGTGTGTGGCACTTTAACAGATTTATTTTTTGCATGAGCTTTCATGGGAGAAGATCCCACTTCCTCAGATGCTTCGAAGATGGGTGAACTTACAGAAAGGAATGAAACTAAATAAAGTAACTTAATCAAGACTATGGGTTCTTTTCACATTACAAAGGGTAATTTGACTTCAGGCTTCCCATGGTTTGAGCCTGTAAACTGCTCTGATTTGCTGTTACTTTATGACCTGATCCTATGTTTTACACCCCCTTGCATTTAGTTTCATTCCTTTCTGTAAGTTCACCCATCTTCGAAGCATCTGAGGAAGTGGGATCTTTCCCCACGAAAGCTCATGCAAAAAATAAATCTGTTAGTCTTAAAGTGCCACACAACTCCTTGTTGTTTTTTTTTTACTTTATTGCCCTACCTTTGCAGACAAAAACCCTTTGCCTTTTGTCATGGTGGTTTTATTTTGTTGACAAAACAGGACAGTTTTGTTGAGTAAAGAGTGGTTGCAATGTGTTCACCAAGATTGTTTTGTTGACATACGTCACTTTTTCTTGATAAAACTCCCTAGTGTAGACCAGGCGTCTGGTGAAGGAACTCTCTCCCCCTTTTCTATTTAACTGGAGATGAATTATGGCATGAGTACTGGATTTAAATTGTTTGTGATCAGTAGTTTGAACCAAAATATTAATGTTAATGTAGTATAAGTAACCTACTTAGACATCCGTAAAGTTTTTGGCTTAGTATGGCATGATGTTTTAATTAAGAAACTAAAATGATACAAAATCAACATGTTACATTAAATGGCTAACAACTAGATTTCAGTGTACTTCTAAATTGGGAATCATCATCAAGTGGAAGTTTTTCAGTGGGATCCTGCAGGGGATGGGTCTTGGTCCAGTACTATTTAATACTTTCAGCACTGATCCATAAGAAAACAAAATCTTTACTGATAAAATTTTCAGATGGCAAAAGGGTTGGAAGCATAGTAAATGATGAAGAGGGCAGGTCACTGATATAAAACAATCTACATAATTTTGTAAGCTGGACACAAGTAAACAAGCACTTCAATATGGCCAGCTGTAAGGTCCTACATTTAGGAACAAAGGCTATGTCTACATGTAGAGGTTTATTTTGAGTGAAGTTATTTTGAAAAATGTTATTTCAAAATAAAATCCTTAATTCAAATGAATTTAACTCAAAATAAAGGAAAACACCAAAAAATCGAAATAGCAAGTCCTGACACAACTGTCATTGTTTCGAATCAAAAGCCTCCTTTGAGCACAGCCAAAGAATGTAAGCCAGACTTACGCGATGGGGAATTCTACCTTGGGAAGCAGTGACTCTTAAGAGGACTTGGGATCATTGTGGATAATCAGCTGAATATGTGCCCCCAGTGCAATGCAGTGGCCAAAAGGGCTAATGTGATCCACTGATATATGAATAGGGGAATACTAAGTAGGAGGAGTAGGGAGGTGATGTTACCTTAGTATTCAGCACTGGTGAAACTGCCACTGGAATATGTTGCTCAGTAATGTGTCCATGTTTTGTAAAGGAATTTGAAAAAAATTAGAAAGCATTCAGAGAAAGGTCAACAGAATGATAAAGGATTGAAAAACGTGACTAACAGTGAAGCCACAAATTTTAACCACGAGGGTAATTAACTACTGGAATAATTTACTGAAGGCTGTGGTGGATTCCCTGTCACTGGCACTTTTTAAATCAAAACTGGATGGTATTTTTTTTCCAAAGGATATGTTTTAGTTCAACAACAGCTATGTGACTTGAGGCAGGAATTAACTCAGGGAAGTCCTATGTCCTGTATTACACAGATGATAACAATGGTCTTTTATGGCTTTAAAAATACAATTTTTTTTTCTGAACCAATGTAATTATACATGTGCGTATGGTCCTACCTGCAAGGGATATGATCAGATCTTTGTCTGCTTCGTTAACTGTTTCTGTGTTTGTTAGAACACTGGTGTGTGAATTTGTGACTCCTTTCCTCCTGTTATGGTGTAAAGCACTGCCCTATCCTACATAAAATTTAATACTTCCAATGCAGATACATGAATATACAAATGTAAAATTTACTTTCCAGGAACATTTCATGTAAATGAATATCTATGGCCCTATGGGTATAATGTATGCAGAAAGCAAACACAAAGGGAGTAAGCATGGACAGTGCAATTTCCTTTTCAAATTCAAATGGCTAGTCACGGAAATGTATCTTGTAGCAATCTCAGGTTGTATGTTAGCTGTAAGGCATTGCTTCACAGTGTGCATATGCCCTCTAGTGGTTTGACTTTAGAGTCAGTTCCTCTGGCAACAGTCCATAGAAAACGATTCTTCTGATCAAACTAGACAGTACTTGGCTCAGTCATGAGGACTTATTATACAGATAGATTCCGAAATAGCAGGATGCTTTTTGTGAGGAACATATGTGGAATGCAACAAAACACATCAGAGATGTGTAAGTTGTACATGTGAGGATTGGAAAACTGGTACCTGTGAATGCAGTTGTTCTTCATGAGCCAGGGCTTCAAATTGGCTAGTTCAGGGGTCAGCAACCTAAAAGATAAGAAGAACCATTTTAAAAAACTCCTTCAATAGTCAAGTGTTTTGAGAGCCATAATGGGTTTAGCCTACTCGTGGGGGCACCTGGGCCAGGGCACCTGCTGCAGGGGTCAGGAAGGGGACTCAGAGCCAGGAGTGGACACCCACAGGTTCTCTTAGTGATGGAGTCCCAGAGCCTGAACTGGGCCACCCACAAGATCCCCCAGTGGTGGTGGTGTACGACCCAGAGCCATAAGAGGGCAGCCAAAGAGCTGCATGCGCTCTGAAGCCACAGATCAAAGACCCCATATCGCTACCTACAGCAGGAGTCTCAGACTCAAATCTCCACAAGAGCTGCATGAGGACTGGTAGTGTTGTTGCAGGCTGCAGGAAATAGCTTTTGGGGCTGCATGAAGCCTGCAGGCCACATGTTCGAGACTCCTGACCTACAGACTGTGCCCCTCTTCCTTCTATATTGGACAAACAGGATAGTCTCTGTGCAAAAGAATAAATAGGCACAAATCTGACACCAGAAAACACAACATTCTAAAACCAGTTTGTGAGCTTTTCCATCTTCCTGATCACTCCATTAATGATTTTCTAATTACTGTGCTCAAACAGATGAATACTAGATCAATGGTTCAAATAGAAGCTGCTGAGATTGAATTTATTTGCCAATTTGGTTGCATTGCCTCAGGACTTAAGAAGGACATTGGATTTTTCTCTCATTACAGCAGGTGATTTGATGTCATCTTCCTCTGTATGCTGTTCCCCAGTATTTGAATCTTTACAACTGCTTTGATTTGCTGTTAAGTGTGACCTGTTCCCAAGACTTACATTCTCCTGCATTTATTTCCTCCCATTCTATAAGTTGTCCAATTTCAAAGCATCTGACGAAGTGGGATTTTTTCCCACAAAAGCTCATGCAATAAACAAATTTGTTAGTCTTTAAGTGCCACAGAACTCCTTGTTTGGTTTACAGACTGGATGTTTTTTTGTTTGGTGCCAAATCTTCTGAGTGGCACCCACTGCAGTGCCTTTGGAAATACTGTTTGGTGCTGTCATATCACAGGGAGGGCCAGCCCAGAGGTGGGGCAGCAGAGCAAAGCCCAGCCCCCAGACCAGCCCGCTCTATGCCCAGGGTCAGGGGAGGGGTTGCCGTGCAGGACTGGCCTGCACTGGCTCACAGCACAGGGAGCGTGTGGGGCCCTGCACAGACTGGTTGGCCCCAGGCCTCATACCCCCTGGGGACAGCCCTGACTGTGCCTCCACGGCATGACTGAATGTGTTTTCTGTAAACTAAAACTGACTTCACAGATTCCCACCCACACTACCTCACACAACCTTTGTGATTAAGCTAATGGTTGGCACCCAACTCCTCAACTGCCCATAGCTGCTAGTGTAATACCAACAAGAAGGGTATTAGGAGTCAGTATATAGCTCCTCTGACTTCAAAGAAGCTGTGTCAATTTACACCTGCTGAAAGTCTGCATTTAGGTTTATTACATAATCTGCAAAACTTTAATGATTTACCTGAAACTTCAATAACACAACAGCTCAGACGCTTAGAAGTTCCCTGATACCATCAAGCAATTTATTCTTGCTAAGGAAACAATTATACTAATTTTAGGTGGACAGTTACCCCTAAATGTTATGGTCTTTCCCCACTGCACTGCAAAATTAGTGACAGCCTTTAAGAAAGACAACCTCTGAAAGTCTGTCTTCTGCTGCCTTATTGAGCTGAGTGTAGAAACTCCAGAAGTGGGTTCAGTGGGAACTTCTGTCTAAGACACCAGCCACACAGGTCTACCAGACATCTCTGTTTCTTATACACAGCTCTGCTAAATGCAAATGGGTCAAAATATCATCATCCTGCCACCAAAGCTATTTTTAAAGTTAATATATCTCAGGGCTAGATTAGTGAGTGCACATACCCTTAATTATGCATAAGCTCACAACAGTCTAGCAGGATATCATACCATCAGGACACACATGTGAGGAGCCTCTTTGTGTATGTGACAGGGTGGTTGCCCTGCACTAGCTTTCATGGGGTTAATAAGGGGCAAGGAGCTGCAGTCAATGGGGTGCAAGCAGGAGAGAGGAAATCAGAGCATAGCAGTCACTACAAGAAAGTGACCTGCAGGACAAGAGAGATCAGTTAGTCTGGGGAGCTCAGTGGGGAAGATAGTCCTGGCTGGCCAAGGCAGTCAGCATTCAAGAGAGCTCCCCGTGCACTACTGGGAGCTGCCCAGGAGCCTGGAGGTCCTGAAGGTGTGGAAGTCAGCAGAGGTCCAGGGAGTGGTCCAGAGGTGAGGAGCTAGTGTGAGATGGAAGGCTGTGGAGGTGTCAGCAGGACAACATGACCAGAAGGCTGGAGTGGTCCTGAGGTGATGGCATGGATTGGAGTGGGGGTGGTGGGGAAAGTGGCCCAGGGAGACGGGCAGCACTGTGAGAGACTGAAGTAAGATGGTGGTGTTAGAGCTGAGGTTACAGCACTTAGGGTCCCTGGGCCAGGACCTGGAGAAATGAGTGGTCCTGGGTCCCTCCCCACTCCCCCAGAAAGCCAGGAGCAGCACAATGCTCACAGCCATTGAGATCAAGCAGCCAGGACTTATGAGTGGGACTATTCCACAGAAAGAGGGCATATGGACTTAGGTAGGGCCTCAGCCAGAGGGCAGAACAGCCAGTTAAGTGGTGAAGCACAAGCTGGACAGGGGGACCACTTGAACTACACTTCTTAGTAACACCTCGACAGGAGGCACCCATCCAGTGGTGAAGAATGAAACTCATCACAATGTGCCGTGTGCCCTCTCAGGTGGGTCAGTTGTCTTTGAGTGTACCTGTCAAGTAACCATTGGTTGAAATACAAATATGGCATAATTCTGTGCGTCATCTCTAGCAGATCTTCCCTGTGGTGCCAGCACTGAAGAACTGGTGGCACGTGCACATTTCCTAACCTCTGTTGACTCTTGCAGGTTACTAAGAATATATCTGAGCAGTCAAAAATAAGACTTCCTGGCTGGCCCTTTTGGCAGCCAACAGGACATGTTCTATATCTCAGGAAAAGCAATAAAGAATAGTGGATTTACTGTGTGTCTATTATTAATTGGATATTTGAATTTCATGAGCTTGAAGGAATGCCAAATGAAGAACTGAGCCCCAAGGCAGGAACCACACTGAACTCTGTCATCAGCAAAGCAGTGAATCACTAAAGGATAGGGAATCTCTGCTCTGGATGTTAAAGAACTGACACCTGCACACACCCAACTTAGCAATTGCCAGTTATCAGACCAATTCTAAATAAAGAAGCTTTACTGATATTCAAAATAACTGGATCTGCCTGATTGCATTGTGAGCTCCCTCTAAGGCTATGTTCACACAGGGCAGGCTTGTTTCGAAACAACACATTTCGAAACAAGCTGTTTCGAAATAATATGTTATTTCGAAACAACTTATTTCGCTGGACAAAAACGGTGTCCGCGAAATAACGGAGTGAAATAGCAGGTCCACAGTGTGGACCTGCTATTTCACTTGGGGAGGGGACTGCAGGCACCCACAGGGTGCAGTGCAGAGGGGCACTGCACCCCATGGGTGCCTGCAGAGGGCTGCAGGCACCGGCGGAG
>ML681994.1:38932951-38989583 GCA_007922195.1 Podocnemis expansa
TCGAAACAACCCTGTTTCGACAGCCAACGAGGTTTAGGTTGTTTCGAAAGCAGCACGGCCATTTCGAAAGAAGCGGTTTGCTTCTTTCTAAATGGCCGTGCGTCATGTGGCCATGCCACTTCTTATTTCGAAACAACCTCTGTTGTTTCGAAATAAGAACCCTGTGTAGACATACCCTAAGGGACACCAACCATAACCAGGAATGATCAGTTCCTATTGTCCACGCTAAAGAAAACAACTCTGGTATACTCCCGAGTCCCTTAAGGCATTATTTATCCATAAATGTAGTGTCCTGCCTTGAGCCATTGCTTTTTCCCTACAAAAGCCCCCACCCAAATTCAGGCCTCTGTTCTGATGCCTGGATCCAAAAGCTTGAACAATTTCACTAGGACTTCACCTTTTCCTGACTAATTGTGTTGTGGTCTCTGCCTGTCTCAAGCATTTTAGACCTGAAGCTGAAAAGCCTGTCTTCTGGGAACCAATGGCTGGTTCAAGCTGCACTGAGAGGTGAGACATCATATGTCTCTCTCTCTCTCTCCAGGTATAATTGTCTAAACTTGACCTTTGAAATCAAAGTTGGGTTAGATTTTCCCACTACTCCAACTGAAATTGTGTAATATTGTAACTGTCTGTTTTCTTTCCTTATATGGTTATCATTAATAGTATCATACATATTATATACCTGGCAATAAATCAACTTTTGCAATCAACCTGGTTGCAAGATGTTCTCCAAACTTCATTTACTCCTTCTTGGCTTCTCTATACTGCTCTGCAGCAGTGCTTCTTTTGCCTAACCAAAGAAGGCCATGCCTGAGGGATGCCACACCACATGCAGCCAGCCCCGTCCCCAGAGTGGCATGAATGTTCACTGGCTCGCCCTACCCCCAGTGGCAGATCAGTCAAGCTCAGGGGCATGGCAGGATGGGAGTATGCAGCCCAGTCTCTGGCTCCAGGGCCCTGCCCCCACCCCACCCCCAGTGCTGGCAGGGCAGGGGACCTTCCAGCGCCCCTCCAAGCCCTGTTGGCACTGACTGAACAGGGTAGTGGTGGTGGTGGTGAGGTGTACTGGGCCATGGTGGCTGGAGCCCAGGGTCCCCCTTTAGGTGGGGGCCCTGGGCTTTATTCTCTATGGTGATCTGGCCCTGATTCTGGTGCAGTGCCAGAAGCATATAAAGTTGGCAGTTGAAAAGTGCTATGTAATCCAGCCTGATAAATTCAGGAATATATAAGGGTTCAGCTGAGAGTGCTGATAGATCCAGTCTGCTCAGATACACTTTGTTAATCTGTGAAAGTGTATAGGAGGGTGTGTATTTGAGTCAGCCTGGAGGAACCCAGTCCTGGGAAACTGAGGTCATGCAGGGGACTTGCAGAAAGGTGAAGTAAAACAGAAGTGACACAAGCAGTACCTCCCCTCGCCAAGAGAGTAACCCTAATAAATAAGCATACCCCAAGGTGACAGGCAAATATGATAATGGGGGAAAAAACAACCCCTCACCCCAATATGTAATGATGCATACATGGGCAGTGCAACCTGCACTGATTTAATTAATATGCAATCATTGAATATTAAATAATCCTTAAAAAGGCACCATAGCTTCTGCTTAGAAGCAGCATAATGTGAAGGGAGGGAAAGTTTAGGAACTCACTGTGTACTCTACTATTTATCAAATGAAGTGCTGCATTTAAAAATGTATGCAAGCAACACTATACGCTCATCAAGAATTTAAAAATCCTGTTATATAAGAAAGGCAGGTTTTTCATAATACTGACTATATTAAGTCTGAACAAGTAGTCAGAGTTTGTAAGCATGCTTACAACACAGCAGAGACCTCAATAATATGGAATAATTACAGCTAACTCCATAATACTGATTAGTCTTATCTACAGTAGTTGATTTCCCTTTCCCTATAATGAATACAAATGTTTAGTCAGGGTGAACAAAAGAGGCCACATATCTGGAAAATGTAGAACTCAGCGGCTCTTTCAGTCTTTTTCACTCTAGCACAGTGGTTCTCAACCTTTTTAGGTCATGATAAAGTTGGTGACATATCATGACACTGTAGGATACATCAGGTCAGCCCTCCCACCCCAGGCGAAATCCAGCTGTCTTGCCAGCTGAACACTAACCAATGTATGCCGACGCAGTGGTTGAGAACCACTGCCACCACAATGATGAGACTACTGTGTATGAGTATGGAGATAATTAGTTACCAATGAATGCTATTAAAAGCATTCTTTAAAAATCAAACTATAATGTTCTAAATATATGCACAACATTTCCATTAACCACTCACCCTAATAATGGCATTTTTATTTTTAAAAATAATTTTTTCCCTTTGAACTCCATCTCATCACTTTGGGGGGACATTAGAAATTTGCTGCACAGGGAAGCCCAAAATAAGGCATACAATAAGTAGCTGATTTAGAGAGTCACACTATTTACTTGACTCTTTTGGCACTGACTACTTGCAATCTCATTTAGTTCTAACAAGCATACTCTTCTGCAGGCTGGTAACTGCAATTATTGCTACTGCTTTGGTTATTACACCAGCAAATTCTGTTATTCATATTCTTGTCCCTCACCTCATTTGGCTGTTTAATAAATCTACTATGGCCTCTCTTTGACTAAGCCCTGGTCTAGACTACAAATTTATGTCAATACAACTACATCCACATGGCTGAGGGACAAAGTTAAAAGGACCTAATTCGTTGTGTAGATAGCTATATGTTGACAGGAGGAATCCTGCCATTGACAAAACTGTTGCCACAAAGCAAGGTGGAGTACATGGGCTAACAACAGAAGCTCTTCTATTGGTATAGATAGCATCTTCACTAAAGTCATATCTACATTATAGAGTTAAACTAACTCAAGTGATGTGGATGATCATAAAGAACTATAATTAAATCAATTGTGCATGTTCACACAATGCTACTTGGGTATGTGTACACTGGGGGGGTTCTTCTAAGTCCATTTAATAAGGTCAACTTAAACCAACCTTGTTAAGTCGACTTAAGGATACGTCTACACTGGGGACAGTGTAGACATACCCCAGGAGTGTGGCATAGACCCACCCACTGCACTGCCCTGGGGCCTGATCTGGCTCTGGGAGCCCAATCTGGCTCCATGGCCTGATCTGGTCCCTGCTGCTGCCAGCAAGCAGCTCAGAGCTTGATCTGGACCTGAGCTGCTTACCACAAATGGTGTTCTAGCATCAAGGGAGTTCAGTGCACTGTGGGTAGCTGTCCCACGGAGCAGCTCATCACCTTCTACTGCTAAAAGTTGTCAAATAGATCACAGTGTAACAGATGTATGAGCTCATTGTCCCAAAGTGCAGTTTCCTCTGTCCCATCATCTCTCATAGTAGTACCTGTTTCTACACATGGGCTTCTGACTACAGCTTGTGTCATTTTTCAACAGCCCCTGTAAACTCTGTGCCCACTTCCTCTGCTTGACAGCATGGATCCTGCAGCTGCACTGCTCTCTAGTCATAATAAGTGTTATGAGCACAACATGACTGATATGCAGTATTTCATGAGCTGTAGATTTGAGCAGGAGTTTGTGGTACCTGTCCTGCTGAGTACCATTGAAAGAAACAATTCCAGATTACTTTTTGGTATTCACAGAGCAGCTGCACATCACTATTGGGTCTGAGAAACAAACACTGAGTGGAAATTTCCAGAGGGGTAGCCATCTTAGTCTGTGTACAGCAAAAACAAAAAAGAGTCCTGTGGCACCTTATAGACTAACATTTCTTCAGGTATAAGCTTTTGTGGGCTCCAACCCACTTCATCAGATGCAAGCAAACAGCGAGTGGTGGATTTCATCATTATGCAGAGCTGCGATAACAAGCAGTGGCTACAGACCTTATGAATGCATAAACCCACCTTTCTGGAATTGTGTGTGGAGCTCACCCCTACCTTGCGGCACAAAGTGGTCAAAATGAGAATTGCTTTCTAGGTGGAAATTCCAGACTGCTACTGGTCAGTCACGAATCAGTCTGGGTTGGGAAGTCCACCATGGGGATCATGGTCATGCAAGTGTACAGGGGGGCCAGTGCCAATAAACACAGCCTGCTATGAAGAACTGTGACTCTGGCAAATGTGCAGGGCGATAGTGGATGGCTTTGCGGCCATCGGGTAACCTAACTCTGGCAGGGTGATAGACAGCACGCAAATCATGATTTTGGCCCCAGACCTCTTATTGCAGAATTCTTCAATAGAAAATGCTACTTCTCTATGGTATTACAGGAACTGGTATAACAAGCAAGGAGTCCTCTGGCACTTTCAAAGACTAACAACCTTATTTATTGCATGAAGTTTCATGGGAGAAAACCCACTTCATCAGACAGTTTGAAGATGGAAAACTTACAGAATGGGAGGAAAATAAATGCAGGGAACAGTAAGTCATAGGATCAGGTCAGACTGTTACAGTATATCAAAGCAGTTGTTTAGATTCAAAACACTGGGGAACAGCAAACTGAGGAAGATGAGGTCAAATCACCTGTTGTAATGAGAAAAAATCCATAGCCCTGAGGCAACGCTGTCAAATCTGCATTTGAATTCTGGTTCTGTAGTTTCTGTTTGAAGGAACTGGTTGGTGTGTGTACTGTGAAGTTGATATTTACTTAACATTTACCAATAAAATTCAAATCCTTCCAAGCTCATCTACATTCTCTAACTTCTCATAGTAGTACCTGTTTCTACACATCAGGTGGCGCTATAAGACAGGATTAACTACTGAAAGTAGGGATGCAGGGGGGGATTTCCCAGCCATTAAAGGATAGCACAAAATTGATCATTAGCAAGCAGGACTGAGTCCTCCATTTGAAAGCACTCATGGAACTATAGAGGTGGTCCTTTTTACTACAGACACAATGGCAGAAAAAACAGCACCTTGAAATGATTATTTTTATCAGCAAATTCTTCAAATGAACCTTGATATATAAAGAAATATTGTAAATTTTAAATTGCAGACATGCCTAATAGCTATATTGTACTAGCCACTGTGAAATCATGCATTAAGATACAGTCCCATCCCAAAGAATTGAACATGCAAGTTTTGCTAAGATGCAAGTAGAGTCAGTGCTGGGGGATGTGTCTATTTGATTATTGGTTAAAGCTACTCTGGGCCTTTAAAGTCATGCAGTTTCTTTCTTTCTTTCTCTATTTTTTTAGGAGTTTGTTAGTAAAAAGAAATTATTTTCTTTGAGATAAAACACTGAAGATCTCAAACCAGAACAAAAGGTTTTAATAATTTTAACAAAGCCATTCCAAAATGATGGATTAAAAATATGGCTATCTGGTTTATATAGCTCAAGCTCCATTTTAAATTAAGATATTGTAAATATGATCTCTTACATGGAGTGATTGTTATCAATAACTTTAGAAAAAAAATAAAAACAGATCATGGTTAAAAAGATAGCAATCTGCTTTTTTTTAATTTAAAAATTTCAAGCAGTAGTGCCATATTTAGGCTCCAGCCAAGTAAGCTGCGGCTTAGGGCCTCACGTTATGAGGGGTTTCTAAAAATGTCAGTGATAACTTGGAAGATTTATCATATTTGAAGTTGCTTTGGCTTACATAACCTTTCATATAAAATCCAACATCAATATTCTGAACCCTGACCTCGCTATCCTGATCCACACCCAATCCCAACCAGGGGTTAAAGTATAATTTGGCAGGCCCTGGAACCCTCCTAAACTGGGGGCCCCCCTTCATACTTGTCCAGGGCCACTCATGCACCTCAGCTATTGATCCCCAAACGCCTAGCTCCTGCCACCCAAATGCCATCCCCCACCCCAGATGCTGCTACTGGCCCCCATCTGGTCACTGGTCCGCTCAACCCTTCCCCAACCCTCTGCCATGCCACACTGCCTTCCCCCATTGCTCTGGGCTGACTCCCTCACTCCCCAGCACCCCTTCCCTGCTTACCTGCCTCCAACCCGCCACCCCAGGGCCCCCTTACTTGGCTACAGTGCCGAACCTCCTCAGGGTGGGAGATTTAAAATTTCCCAGATGGAACAGCTCTCCTGCCCTGCTGGAACAGTGTTCTGGGGTCTGCTATTTTAAGGGGCTCTGTGTTTGAGGGAACCCTAAAAATAGAAAAATGATCCAGAATGGTGCATTCTGGGCCCTACTGTTTTTAAATGGTAGGCCCTGGAATGCAGCATTCCAGCTCCATTTTCTATTTTAAACTTTAAACTTTTAATAATAGTAAAACAGAATGGTAAAGGCCAAATAACAGACATCAGCACTAATCAATAAAAATCAGTAAAGAGAGATGTTCCCAACAACCTACACTGCATAACAGAACATACAGACTTAATGGCAAAACTGGCACTGATCTGGAGAATCGGTGCTAACTAGGCTCCAAACCACCCCTAGGGTACGTAGGGAGTGTCTTTCACGCCAGCTGTCCACCAACACCATCTACTGGTCACTCACTCCATCCTCTAGAACTGTTCCTTGGCTCCGCCCACTGTCTGCCAGCTCCGCCCTCTGGTCACTCACACTGCCCAACTCACTGCTGGCCACTATCACCATCTGCTAGCTCCACCAGCTGTCCACCGGCTCCGCCCTCTGGTCACCTATACTGCCTAGCTCGCTACTGGCTCCTCTCAGCATCTGCTGGCTCTGCCCTCCTATTATCTCAGCTCAGAGAGAGAAATTTCTCTCTAGTGATTTTGGGTCAGAGAGAGAGAGAAAGAAAGTTTGCTTCTCTCCCTGGTGATTCTAGCTCTTAAGTAGTTGCAAACAGCTATCTCTATCTAAATGACAAAGGCTTCACAAGAGGCTTAGCCATACCTATCAAAAGACAAGGGAAGCAAAGCGAGAGAAGCCAGAATAGCCTCAAACCGCCACCTCTATGTTTTTTAAGCTCTTTTGGACAAAGTGGGATTTTTTTTCTCACAAAATAAAAAAATAAATCTGTTAGTCTTAAAGTGCTACGCCACTTCTTTTTTTTTTTCCTGAAACACGCAGTCGCCTTTCCTACAAGCCTCTTCTTAACTAAGGATAGTTTTTACTCTTTAACTAATCCAGACAGATTTGAAGCAAACAGAGAGTAGCAATTCACAAAAAGACTGTATTTTATATTTCCCTTCAGTAGAATTAAAGATATTGACAGATTTGTGATTAGATTAACTCCAAATATCATTACCCACTATGCTTTGCACCCAGTATGCTAATACCTATATGTGCTCTTTTGCTTTCATTCTAATACAGAACCCATGCAGATTAGTTGCTCCCCTTCAGAAGCTGTTCGGCACAGCTTCTAAGCCTGCCTTACATTTCAATGTAGCAAAGTTCTGTAATAGTTTGATTCAGTCATATTTTGTGAAAATGTTAGAGGAAAAAAGACACTTCTATTTTGCAGAATAACAGTGTTGTGCATCTCTTTACAGCAGATGGGGAAGTTGTGTGCTGGAATAAAACTCTTCATTTGTGATATATAACTGATCTGAACTTCTATTATTTTAATTTAGTTCAATATTAGGCCCTGAACAGGAAGGTTTTATTACAAAGCAAAGAGTTTTGTTGCTGGTCTTCAACTGTAGAGGCTGGTGTTCTGCTGTTCAATAACTGATTGTTTTATAAAAGCCAGTTGCTGGGTATCAGAATCAGTATCTCCAACTTAAACCCTTAAAACAGCTCATCGACTCTGAGGTGAATTTCAGCCGAAGTGCTTCATTGTTGGATAAAACTCTCAAAACACAAGGCATAAATGAGAAGTACTTTTTAGGACCACTAGACGTCCTTCTCACACAGATACCACTGATGCAAAGTAGCTTTGTTTTTTCCCTGATCTAGTTAAGATTCATTAGGCCAAAAGCGTAGGCTGAAGTGACTGAATTCTTAGAATTCTTTTTTAGATCAGCCCCAGAGATAAGAGAATGCTTTAGTTTAAAGGCCTGTAGCATTTCTAAGAGACAAGTTCTTTTTCCCCTTAAAGCTTTTGCTCTCACCTCTGTAAAAGCTGCTCAGTATGGTTTTGTGATGACAGGCCAATCTTTCTGTAGCTATCAGCCTCATTCAATTCCAGTCATCATCTATACAGTTCAGAAGGCCATGCCATAATCTCTGCTAGATTTGGCCCTACAGACAGCCTAATATTTGTTCTTGTACAAACACTCACAGTCTTGGATTTACTTATGATAGCCACGTGTGTAAACAGTGAATATTTTTCTCCCCAAGCAAATAACAGGAATTCTGCATATGTACTGGCAGGACATTCACATTCTGCTTTACTGCATGTATTTCATGCTTTCATTTCAAAGTTTTCTGGGGTGGAGTGTTTTATAAACAAGGTTAATTCTCATTAACCTATTAAGGTAAGTGAGAATCATACTGAGCATTGTATCACTTGACTATAATAATGTTCAAGAGACAGAATCTTTCTGTCCCCAAAATAAACAATGAAAGTCCCGTGGCACCTTATAGACTAACAGATTTCTTCAGGCATAAGCTTACATGGGCTCCAACCCGCTTTGTCAGATGCTCCTTAAAAAGCTTAAAAGCTACTACCCCTCTGGAAATTTCTGTCCCTATGCATTTAAAGCTTACCTGCCTTTAGTCTGAATTATGTCAGCCTACAACAGAACTAGTTTTAAACAAAGAGGAAAAAGAGTAGAGAATGCCATGAACATTTCCCCCCACACCACTCAAAGTTTTTGCAGCTGCTCTAAGGACTGGAGGACTGCTCTTCCAAGTACTTTAAAATGTAGCATTGAAAGTGGAACTGTAACTTCTTATAGACTCCTCACCTCTTCCAGGGAGTGAGGGTAGACCTTCCTCCAGCAGCCCTATCTACAAGCAATTTCCTCTCTCTACAACTCCAGCCCAGCTGGTTCCCCCCAGGCTGGGATCCTTTCTTCAGTTGGGGGATTCCTTAGCCTGCCAATTCCTCTCAGCAGTGGCCTGTTGGGTTAACTAGCCCTTTTCTCAATTTGCCTTAGCTGTCACAGGGTGAGCATGGGCTGAACACAGGATGTAAGAAATTATGACTTTTTTTTTTTTTATCAAAGGTTGCTGCCACGGTTTGTTAAAGTTATGGTCTTGGCGCATGGAGGTTAATTAACAGTTAGATATTGAGAGACATTTGGCTATCATCTGGTACATGTCACATTTTTCCGACTTTAGTAGCTAACTTCCATTCTATGCAATTAAAAGAACACTAAATAAAGTCATGGCACACTAGGCTGTTATTCTGTTGCCCGTTCCCTGCTTGCTTCTGTCATGGGACAAGATCTGCTTTTAGTGAACAATTCACTTCCTGCAGGGTGCGGTGGAGGGGTGCCTATAGTCCCTATGCCCTAAAGCAGAGGTTCCCAACCTGTGGTCTGTGGATCCCTAGGGGTCCATGAAGTTATTGCAGGAAGTCCGTGAATACAACTGGCCCCAACCACTGCTGTTGGAACAAGCCAATCAAACAGGACTGAGCCAGCCAAAGGCCAGTGTTCTGAATGACTGACAGTGATTGGGCCAGGAAGGGGAGAGGCAGGAGCCCAGCCTGCCTGCCTGTGATGAAGACTGATTTTTTGCCTGTCATCAGGAGGTAGGGGAAGACGAAGGGGGGAGGGTATGTCAGGGAGCCAGTGTGGGGAAGGAGGGCCCACAGGGCTAGGAAAAGGGAAGGTGTAGCAGAGCCTGAAGGGTTGAGAAGTGGGAAGGGGGGCCATGCCACTCCAAACATGGAAAGGGAAAGGGTTGGGGAGCCCATGCAGCTTCATGGCCCACGACAGGTGCCCTGTCTTCCAGCATGCCCCCCTCCACTGAATGAGTTTGACACTTCTGCAATAAATGAATTGTATTTGCCTGCTGTGAACAGCCTCACCCTGGATGTGTCCCCATGCCTTGGGGGCAGGCAGGGGCCAGGTCCTCCACTGCCCTTTTTGAGCACTCTGGCCTGCAGTCAGTCCCTGGTGACAACTATTATCATTTGGCGGTCCATGAAATTTTTTGACATTAAAAAGGGGTCCTCATACTCAAAAAGGATGGTAACCACTGCTCTAAAGCCAGCCCCAGTTCAGAGACCTTCAAAGTCTCATGAGATTCTTGGGGGAGGTCTTCTGTCCCAGCCTGTGGGATGAACAAGTCCCAGCCTCTATGCAGACACATGCACCAGGGCCACCCCAAACCTGTCCCTTCTGTGGCTGTATAACCACAGAAGGCAGTCTTTGAAGTCATCCTCATCCACTCTACCACATGGGCCCTGTCAGAATGTCACTCACTCAAATTTGGTCCAGCCGCCCCTCCATTATGCCATAGCAAAAAAGTTACAATGTGGATTTAAAGTTGCCATTTCCTTAACAAACCTTCAATTTAGGTACAAACTGGGTACAAATGTGACCATTTCCCACACGTTGTTTAGCTGCTTTAGAATTGAAACTAGTCAAAATTAGCTTCTGACTATAATAGTAGCCCTGCAGGCTGCCTATATTTCTCAGTCTTTCCACTGCAGTTTTCAAGCTGTGATGGGCTGCCAGCACTCTCTGCCAGATGCTTGCCTCTTGGCAGTGTTTTCAGGGAATTAATTCATGTGGAGACACCATCCATAGCCTATGCTCTGTCACCTTGCGTTTGACTGCTCAGTCTCTCGGCTAAGCCCATCTATATTCCCACCTTCTGGAAGAGGTTTTATGGGCCTGGATCTGTCACTCTACCATTCATGGCCACCACAACTCCACTGGTAGTCTGGGGAAGGAGAGGAGAGGCCCAAGCCTGTCCACCTCTGCAGACCCCAGCTCAGGGATCCTACAGATAGTGACCTCTGCATTGCCTCATCTCCCATCTCCTCTGTAGACTTCCCAGACTGCTTCCCCATGGCCCCAGTACTTTTTCCACCCTTGTGCCAGGACCCTGGCTCATAGAGACCCCCCAGTGGTCAGTCACTAGACTGTCCTGTGCACTGACTTTTTCAGCCGGCAAGCTGCCCAACTTTCCTTCTTGAGCTTCCAGTATGGACTGACTTGTTTTGACTTTTCAGCTCCCTTTTGTACAAGGCTCATGGGCCCTGATTGACTGTTTCACTACTGCTCTTTATTGGATGCTGCTCCCAGAGTCATTTTAACTCCCTTCCTAACCAGTGTGGGGCATCTGCCCCACCATACTACTTTTATTTTTTCTCCGCTGTCTTTGCAATTTTTTGCCAAACATTCAATCCTCTTTCTTTCTTGCCCAACTGTGTTATTTTGGAAAGATATCATGGGCTTATCACGTGAGTACATGGCAAAGGAGTAGGATTGTTATGCTCTGTTCCAGTTTCCATTACAGATATGCTACATGACTTTGCCAAACTACTTTCACTAACCTCAAAAAAGGAATGATGAATTTTGGTTGCTTCAGTGTTTGGATACCCAATAGGTGGCACCTAAAAACAGTGTGCTTGTTGGAACAATTGGGACTTAAACTTGCTGTGCTTGAGTTTATACCTACATAAAAGAGTAAAAGAGGTATATTACACAAGCATGTTGTGAAACTTACTTAATTAAGATTTGTAAAGTGCTGAGTTGCTTGGATGAAAGGTGTTATTTACATTCAAACTTACATTATTATTTAAATGCTGATGCTATTTCACTTGTACTAAGATTTCACTGTGCATTCGCTAATAAGGCACCGATAAACAATCCAAACTTGTCACATTTCAAATGTATATTGTTACACTGATTATAAGCAGGGGTCTCAAATGCATGGCCCCTAAAGCTATTTCCTGTGGCCTGCAATGACACAATCGTTACCAATCTTTGCAATATCATTGTACGGAAAGGTTTAGATGGTGCGGCCCTCAGGCTACTGTACTAACCCTCAAGTGGGCCTCTACTAGTCATCATGCAGCCCTTATGGTGATTTGAGTTTGAGACCCCTGGATTTCAGCATTCTGTCTTATGATGAAGATGCAAGGTAAATAAATAAGTAACAAGTCAGACAATCGCATGGAAGTTCAAAAGTTAGTTAAATTTCTTTTCTCCTTTGTTCATTGTTCCCAAAGAAAACCTCATCCTCTGAAATATTATCACTAACTATCATTTCTTTATGACAGTTGTTTAAAATAATCTTTGCAGGATTTGTTTGTTTGTAGCATGCACATTAATGTAGTCCCTCCCTTCTCGTTGGTTCTCAGATTTCAGCGGGGTGTAGAATAGATGGTGAAAAAAAGTATTTTCAAACCAATTAGACATTCTGGAATATAGGGCAAGATCCTGAACAGGCACTCTTCTAAGCAGTTCCTTCTTGTGCCTCTTGAACTAATATAGGCATGTGAGAGTAATTCACAAATTATGTTTTGCCAGACATTAATGATTAAAGTAGACGGCAGAATTAGCGAGATTCTTTCGGCTTGTATGAAAGTAGACAGTGCTGCAGATAATGATTCAGTTAATTGGTTAAATGTTTAAGCTAAAATATTTTTCTCCCACACAGAAATCTACATAAGCAAAATTCCCTCCTTGTGATCAGTCATTCTCCATTTTATAGTGAAAGTCTCTAGATGTTTATCTGAAAAGCAATGACACAAGATCAGGTCCATGAAGAAGGTAATACAGTCAGTGTTTTGTTATTTTAATGAATAACATACTTGCATTATTAATTCTCTCTTGATGGTATTTATGTGATTTTTAATGATTAAGAAAGGATTTTCAGAACTACTGTAAAAAGGCAAGTTCCAAAGGGGTAGCTATGCTAGTCTATTTCAGCAAAACAAACAAGGAGTCCTATGGCACTTTTAACGGCTAACAAATGTATTTATTGTATGAGCTTTTGTGGGAGAAAATCCCACTTCGTCAGCCATCTTCAAGAATCTGATGAAGTAACATTTTCTCCCATGAAAGCTCACATAATAAATAAATTTTATAGTCTTTAAAAGTGCTCCAGGTCTCCTTGTTTGTTTTGCAAAATAGCAGTACTACCAATATTTCTGGGTCAGATCCTTAACTAGTGTAAATTATTAGGCAATTCATATCACCTGAGGACCCTTATTTTCACATTTTCTACAGTACCTGAAGTCTCAATGTTCTTTAAATAAAAAGGAAAAGAGAGGGCAAAATTATTCTCCCCCACTAGGGGTCTTTAGATCCTTCAGGCAGAACATCCATTGATGTCAGTGAAGGGCCTATGGACTGAAAATGCAACAAAGACCTGTACTATGTCAGAATGGATGATCTGGCAGCTAAGAAAAGGGCAAGATCATTCTATAAATTCAGCCATGTGTAGTATGTATGAACTTAATTTCATACTTAATACTGACTCAGTTTCCCTAAGGAATAATTCATTAATACTTGAAAAGCACATCCATGGATGGAAGACCTTTCTATGTAAAAAGTGTATTACTGTAAGGTGCAAAGTGTGGATGAGAAAGTTCCACTGATATCATTAAAGGGTATAGTATGGGGCCGATAGCACTATCTGCAAAAATAAATATTGTAAATATGAACAACACTACAGACTGGCCACTTGGGGGCCTGATACCAGGTACCTCCTACAAAGTGCTGAATGCCTTCAGTTGCCCTGTGACTTTGATGGTAAGCATGGATGTTCAACGCCTTGCGGGACTGGTTCATGAAAAGACAAATGCTAAATGACACCATAACTGCACTGGTTAGACAAACTCATGCAGAAAGATAGCTGGTGCAGAGGGAATCAGCCACTAGTCCCTAGCTCTGTAAGGAGCCAGTTTAAAGGAAAAAGGGCAGTGAGTTTCACCTTTTAGAGATAATTGGTCAATGGGCTCACAAAAGTGACATGCACCTGAAAAATGCCTGACTGAAATATAAAATCCTCATTCTCCACACTGATAGTGTTCTGAAAACAAGAAATAGTAAAAAAACAAAACAAAACAAAACAAAAAAGCTTTTTATTGGCTAAATTTCAAACAAGTACTGTTTATCTAACATCTCTTTCGAGAAATCACCTGGCATGGTGAGAAGGTTAGTAAGGTTAATAGGACAGAGTACTTTTATGAGTCACAGAGAACTGTTATTTCTAGCGTTCTCAAAGCAAATAATAACACTTTGTCCTAAAACATAAAGCACTATTTAAAGGGAAGTTTTAAAGTTATTCAAGCCAAGGCTCTGATCTGCTCAATAATACTTTACTGAACATCCAGGGGATTTTAGGTTCCTTGTTATGTCATTCGTTCTGTGACTTGTGACTTACTGTGCACCCTCCTCTAGTTCATTCACAGGTTAGGCTTGTAACGTGCAGCAGTGATGCAAATGTACACACGCTGTACTTGCTGAGCCCTGGAACTTAATTGGGAGGTTTACAGCTGAGAAGATCTTGTGGGCTGCTGGAAGACTACAACTCTCATGATGCCTTGGGGAAAGAGGGAGAGACCCATCTCCAAGGAGCAAAGAATAAGGCTGGATGGACTCTAGTCTGGGGGTAGAGTGCAGCTCATGCTGAAAGCTGGGAACTGCTGCTCAGAGCCTGTTGGAGTTTTGATTGAGCAAGGAGCTTCAGAGACTGGTGGCGTTGCTCTGGCCAAAGCAGGGACTGAGCCTAGAGCTGACTGAGGTGGGCCTCCAGTGAACATGGTATGAGTGCCCTGACCACCTTGATTTGGGGCAGGGCTTGCAAAGGAAGAGGCACAACAGACAGACTTTTGCCTGAGAAAAGGCAGAGTGGTTTGCTGCCATTTGGTGGGCCAACTCCAAATCTTGAGCTTGACACCTTGGTTGACATGAAACATTGAACCAATGCTGTTGTCTCCTCGATTAGACCTTCAAGCATGCCCACACAAGCAAGGGGTCAGGGTTCTGAACTTGGGGGGAGTATACATTCTGGAGTAGGGGGTAAACAGTGGCAGAGTAAGTGCCAGTTAGACAAGTTTCCTTTATGACTGTATATTATTTGTTAATTGATTTATTCAACTGCCTCTGGTTTCAAAATAGTAACAATATTTATTTCAGCCTGTTATACCATACTTCCCTAATTTGGTAAGGTGTGTTAACTCTAATTTAAGTATATTGGGAGCATAGTATACATAACTGGTATTGTTGAATTATACCCATACACCAGATAATTATTAGCACAGGATTAGTCTTGGAGGCTCCCAAGGCATGCTACTGAGTGTGTACCAGGTCCAGTCAGGTGGAGCAGCCCCAGTTTTAAAATCCTTTAGAAATAAAGGGACTGCAGCAGAGGGGTAGAGGATTCCCGGCTAGCCAACATCACCACTAGGATACTCAGAATCGCCTTTGTTGTCAGCAACCTACAGCACCTGTGCACACATGGGAGTGGTGCCTGCTCCTGGGAACGAGGAGAAAAGAAGGGGAGTTGCACAAGAAAATGGCAGTGAAAGATATGAATGCAAATTTCACCCACAGTGACTATCATCCATTCTCACTGACTTCAGTTTTGAACAGTTTGCCATTGAGCATCTCTATGCTGGCTCTATGTCCATTTAACACAAAAAAAAATAGCATAGCAAATTGATATTTTTATTCATATTAAGACAAACATGAAAGGAGCTATTCCAGGCCACTAGGTGTCTCATCCATAAACTACACAAGGAGGGAAAGAGAATCAAAGTAAAAAGCCAAAAAAAAAAAAAAAAAAAATCACAACTCTTTCCTCTGCACAAATGGTTCATTCCTCAGCTCACATCTACCTCTTGCCTTTCCAACCCATGCTCTGCAGCAGGCCATGCAAATGGATGCACCTTGCAGTGCCCTTTAAAAAAAGGGGGGGGGGGGAATCAATCAGCACAAATTTGGACAAGAGGGCATTTGATCCCAAATTGAGGGCTCCTCACAGAGCACACTAGAGCCTGGTTTAAATCAAAGTTTAAATCTGGTTTAAATCTGCACAATAGATACCATCATAGGTCCTAATCAAGCCTGTTACTCCATCAAAGGCTCATTTACCTGCTGATCTACTAGGGTGGTCTATGCCATCATGTGCAAGAAATGCCCCAATACCTTATATATTGGACAAACAGGAAGATCGCTGCATAAGAGGCTGAATGAGGACAGAGCTGATATCAGAAATCAAAGAACAAAGAAACCAGTTGCTGAGCACTTTCATCTTCCTAATCACTTGATGATGGATTTGTTAACAACTGTCTTTAGAGATGTAGCTGGGACATCAAGACTTCAAAGAGAAACAGCTGAACTCGAATTAATATGCAAGCTAAATTCTGTGAAAGCAGGAGGTAATCAAGACTATGGGTTCTTTTCCCATTACAAAAGGTAATTTGACTTCCGGCTTCCCATGGTTTGAACCTAACAACTGCTCCAATTTGCTGTTACTGTATGACCTGATCCTATGTTTTAACCGCCCTTGCATTTAATTTCATTCCTTTCTGTAAGTTCACCCATCTTTGACACATCTGAGGAAGTGGGATCTTCTCCCAGAAAAGCTCATGCAAAAAATACATCTGTTAGTCTTAAAGTGCCACACAACTCCTTGTTGTTTTTTTAAATCAAAGGGGAATTGAGCTGGAGCACGTCTAGGAATGGCAGCAGGGCCATCCTTGGGGGGGCTGAGAGGGGCAGCTGCCCTGGGCTCCAAGGTTCTGTGGGCCCCATGCCGTCCTGCTGTTAGCAGGGCAGCACAGGGCCCACACCACTGTCCCCCACAGCCACACTGTCCCCTGCCCACTCCCTGCTGCCTTTGGTGCAAAGCCGAAGGCAGCTTGAAGGAGAAGAGCCAGGGAGCATGCTAACCATCCTCTGCTTTCGGCTGGCTCACCTCACCCCCAGGACAGGGAACAGCCAGCGCAGTAGTGGACAAGGCCAGCCCAGGAGTTGGGCTCTGCTCTCCTGCCCCTCCTCCAGGCCCTGCTCTCCTGCCCCTCCCCTGGGACAGACAGCCCCTCTCCCCAGTACGAGGGTGGTGGTGAGCATGCATGGATGGGGCCACAGCAGCAGATTGGCACCGGTCCCTGCTCCCACCCCCCGCCCCCCAGGAATGGCCCTGGATGGCAGAGATAAAATAATTGTCTCAATTAGAGATTTTCTCAGAGACCGGGGGTGGGGGACCTGATTCTGGTTAATTTACATACTGTAGATAACGAATAGTTTTTCTGACATCAGTGGAGTGATGTGACTGAAGAGTCAGAGTCCCTGGTGAGATGTGGCATAGACCATGCAGGCTGTTCAGCTGACACACAGAATATCCTTAGGAGGGCAAACTGAGCACATGGCATAGCATAAGGCTTTGCTCAAATTCTTCTGACTGGCACAGAAGTGGAGCAGGGTCACGACCTACCTCTTGCAGTTTCTAGCTCCCCTTCCTCCCCCTTGCCCTCCTGCTTCCCTCAGACCTTCCCTGGAAACCCCCATCTCCTTCCTCTGCCTCCCTCTGCTTCATCAGCGTGATTGCCACAGATAAACTGTGCGCTCTGTATTTTTCTGATGCTTTCCTCTGCTTCCTGTATAAATCCCCACTCTTCTTTAATTTCTAGAATGTAACCATGCTGCTTCTGCCTTCACATGAACAACCACTGTCCATTGCCTCTGCATCCATAGGAATGGCCATACTGGGCTATTTACCCATGAGTTCTATCCAAGGGGTAAAAGCTTGGGAATAAAGACCCCTGCAGACTTGTTTCTTCACTGCTTCCTTGCTTGGTTACTTGAGGATGGGAAATGAAAGATCCCAGGCACACATCAGTCCAGCTCTGGGAACAGGGCTTGAATTAAGCCAGAAGGCAGTGGTATGGCATGCCAGCACCTCTCTGATAGTGCTGTTTTGTTCTTCAATATTTCAGCTCTCATAAAAAAAAAAAAAGTCTAATTTCTGATTGTGAAGAAAACCGTGCAGGCAGGAGACACCAAACTATAGTTCTCCAGAGATGTCTAATGGTTCTGAAGAGCCCCATTCATTTCAGTGAGGGTTAACTCAAATGCTTATTGCTGATGATTTAAAATGTCAGTGTTAATTCTTTTGTCCTTTCAATTAACAAAAAGAAAAACCACAGCTCTGCACAACTGACAGCCAGTTTTGGTGCCAGCAGTAAGTATCCCCTCCCCCCTATACCACAATGTACAAGTTTAGCAGAGTCCTCAAGCATGCTGAAGACCAACAAAGTGGTAAACAAGCTCAAAGAGCTCAGTGGATCCACGCAAATATGCACAATCATATTTTGAACATTTGCAAAATCTACCATGCATAACAATTGATTTTGGCAGACCATATGAGAATCACAGAAACTAGAAGGAACTGGTCAGTCATCAAGTCCAGTCCAGTGCACTCATCGCAGAATCAAGTACCATCTATTCTGTGAACATAGCACAGCTATTACCTGTTACTCCTACCTTCTTCCCACCCCCCACCACTCACCCCCTGCCTGAGAATACAATGCCTATGGATAAATTTGCCCCGTCTCCCCCAGTCCAGGTAGGTGCTGGTATGTTTGAACTACAAACTGGTGGGGGAGGATATTCTAGGGTGTTGTGCAAGTATTTTTAATCAACAATGCTGGATTTGTTTTGTATATGTACTTTGCTGAAAGAGTGTTGATCATGGACTTTAGCCACACCACAGACTATTTTACAATAACTGTACCAAAGAGGAAATTAATGACTTAAAGGAGAATGAAGGAAGAAGGCTGGAACATAATTGACCTTTGCGCTACCACAGTTAATTTAGTAAGCTCACAAAGGTCAAGGTTTAGACTCAGACTAGTAGAGAAACTTGTTTTTGTCAAGGCTGATTTGTGGCAACAGCACCTCTATCAGAATGGAGTACTAAATTTGGCAAAGGATTGTCAAACTGCCAGATGAGACTCTGGTGAGCCTGTGCTCAAATAAGATGATTATTATAATGCACATTGTATTTAGAACAAAACTGAAGTGATATCCACAGCCAAAGAGAAGTAATCTATGCAGGCAAAAGAAAGATGTTACATTTCTTTTATAGTATCTCTTTTTCAATTCATCAAAGGCATCATTTTTACCATCTTATGGCACTAAGAGTGACTGGGAAGGGCAGGAGGGACAAGGAGAACAATAAGTAAAAATACATAGACTAGACCCTATCCACCCCCAAGTGACTGGAAGCCCCTTACATACTACATGGAACAGTACTGAAATCCTAATAAATGAATATGCACTATAATGGTAATAATGACATTTGTCATAACACAGCTTGGAACAGCATAGTTAAACTGTACATGTAAAAGTGGTGAAGAGAAATACAAAAAGATGTGGGGAAGGAAAGCTGATGTTCAAATGTGTCATTGTCAAACCACAAACTTATTAGACAAGTAGGAAGAATAGGTGAAGCACTAGAGTGATACAAGGGCAAAAACATAAGGAGACGAAGCAGAACCTTCATGTACATAATGTCTCACCAAGGCCAGACTCTTACACTGCCCACAGAGCTCCCTGCAGGATCAAGGCCTATGTCTCATTCTTGTGATTTCTCAACAACTGCCAGAAGTTTCACTTCCAGGTGTTTCTCCTTTGGCACGTGAATGCACACAGCAGCTTCAAAAAATGTCACACCAAGAATGTCGATAGTAGCTGCCTGAGAAGAACACTAAGTGTTGTACCTCATGCACTCTTCTACTTGTGTCTGAAGACGGGACATCTGTGGTGCATGTGATAAAGGAGAGGGAATTGGTCTTTCCATCTGAGTTTGTATGTCGCCTTAATTTCTCCAAAATTTCTTGTTTATGTAGATAGCTGTTAACGGGTTAAAGTAAGGTGGAATGCCCCATAACACTCACTATTTTTAGGGGGCCAGTGTTCTGGGCAATGTTCCCTCTAACTACTCATAGACTGTGTGCGCAAACAATTTCTTTGTGTGCGCAAAAACATTTCTTTGAGCACCAATATTAGCACTATTGAATCTTTTTGTGTGCACTTTATTGTGTTGTGTGCACAGGTTTCATGACCCTTGTGCGCGCGCACACACGCACAGCTTAGAGGGAACAGTGGTTCTGGGGCCCATAAAAGTAGAAAATGGAGCCAAAATAATGTGTTCCAGGCCCCACCATTTAAAATAATGGGCCCCAGAATGCAGCATTCCAGCTCCATTTTCTAGTTTTAGGGGGCCCCCCAGAACGCTGCGCCCCCTAAAAATAGTCTATTTTTAGGGGGCCCAGTGTTTCAGGGCCCTAAAAATAGAAAATGGAGTGGTTCCATTCCATCAGGGCAGGCAGCACTACTAGAAGAGGGGAGGCATGCCTGCCCTGCTGGGAAGTCCCGGCTAGCCCCCATGCACATGTGCAGACTGTGCTCCGAGGCAGAAGCCTCAGAGTGCCGCCTGGGTAAGGAGCTGGCTAGATTCTCTCCTGCCCCCATCCCAGCCATCAGGAGTCCATGCGCTGATGGGTGAGCAAGTGCAACATAGGTCCTGGCCTCCCTTCGGGTGGCTGACCTTCAGCACAGTGTGGGGTGGGTCGGTGGGGGCAAAGCACTGTCTAAGGGACTGATTCACCCCTGCTTCAGCCCTTGGGAGTCTGAAGGCCCTGAGTGAGCAAGCAGGCCCAGCCTCCCCTTGGGTGGCTCAGTGTGGGGGAGCATGCAGTGGGAAGAAGGGGTAGGGATGGTGGATAGGGGAGCTATGGAGCGGGTTTGGGGGGTGGAGTGGGGGAATAGGGACAAGGGGACTGAAGGGGGCTGGGAAGGTATGGAGGGGGTTGGGGGGCTGAAGGGGGTGAAGTGAAGATGGGGGAGCTGGGGGGGTTAGGAGGGATTGGGGCTGAGGGGCATCAGGGAGCTTAGGGAATGGGGATTGGGGCTGAGGGGGACATGGAGAAGGAGGGATCTGATGGGTATAGGCATGTTGGGGGCAATAGCTGTGGTGGGGGCAGTAGCTGTGGTGGGGGCAGGTGTTTGGGGGGCAGTAGCTGGGATGGGGGGCAGGTATTTTGAGGGCAGTAGGTGCGGCAGGTGAAGAGGGCCCAGATGTGCACATAGGGGGCCCAGAAATTTAGGAGGGTTCTGGGGCCCACCAAATTATACATTAACCCCTGGCTGTTAATACATTGGCAAGTGCACACAAAAACTCAGTAAGTAACTCATCTTGCATGACGTTTACAAATGTAGAGGAACGGAGTCTGCCAATGATCAAACCATGTTCTCAAGCTGTTATAAAGGACAGTTTACAACAGAGAGCTCTGAAACTCTCCGTCTGACAAGCACCAGAGGGGTAGCCATGTCAGTGTATTTCAGCAACACAGACAAGGACTCCTTGTTTGTTTTTCTCTCCTCCTGGTTGTCTAATCCCAGATTATTCCCTGCTCATGGAGAATTTCCATTTAACAAAAGCCTGTAGTAAGGCAAAGAATTCTCTTAAAGTCTACACTCCTACATGATGTGGACTGCCCAACTTCTCAAGGCTAGTCTCCAATGAAATAAAAGTGGTGTAATTCAAAGTAACTTTTTTTCCCCCCACCATCTCTAATTATCAACCATGGCTCTAACTTGACTTTTTAATGTTAGGTGTATTACATTGATTGCACCCATTTTTCTCAGACACAGAATTATCCCAAAGCTGTATAGCTCTTTCTGGGTAGTCAGTTTATTATCATTAAACATTTTCAGTCTTCCAGCATTAAACAATGAAGCTAAACTACAGATCCAGGCCTCAGATTTAAAAAAATAGTAATTTTGTTATTGAGGTTTTTAGAGGGTAGCTGGTCAAACTTTTTTATGATGATTCCCTGCCCTTCATGTGCAGACTCACACCCACCCGTCTACCCAGCCACACCCCCCACCCATGTTTCTCCTCTTTATGTTATATATTAAACAGATTCTCACCCAAGCAATGCATATTTTGAAAATTACTACTATGCCTTTGCAATGCACCAGGTTAACATACTTTGGCCAAACAGGCATAAGAAGTGCTAGTTTTCCCCAAAATGCATTTCCAGAGTGAAGGGATATGCAAGAGTATACTGTGTTTCCATTCTTCTGATCTCTGTACTATTCCACTTTTCCCCTTTGCCCCCCACACCCACAAATCAGCAGCCATCTTCTCCCCACCTCCACATGCTGAACTCTAGAACATGCTCTTTACCCTCATCCTCAGAAAGGCGTCTATATAATTGGTCATTTTATGCTAAAAAAAAAAAAGGAGCAAAATTATGGTATTTACAACAGGGCTATCTATTTTTCATGAATTGGGCTGTAAGCACTCACAAGCGCGGGGAGTCTCTGGCCCACCGGGCGAGCGCCCCCGGTGGGTCGTTGGGGAGTAATTGTCTCAGGTATCCCGACTGGTCCATCCCCTCCATTAGGGACGGGTCACAGGGAATTGATTCCCACCCCCGGAAGGGGGGGGGGGGGTTAAAAGTCAGCTGGAGGTTGGGTCCGTCAGTTCACCCAAAGTCCAGGCACATAAGTGGGCGTACGAGCCCTAAGATAGTTGGGGTTATGCAAGGTGGGGGTAGAGGTGAGGTGAACGCCTCAGGAGCAACAGGGGAGAGGAGGGGGTAGGACACAGGCCCGCCCCACTCCACTGTGTCCCAGCCCAGGGTCCTAATAGCAGCCTGGCCTGTGAATTCGGGGGTCAGCGGGGGTCCAGCCGCAACACGCTGACCCCGCTTGGGGTTGTGCAACTCCCCTGGGCTACTACTCCCCTCCTCTACCCCGAGTACCTGGTCGGGGGTAGCGTCCACGTCCTCGGGGTACTCGCTGAGTGGCACCAAGTAGAGGTCCTCCATAGCGTCCACTGTGGGTAGATCTGCAAGTCCCAGGCTGACGTCCATCTCCTCAGGGGGTAGCTCAGGTAGCGTTGCCAGGTCTGAGACACGGGGGGGCTCCCCCGGGGCTGCTCCCTCCTTGGGTTCCTCCTCGGGGGGGGCCAGAGGCAGTTCTTCCTGGTCCCCCCCAGTAAGGTCCGGGGTCCCTGTTCTGGAGTCCGGAGTTGCTCCGACATCGGGGAGGGGTCGCAGCTCCCGGTGGGCCCACTGTCTGTCCTCTGCATGGGGGTGAGGGTCCTCCCATGGGACGCCCGCCATGGGAGGTCCCAGCCAGCCCTCCCAGCGCGGGGCTGGCGACCGGCGGGTAGTCCTAACCCTCCTCGGCTGCAGCAAGGGCTGGTTCTGAGGAGCCTGGAGGGAGACATCCTTTCCCTCGGGTGGCCAGGGCTGAACTGAGCTCGCCGGCTCTGGCTTTATACTTCCTGTCCCGCCCCCTGCCTTCTGGTGTGAGTGGCAGTTCCGCGGCGGCCATCTTGCGGCCTCTTTACACTCCCCCCCGCCTCAAGTTCAGCCCTTGGGTTCCAGGGCTGGGCCCCCTTTCTCCCTCCAGGTGGGAGAGGCTGTCTGCATTGATGTGCGCTCGCCCTGCCCGGTGTTGGATTGTGACCGAGAAGGGCTGTAGCGTGAGGTACCAGCGCATCAATCGCGGGTTGGTATCTTTCATTTTTTGGAGCCATTTTAGGGGTTGGTGGTCGGTCACTACTACACAGTGGGTCCCGAGAAGATAATATCTGAGCGCTTCGAGGGCCCACTTGATAGCTAGGGCCTCCTTTTCTATGGTCGAGTAGTTCCTTTCTCGTGGGAACAGTTTATGACTAATATATAGGATGGGATGCTCTTCCCCGCTGAAGACTTGGGAGAGTACCGCGCCCAGCCCTACCTCCGAGGCATCTGTCTGTACGATAAAGTCTCGACTAAAGTCAGGATTACGGAGGACTGGTTTTGTACAGAGGCAGTCCTTGAGGGCTTGGAATGCCCGGGCACATTCAGTGGTCCACCGGACCCGATTAGGCTGGTTCCTGGTCAGCAGGTTAGTTAATGGGGCAGCCAGGGTTGCAAAGTTGGGGATAAAACGGCGGTAGTAGCCGACCAATCCTAAAAATTGCCAGATCCCCCTTTTGGTTGCCGGGGCGTGTTGGTCCTGAATGGCTTGGACTTTGTCGATCAAGGGTCTGACTCGCCCCTGCCCCAGCACATATCCCAAATATGTAGTCTCCTGGAAGCCTATTCGACACTTCTGGGGGTTGGCCGTTAACCCCGCATCTCGAAGAGTTCCCAAGACGGCGGCCAACCTCTGGAGGTGTCCCTCCCAGGTGGTACTATAGATGACCACATCATCCAAATAAGCGGCTGCATATGTCCGGTGGTCCCTGAGTAGCTGGTCCATCATCCTTTGGAATGTGGCGGGGGCCCCATGGAGGCCAAAGGGCATTCGAGTAAACTGGAACAGTCCGTGGGGTGTTGCAAATGCGGTCTTTGCTTTGGACTCTGGGGTTAAGGGGATTTGCCAGTACCCCTTCGATAGGTCGAGGGTAGAGATGTAATTAGCCCCTCCCAGTCTTTCTAATAGCTCGTCGATTCGGGGCATGGGGTAGGCATCAAACCTCGAGATGGCATTTACTTTCCGGAAGTCGATACAAAACCTTATTGAGCCATCCGGTTTTGGGACAAGTACTATAGGGCTCCTCCACTTGCTCTTTGAAGGCTCAATCACCCCCAACTCCAACATCTTCGCTACCTCCTCTTCCACAGCGCCCCACATGCGGTATGGGAGGGGCCGATTTCCCTCTCTTACGATTTCACTGGGGTTGGTACGAATAGTGTGTTGAAAGCCTACCACTTGGCCAGGTATGGTGGTGAAGGTCCGAGAGAAGGTCCGCAAGACTTCTTGGGCTTGGGCCCTTTGGGGAGGTGTGAGGGTGTCCGCCAGGGTTGACATCGTTGGGTCTAGTGGCGAAGGAAGCTGGGGGCCCAGTTCTGGGTCAGGAGGTTCAGGGGTAATCATCAGGGCTTCTCGTTCCGTCCATTTCTTTAACAAGTTTATGTGATACACCTGGGTCTTTCGTCTCTTGTTGGGCTGGTGCACCTCATAACTGACAGGACCTACCTGGCGGATGATCTCATATGGTCCCTGCCAACGGGCCAGGAGTTTGGATCCTTCCGTGGGAAGAAGTACGAGGACTCGATCCCCAGGCTGTAGGGTCCTGTTGCGAGCTCCTTTATTATAGGTGGTCTTTTGTCCCTCCTGCGCCTCCCGTAAGTTGTGTTTGGCCATTTCTCGGATCCGGGCCAGGTTGTCATAGAGTTGCGTCACATAGCGCAGCAACCCCTGACTTGTAGAAGGGGTCTCTTCCCAAGTCTCACGCATTAGGTCTAGGAGGCCCCGCGGTTGTCTCCCATATAGTAGCTCAAATGGTGAAAATTGAGTAGAGGCTTGGGGCACCTCCCGGATTGCTAAGAGCAAAGGGGGAATCAGTTGGTCCCAACGGCGGAGGTCTTCGGGAGGGAATTTACGGAGCATCCCTTTTAACGTGCGATTAAACCTTTCAACCAGGCCGTCCGTCTGTGGATGGTACACCGAGGTACGCAATTGTCGAATGCCCAGCAGGGTACATACTTCTCGGAGTATACGAGACGTGAAGTTCGTGCCCTGGTCGGTTAAGATCTCCCGGGGAAGGCCCACCCAAGCAAAGATTTTCATCAATTCCGCTGCAATACTTTTTGCCGAGGCGTTCCGGAGTGGGATAGCCTCAGGGAAACGGGTGGCATAGTCCAGGACTACTAGTAGATACTGGTACCCCGCGGTGCTCTTCTGCAGGGGGCCCGTCAGATCCATTGCAACCCGTTCGAAGGGTGTGCTGATCACTGGCAATGGGACCAATGGAGCCCGCGGGGGTTTTGCAGATGTGGAAAGCTGGCAGTCGGGGCACGAAGCACAGTAGCTCTTCACATCTCGGAAGACCCCTGGCCAGTAAAATTGGGTAGTAATCCGGGAGAGGGTCTTCTCTGTTCTGAGATGCCCCGCCGCGGGAACGTCATGGGCCAGTTGAAGTACGGCCCTTCGATAAACCCTAGGAACGACCAGCTGCGAGAGGGCTTGCTGCGATTTAGGGTCCTGACTAACCCAGTACAGACGGTTGTGTTTTAATTCAAAATGAGGACCTTGATACCCGCTTTGAAGACCCGTAGGTTGGCCGTCGACGGCTGTCACCTGCTCATAGGCATGAGTCAGGGACGGGTCTTCTCTCTGGGCCTGCCCGAGGTCCCGGATTGGATTCCCCAGGTCGGGGGGCTCACCCTCGGGCAGACCCTCCTGGTCTTCCGCCAGTTCCGGCGGACCGGAGGGCTCCGACTCGCCCTGTCGGCTTGCTTCAGGCCCACTTGTCTCCCCGCCCAAGACTAGCTGGGGGTCGCCGAGGGCGCGGCTTGCTGTCTCCAGGACCCGCGAGAAGGCGGGCCAGTCACGGCCCAGAATCACCAGGTAAGGCAGCCCAGGGGTTATGCCCACAACCAGATCATGAGTGATGTCGTTAATGGTGAGAGTCACTGTAGCACTGGGATAGGTCCGCGTATCCCCATGTATACATCGGAGCGATATTAATTTGGACCCGTCCCCTACCTTCAGGGTGGGGCTTTGCCGCACCAAAGTCTGTCCACAGCCCAAATCTACCAAGGCGGTAAGGTACTCGTCTCCCAGTCGGACGGGAACGGTTAAGGGAGTGTCTACCCCCTGCCGGCTACCGGCATCCCCTGTGTAAGCATGCCCAAACGCACAATCCATTTGAGGGCATTGCCTCTGTAAATGTCCAAATTGGCCGCATGTGAAACAGGGTCCAGAATTTGATGAGCTCGAGGGAGTCCAGGCCACAGGGTGCGGGGCCCCCCGGGTTGAAGCGGTCCCTGGTGGGGGTGGACCCCCACGGCCCCCGGGTCCGGCCCGCGACTTGGGGAATAGGTCGGGAGGTGGGCTCGGGCCGCTGTATTCTCTCAGCGGGATGGGAGGTTCGAGGGCCCTTGGGGGCCTGACCCAATGGAACGTCCCGTGCCCCTGTGGTTCGGACCGCTGGCGTCGGCGCGGGCCCGAGTGGAGCTTCAGCTACAAGGAAGTCCTGCATCAGCGCAACTGCGCTCTGCAATTTCCTAGGACGGTGCTGTCCCTTCTTTGAACTGGGGCCCAGCCTGCAAACAGGCCACCGGGCCCCTCCTACAGGATCGTTGCCTGGTACCTAGTCTCAGGCAATGCCTGCACTCTCCACCAAGTGTAAGCGCTCGCAAGCGCGGGGAGTCTCTGGCCCACCGGGCGAGCGCCCCCGGTGGGTCGTTGGGGAGTAATTGTCTCAGGTATCCCGACTGGTCCGTCCCCTCCCTTAGGGACGGGTCACAGGGAATTGATTCCCACCCCCGGAAGGGGGGGGGGGTTAAAAGTCAGCTGGAGGTTGGGTCCGTCAGTTCACCCAAAGTCCAGGCACATAAGTGGGCGTACGAGCCCTAAGATAGTTGGGGTTATGCAAGGTGGGGGTAGAGGTGAGGTGAACGTCTCAGGAGCAACAGGGGAGAGGAGGGGGTAGGACACAGGCCCGCCCCACTCCACTGTGTCCCAGCCCAGGGTCCTAATAGCAGCCTGGCCTGTGAATTCGGGGGTCAGCGGGGGTCCAGCCGCAACACGCTGACCCCGCTTGGGGTTGTGCAACTCCCCTGGGCTACTACTCCCCTCCTCTACCCCGAGTACCTGGTCGGGGGTAGCGTCCACGTCCTCGGGGTACTCGCTGAGTGGCACCAAGTAGAGGTCCTCCATAGCGTCCACTGTGGGTAGATCTGCAAGTCCCAGGCTGACGTCCATCTCCTCAGGGGGTAGCTCAGGTAGCGTTGCCAGGTCTGAGACACGGGGGGGCTCCCCCGGGGCTGCTCCCTCCTTGGGTTCCTCCTCGGGGGGGGCCAGAGGCAGTTCTTCCAGGTCCCCCCCAGTAAGGTCCGGGGTCCCTGTTCTGGAGTCGCAGCTCCCAGTGGGCCCACTGTCTGTCCTCTGCATGGGGGTGAGGGTCCTCCCATGGGACGCCCGCCATGGGAGGTCCCAGCCAGCCCTCCCAGTGCAGGGCTGGCGACCGGCGGGTAGTCCTAACCCTCCTCGGCTGCAGCAAGGGCTGGTTCAGAGGAGCCTGGAGGGAGACATCCTTTCCCTCGGGTGGCCAGGGCTGAACTGAGCTCGCCGGCTCTGGCTTTATACTTCCTGTCCCGCCCCCTGCCTTCTGGTGTGAGTGGCAGTTCCGCGGCGGCCATCTTGCGGCCTCTGGGGGCGGCCATCTTGCGGCCTCTTTACATGGGCAAACTTCAATTTCTCATTCAGATACTGGAAATGAGTTGGGAGCAGCAAAGTTCAGAGCCAACCTCTTGTCCTGATTGTTAATTCTACTTTGCATTACATTTTGATGACATATAGATTGCAGATAAATCTCACTAAAGTAAAACAATTAAGGTAAAATCAGCCCATTAGAAACACAGACAAACACAGCAGGATAAAAGAGTACAGAAGCTGCTAATTTCAGTGAAGAGGGCACATCAGGATCATCGGTTGAGGTGAATAGTGCTTAGTTTGGGATATGAAGATGTTAATAGAAATTAAGTGAGGCAGAGAGACAGAAATGCAAGCAAGGCAAAAAGCTGTGTCAGGAGGAAGAGAGCTAGGCTGAATCATGCATCCTGTATAGCAGGAGTTCCCAAACTTTGTAAGGTTGGGGACCCTGAGGAAGGGAAAAAAAAGTTTCAGAGACCCTTGCACCAGAATCTGGCCCGCGGGGGTCAAAATGTGTCTCGCAACACTATTCTGCCAGGGAGCAGGGTCCCCCCAGCAGAGGGCCATGGCCGCTGCAGCCCCCGCTGTCCAGCAGGGGAATGGGGCACAGGCAGCTCCTGAGCAGGCACAGCAAGCTACTACTGCGTGCTGCAGCTGCCGTGGCCCCATCCCCCTGCCGGAATGTGGGGGCTGCTACAGCCATGCCCCCCTGCCTGGGGGGGGGGCCTGCTCCCCAGCAGGAGAATGGGGCCGCAGGCAGTTCCCAGGCAGGGGTGGCAAGCCATTGCTGTGCGCTGCAGCTGCCATGGCCCCATTCTCCCGCCAGGAGTAGGGGGCTGCCATGGCTATGGCCCCAGGGGGGACTCCACTCCCCAGCAGGGGAATGGGGCCGCAGGCAGCTCCTGAGCACAGAGCCATGGCCACGGCAGCCCCTACTCCCGGCAGAAGAATGGGGCCGCAGGAGCTGCAGCGCATGGCTATGGCTTACTGTCCCTGCCCGGGAGCTGCTGCAGCCCCATTCCCCTGTCAGACAGCAGAGGCTGCCTTGGCCATGGCTCCCAGCCAGCTCCTGCAGGGGAGGGAAGATGCGCTGCTGCTGGCTTCGGCAGCCAGCGAGTGGGGGCAGCATCCAGCCCTCTGTGGTCCCCAACCCTGCTGGGATCCACCCCTGGCAGGATCATCAGGGCCATGGGTGGTTTCCAGCCCTGGGGGGAGCAGCACCGCGGAGCCCCTGGAAGAGGCCAGTGGACCCCCACAGGTTGGGAACCACTGCTAATAGCATATGCACACTACACACACAATTTCTTAGTGAATGCACACCTTTTCAGCATAGTTAGGTCAAAATCCCTTGAACTCATGGGGAGGATGAAACTGACACAGGAGATGAAAACAGGGCAAGGAACTGGGGATAATTGGTGAAGGGAATAGCTGCTGCACAAGAGACAGGAGTAAATCTGACCGGAGATAATGAGGAAAGATTCATAAGTCAGCCTGGGAGAAAGGAAAGTGAGCAAAGAACTGACCAAAAAGTCTAGTCATTAGGGACCTCAGACTTTGCCAAAGGCCCTGATGTTTGCAGATATAGTCCACTATCTGGTTCTAAAGCTCTTCATCTTAATCCACCTCTATATAAGAAAGACTGACCCATATACACACAGCATTGCCTCTAGGCAGTGTGTTTACTTGGCAAGTATGCTGGTCGTCAAGGTGCTGACAACGGCAGTTAGCAGAGCAATCCAGCTTTAATATGTTTGGAAATCTGACAGATTCTCTCACTCTAGATTTACAAAATGACTCAACTCCATCTGTTGGTATGGAAGTTAAAGGGATTTCTATCGACATAAAATCAGAGCCAATTTTAGGCTTGAAGGGGGAGGAGAAAGCAAAGGATCCTCATCTTCTCTATCCCTCCCACCTCCATAGCAGCTGTACTGTAATTTAGCTGCCAAATGCTGGCAAGCACAAGAGGAGGAACCTGTCCACTGATGCCTGCCAAGCTCCAGGCCCTGTAAGGTACACGTCTACACACCCGTTGGGATCAAATCTCACATCCCAGGCAACAGATTTGTGGTAGCAGGCTTCATGCTAGCATTCTAAAAATAGCCATATGGATGCTCTAGATCAAGTTGGAGCCTAAGAAAAGAGTTGGTTTCAGAGCTTGAGCTCAACATCAAAGCAACAGCAACAATTATTTTTAGCGTACTAGCCCGAGCCTTGCTAATGCACATCAGTCAATCCAGGCTGCAAGACTCACTCCCAGCAGATGTGTACACATGCCTACAGTGACTTTGCTTGAGTGCCCCATCCCCTCAACTAGGCAGATGCAGAGGAGCATGAGGACAGTTCACATGCTACCTGTTGAGCAGGGAGAGTCAGTGCCAAAAGTTAAGCATGAACCCTCAGTAGCTCCATTTAGAATCAAGGCCCCATGCACACATAAAGAGTAGATAGTTTTTGCTTCTACCCCAAAAGTTTATCACATAACCTCGTTAATATTAAAACGGAGATTAGCGGCCTCAGTAGAAACTGGGGCCCCATTGTCTCAGATGCTGCACAAATGCCTAGTGAGACAGTTTCTGCCTTGAGGAGCTTGCAATCTAAGGACTTAATTCTGCAAGGCACTTTAGCATGCGTCTAACCCTAAGTAGGTGAGTAGCAGCGTTCCTTCAATGGTATGACTCACATAATTAAATACCTTGCTGAATGCAAGCCTAATTAAAAGACAAGATACAACAAGTGAGTTTGATGGCTAATAAGGCGGAAGGTGAGAAGTTACTATCATGCAGTTATATAGACTACCAAAGGGAACAACATGATTGTTTCACATAAAAAATTCCCAGTCACTGTAGACCTGGCACTCCATTAATACTTTCCTTTGTTATGGTCCAGTAAAACAAGGCAATGGGCTTGATTGTTTTTATATTCATTTATTGCTTGTCTCCTATTCCTCAGCCTCCACACAGGCTAACTGCCTAACTGCCCTCTGCCTAGCATAATTAGGTCTTTTTCCCCTTTAAATATAAACCATCTCCACCTTTTTCCCTGTGTAAAATCCCTTGCCCTCCCCAGGGGGAAGCAGCCATAGGACATGTCTACACTATCAGCTTAAGTTGACTTAAGAAAAGCCCTGTCCATATTTGGAGTTCATTAACTCAACTTAAGTGCTTCCTTAAGTTGACTTAATAACTCCTGACCTTAAAGTCGACTTTAAGGATTAAGTCAACTTTATTAAGTTGACTTTAAATGGATCCCCTAGCTTAAGTTGACTTTATAAAGTCGACTTAATGCAATGTGGCCTCACTAAGTCAACTTAATAATGCCTACTTAAAGTCAACTTTAAGTAGACTTTGTTAAGTTGACTTAATAAAGTTGACCTTAGCTTTTTTAGTGTAAGCATAGCCATATAGGGTTAGGAGGCCACTGTAGCCTTAGGTTTTTTACTACTCTCTTCTATTGACTCAGAGTTAGGGTTAGCCTACTGACCATAAAGGCTATGTCTACATTGTGAAAGCTAAGTCGACTTTATTAAGTCGACTTAATAAAGTCTACTTAAAGTTGACTTTAAGTAGACCTTATTAAGTTGACTTAGTGAGTTCACACTACATTAAGTTGACTTTGTAAAGTCGACTTTAAATGGGTGTCCTGGCTTAATTCAACTTAATAAAGTCGACTTAGTGGCCCCACTACACTAAGTCGACTTTATTAAGTCAACTTAGTGAGTCCACATGCCTTAAGTCGACTTAATAAAGTCGACTTAACAGTAAAGTCGACTTTATAAGTGGATCCTAAAGTCGACTTTATTGCCCTGCAGTGTAGACAGGGCTCTGTTTAAGTGGACTTAAGGGCCCTTAAGTTGACTTAAACACATAGTGTAGATGTACCCAAAGAGTGCAGTCTGATGCTGTTGCAGTTTAGGGTTATGACAGTGCAGCTGGGATCTGACAATTATCTAGCCCTCTACTCCCCCTTTTTTCTCTTAAAGGAACCTGCCCATAAGAAATGTGGAGAGCTCAAGCCAACATGTAAAGGCAGGAGGAGGGGGAAGAAGATAAATACTTCACCCATGTAAAGTCCTAGCCCTCTTTCCCTACCCTCTGGAGCTGCTGTGACTTTTCTTTTTAGAGGACACTGGGATCTTCTAAAGTGGCTTTTTTTTTTCTTTTTCTTTTTTCACAAGATGGATCAGTCTTGCATTCTGACATCATGTAAGAGTATCACTGGCAGCCTGGTGGTTTTATATCTAAGTGTTATTGCTTAGTTCGTTTTATACTAGCTATAGCTTTTCAAAAAAACAGACTGACTAAATTGTATGTCTGATTGTAGTGGATGTGCCACTTTGCTTTTGGCAAATACTAATTAGTCTATGTATAATGCAAGAATATAAGGATACGGCACAGAAACAAATGGAACCTCTCCTCTACTCTCTACATGGGCTTCCCAGGGAATATTGAGTGATGTTCAAGGTCTCGGCTCTTACTTTCAAAGGTGTTCAATGAGTTGGGGCCAGCACATCTGGAAGATGCCCTACAACTCTGGGATAAGGACTGAGGCTGACAACTCCACAGGCACAAGGGAAATTCCTACCATCAAAATAAAGCTTGCCTCTGGAAGAGAGAAAGCTTTTTTGGGGGCTGCTCCAAGACTGAGGAATGAACTCTCCCAGGAATTACACATCCCCACAAATCCCATCACCTTCTGCTTCAAGAGCAAGGTGCACTTCTTCATTCTGCCTTCTCCAGCCATGTACAAGAAAAGCAAAACACTCCACTGCTCACATAGTTTTCCTCATGGGGTAAAAATGAGTTACCTCGCTTTATGTACTGGGGATACTCAGAAATGACGCTGATGAGGACTGCATACAAGCCTTTATTTGTGGAATAGAATGAGATAAAATAAGGCAGGTTCCTCTCTTCTAGGAACATGAGATCATATCAGGTCCTTCCAGTCTATTAAGAAACACTTAATATACTACAACTTAGATTGCTGCTTTTAGCACCCAGGATGTGACTGGCCACCTTTAATTCAGTCTCTCATTTGCCTGCAGTCATATGCATGTCAATACAACACACTAAAGGAAAAAAAAGAAACACATATTGTAATTGATCTGCACCCTTACTGCACACATTTTCACACCTGGATTATTCATCCTCCAGGCAGATTGAACCTAAATAAACCACACTATATCCATGCTTCTTTCAGACTAAGAGGTCTCAGATATACTGTATTGAATGCCTTTAGAAAGTGCATGTGGTCAGGTAGGATTGTCCAAACAAAAGGCTGCTGATCTGTCACTGTAGCATTGCATGCCAAGTTCATGTGAGTAAAGTGATACACAGAGCTGATTTTGAACAGGTATTTTTCAATATGAGCAGTTTTGTAGCTGGCCATTCTCCATCAGCTTCAGTAGTTTTTACTACCAGAAAAAATCTTTTATTTTCCTTTTTCTTTTTTTAAAATTTCCCACTTTGAAGTTAAATTCTCAAATATACCAGTGCACCCACTATTCACCTTAGATGTCATTCTGTGCCATTCATTGAGTGTAAAAGTCATTCCAACTTATGTAGCATATTTTTATCAGTACATGCCAACCAAACTATTGCAGGGGGTGAAAAAAAAAAAAACAAATCAAGTGTTTGAATGCATCATTGTCATAAGGCTTTGACTTTTGTTGTTGTTGTTGTTGTTAAAGGAGGCATCTATGGTCAAGACAGATCTGTGTTACTATCTCCCAGGGCACGCCAGAGAACCTGATTCCACTGTTCCCAAACTTTCTACCTAGTTCCTGCTAGCCCTTTCCCTAACTCAGTTGCTCAGAGCAAGATGCAGACCCCAGCCTGCCTGCCAGTCTAGCACCTTCCATCCTGGAGTAGCTCCTGGCCCTTCACTTCACATGGCTATCAGGGCCTACTCACAAGAGCGTGGATACTTCATCACTGTTCAGGCCCTCAACCCCACAGATCACATCCAAAACCATTCTTGTGCTTCATCTGTGTACTTTATTCATAACGGGTTGCCCACCACCATTTATTTACAACAGTCAACTCAATCACTGAGGTCTTACAGTTTTTGTTCAGAAGCAACAGGGCACTCAGCTATCTTCCTCTCGGGCCTCTCCTACACTGGCCCCTACTCCTCTTTGAGCTTCCTTTTCCTGGGAGCTTTTATGGGCCTCCTGGTCTTCACCACTGTTCCTTATCCGAATGTGTTAGCCAGCCTATTCAACTGGCTCCCTTTCCCCCAATTAAGGCTCAGTAGCAGTGGCTAGCTCATATTAGCAGGCTGTACCCTACCATACCTCATTTTCTCAGAATATCAGGCCCTGATTCAGGAACTGAGCCAAACCATGGTAATCAGTGACACCTGTCCACAAATCCAATTGCTTATCTCCACATGGAATAAAGAGCGTTTTAAAGGCAAGATTAAGAAAAGTATCTTAAACCCTAGTTGAGCCTATTCATGCAAATTAGCTCCTCCAGGCCCCATAGCACTACATGGATTGCTCCTCCCAGCTCTGTGATGAAGAGACTCAACCTATGCTTATGGATTCTCAGCACTGGCACACTGCAGCTGAGAGAGCTGCTAGCACATAGCTACTAGACAACTCAATTTTTTATTTATATGCTGAAATTAATAGTAATTAATGGAATGCTTTCAATTTATATCAAAAATGGCTACAGTGCTTCCTCTGTACTGTAAAAAGGATGTATATTTCAAGGATAAAGGTCTACTTCCTAAACTGGAACATGTCTGTTTTGGATGGTTTCAAATTTGCACCCAGTTCTAACCTGGAATATTCTATCAGAACTAGAACATCTGCTGATTCAGAGAAACCAAAGACTTATCAGAGAGTTCAATACATTCCCTTGCCATAGAGCAAGTAAGATCTGTCACATTCCTTCAACCTTGCTTTTTTGAAGAACAAACAGCAAATTAATTTGAAACAAATAGCAGTAGCAGATAATCCAAAAACCAAACAGTCTATCTGTCCTCACCAGCATCTTCAGTCCCTGGAGGTAGAGCAGGCCAGCCCAGAGGCCAGGCTCCACTCTTTCACTCCACCTCTGGGCTGGCCCTTCTCACCTCTAGGGAGGGACAGCCAGCCCAGGGGAAGGGCAGGAGAGCGGAACTCAGCCTCTGGGCCGCCCCACTCTTCCCCTGGGCCAGCTGTTCCCGCCCTGGCGTGGGGCAAGCTGGCCCACAATGGAGGCTGGCTTCTGCATTCCACCCCCGGGGGGCGCAAAAGTGAAAGCCAGCTCGAGGTGTAAAAAGCCCTTGAGCTGGCCCTGAGCCAGAGACAGACCTCACTATTCGCTAGGCTCCTTCAGCCATAGAGAAGAGAACCCTTCTCTGATCTTCTAGTAGTATCTGCAAGACTTTGCCCTGCAGCTCCAGCTGGCTATTGCTAACCCTTCCAACCCTTAGAGGATCAAGTCTCTGTTGTTTTCAAGATAAGTACTCCAGACGGGCCTTTCTAGGTAGATCTGGATTAGGAGGACCCATTTTCACTGCTCCTTTCCATACCTATCACAGCTTTATGGGGTGGGGTATAGTAGGATCATAGGGGCACCTTTTATGTAGTCACAAAGAGGCCAGACATCATGTCCTGGTTCCAGGCCTCGCACCAGAACCAGGATATTTACATGGACATTGCCTTGGCAATGTCCGAGGCAGGCCATCCCCGCACCACCGAACAGGTCCGGAGCAAAATAAAGATGCTCCAGCATGACCATGCCCGGACCCGGGAGGCCTGGGACCTCCAGGGGGCAGGTTGCTCCGCCAGCTGCCCATACTTTGAGAAGCTCCATGCCTTCCTGGGTCCAGAGCCCAGCAGTCTCCCCACTGAGGCTCTGGACACAGGAGGCTATCGGAGCCCCTCGTCAGGCCCAGAGGCATCGGGCTTATATGTGTCCATCGGGGGGCCTCCAGCCACAGCAGCACCAGCGGCAGAGGCCACCCCAAGCAGCCCGGACCTCTTCGCCGGCCCGGAGGCCCTGAGCAGCGCGGAGAACCAGGGGCCCACCACCGTCTCGGCCCCTGGGTCCGAGATGGAGCCCGGGACATTGCGCCAGACGTCTGGAGCCCCTGTGGGTAAGTATTCCCCTCCCATTGAGGCACACAGGGCTGGGCCTGTCCAGCAGGTCACGGGCAGCGAGGGGGCCAGGGCTGGGCACCGGGGCAGGTAGGGCACAGGGTTGGCAGGTGCAAAGGTGCCCCCTCAGCCACAGGTCCCACAGAGACAGGTGGCATCATGGTCACAGGCCCCTGTGTGCCTGAGGGTGGTGAACAGGGGCTGGCTGGTAAAGATGCAGCAGCATCTTGAGTGGAGTGCAGAGCATGCAGGCTACACCACTGGCAAGTGGCCTTGGGAGACCCCCTAGAGCAAGGCGTGGCTGCGTCCAGCTCACCCTCATGGCACCACTAGCATGCGTGCCTCCAGGGCACAGTTCCCAGATGTCTGGCAAAAGGAGAACATGGTCCCCTTTCTACTGCCCTGTTCTTCTTTTTATCCTCACATTCTCTGTCTGGAGGGCAGTTTAAAATACAGGAGTTTGTCAGGCTTTTTACTGTAGGGGCTGAAGGATCCTGGAATGCCATAGAATACTGATTTGTACAGGAAAATGTTCCAGGGCCCCCTAAACCCCGATGACTATCACAGCCAGACAACATGTTTGCCCAGGGTCCTCCGATGCCCTCCGTTGGGTACTGTCCTGGCCTCCTTCTGAGGCTTTGGGGGCCGGGAGCCCTACCCCAGGGCAATGTCCCACGGGATCCTGGGACCTGCTGACAGTTAGGGCAGAGGTGTGTGCTGCAGACAGGCTGCACACAGACAGGGCCAGCAGGCAGCAGGCGCCAACTGTGTTTTCTGCTTCCCTCCAGCAGGTCACGGAACCGGTCGCCAGGCAACACCACCAACCCGACGCCTCAGCCCCAGGGCACCCCGGTGGTGGAGAAGGGTCCCCCGGACGTGAGCTGAGCTCTTCGAGAGCCTCGAGAAGCTCAAGGAGCAGATGCAGGCTTCCACCCAGGCCTGGAGGAGGGAGCAGGCGCAGCGGCAGGAGGCCGCCCTCTGCGCCATTGAGCGGGTTGCCGCGGGGGGAGGGCAGGATGGCCACAGTGGTGGAGGAGAGGATGGCCACAGCGCTGGAGCACCTCGTGGAACATCTGCCAGCTGCCATTGCGGACCACGCTGCTGCCATCTGGGAGCTGGCGGAGAGGCTGGCCCCGCCACACTGCGCTGAGAGTTTGCTGCCTGGTCCTCCCCAGAGGCGACAATGGGCAGAGGGTGGCCGTGGGCACGGGCAGGGCATGCCAGCCCCCCTGGACCCTCCCATAGGCCATGCCTGAACGCTCCCCCTCCCCCCCAGACTCTTCCACCCCCTTCCCCTGCCACAAGTTGCTGCCCCCTCCCCCAACTCCCCAAAGTCCCCCTTCCAAGTTGCTGCCCCCCTTCCCCGGAGTGCCCCCACATTGCCCCATCTCGTATCCCCACCAGTCCTTCCCTGTCTCAACCCTTGATTGTAAATAAATAGCTTGAAATGTATTTTTGGTTGTGCATGATTTTATTAGGGGTAGTTGACAGTGCGGGTGGATGGGTGGGGGCTGGCTGTGGGTGAATGGGGGAGAGGGTGGTGTAGGGTAGGGCAGGCCTGGCCCTCAGAGCTCCTCCTCTGCGAAGGTGGTACGGAGGGTGTCATGCACAGACAGGGCTCGCTGGGATGGCTGCCCGCGTGGGCACAGGTCAGGGCTCGGAATAGTCCCTGCTGAGGACTCAGGCCTCAGCTTCCCAGGCAGGTGGAATGGGCTCACCACGCTGTTCACAATGGTTGTGGAGTGCCACACACACACACTGATCACCTGGGTCAGCGTCCTCTCTGCAAGGTGGAGGTGGGTGAGGAGGCACATCCAGTGGGCCTTGAGGCGGCCGAATGCCCGCTCCACCACCTGGTGGCAGCGGGTCAGGAGGCGATTGAATAGCTGCCTGGAGGAGTCGAGGAGCCCTGCATACGGCTGCATGAGTCATGGCCGCAGGGGGTAGGCCGCATCCGCCACGATGAGGACGGGCACCTCTACTCCCCCAAGATTGATGTTGTGAGGGGTGAAGAAGGTGCCCACCTCCATGTCCCAGTAGAGGGCAGAGTTCTGGAGGACCCTGGTGTCATGGGTCCTCCCTGGCCATCCGACATAGCAGTTCTGGAACTGGCCATGGTGGTCCACAAGGGCCTGGACAATGATTGAATGGTACCCCTTGCGGTTGCGGTACTCAGCAGCCCTGTGCTCCAGGGCTCTCATGGGGATGTGCGTCACATCGAGGATCCCCATACAGCTGGGGAAGCTAAGGGTGGCCATGCCTGGGATGGTATCGTGCAGCTCCCCTGGTCTCACCAGGCATTGCAGCAGGACCCGGTTGATGGCCCTGCTGACCTCCACGAGGATGATGCCGGTGGTGGACCTCCCGACGCCAAACAGGTGCACCACTGACCTGTGGGACTACGGAGTGGCCATCTTTCAGAGGGCGATGGCCACTGTTTTGTCCACAGGGATGGCAGGCCTCATGGGGGTGTCCCTGCGGCGCAGCAGAGGAGCGAGTTCCGTGACCAGGAGGGTGAATCTGGCCCTGGTCATGCGGAAGTTCCTCCTCCAGTCGTTGGCCCCCCGGGTGTGCAGTACGACCCGCTCCCACCAGTCTGGGCTGGTCTCCCAGGCCCAGACCTGACAAGGCATGGAGGGGGGCAGGGGCAGTAGCTCTGCCCTGCGCACAAGGTGGAGGAAAGCCTCGGGCAGAGGCTGGTCATCCTTTGGGTCCGCAAGCACCGTGTCCCACACGCGTGGGACACTCTGCAGGCGGTTGGAGAGGCTGGGTGTTGCACAGCGCTGTCTGGGCAACCAGGCAAAGTCCATCGCTTGCAGCATGCTGCTAGCCTGAGTGGACAGGGAAATGAGGTCTGGGCCGGCTTTTATGTGATTGGCTAGCAACATGGCCGCTGACATGGCCCAGGGAGGCAGCCATGTTGCCACACCTCCCATGGTGCCCTGCCCCTGAAGCGAAATAGCAAGCCCACAGTGTGGATATGCTATTTCGTTTCCCTCTTTTTTTCTTATTTAGAATTAACTTTTTGTTATTTTGAAATAACTCATTTCGAAATAAAGTGTTATTTTGAAACAGCTTGTTTTGAACTGGCTTGTTTCGAAACAAGCACTTGTGTATGGACATAGCATTAGTCTTCATCCTATATTCCTCCTGTGTAACACATGAGTTGAATATGTTCTGTCCTTTTCTTGGTTGATTCCTTAATGAAAATTAAATACTCCTATGTAAATATGATGTGAAATCTTAAAAAAAAAAAATGTAGCAGAATCTAAAGGCCTAGAAGACAGTACCTGCAGAATTTTAATTCTGCTACTTGCAAGTAGCCCCCTGCCTAGCCTTGGTCAAATCACTTAATCACTCTAGGCTAAATTAATTCCGTGGCATCATAGTTGAAAAGGAACTACATCTATTTGTAGCAGCAGTGAATTTGGTCTTCAGTATATGTTTCCTGCTTTATAAAATGGGGTTGACAGTTAGCTCTTCCTCAGGATTAGCTGGATTAGTTAGCATTTGTGAAACATTAAATGCAGTGCTTAATTTGTAGTGAAAAAAGTGTTGGAGCTCAAGCAATGAGTTGCCAGGGCTCACTCAGTTTTTCTCTTACTTTTATAACTGAGATGGCAATGTCAGGGAGGCCAGGGCTGTGAATTGCCAAACCCAAAAGCGCCAGGGCTCAGCCCTGGAAAGCCCTGGTACAAACCACTGACTTTCTACTACATATTAGTGAAAGCTTTGCCAGTGCTGGTGGTTTCTTTACATCGTTGCTTTAATAGCAGCCACACATCAGTGTTTCCATATTTCCTCTTCCTTTTCCTGAGATGTCACTGTAAGTTGTCTGCTTAAAAAGAACAGGATTTTTCACAGACTTTGACAAATTACAATGAGAGTTCAGAGTTTTTCTTCTACTAATTTATTTTTCTTGATCTGTAAAGATTTCTGTGGCCAAAACACATTAATATAGATGCACCACCTGTATTGGCTGTCTGAGTGCATTAATATATGAACTAACAACACATTAGAAGCCTGAGCTATTACAAGGCAACTGAGGAAATTGTACGTAAATGGAACAATTACAGGAAGCTGACAGCCACTAAGATGTTTGGAAGAATTAATTCAGAAGAAATTTTGGGATGGTGCCATGTTACATAAGGAAATGGTTTGTAAGTGGAGATAGATTTAAACAAACAAAAGGCAAAACAGCAAAACTGGAAAAAGTGATTTAACATTTAACTGGAAGCAGCCTTGCATGATTAAAAGATAGCAAATTCAGGTCTGAGTCTGTGGCCCACTCTGGTGCTACAATGGAGGTACAAAAGGTCCACATCTTCCCAAATAGTGATTGCCCCAAAACTGTGAAGTCTGGAGCAGTCACAGAGCTAATATATCTACACCAACTCTCTGCCTTCAGTCCCTAGTTTTAAGATGGTGAGACGGTGTGATCAGGGTAGCACCCTGGCTATTCACTATCTGGGATACACACAGCTGGGAACCTTTACCATCAAGCATATTTTAGAGCAGCTCCTGAGGCTGCCCTGGCTTGAAAATCAGGAAGGCACAAGCAGTTTCGTGACATTTTCCTCCCACCCTAACCCCCATTTGTGCTCCATTCTGTGAAGAACATGGGTGTTTGCCATACTTTTGGAGGAGTATGCTAGCCAGTTCTTTGGATTTTTGTAGGAGATTGGTGCCAAGACCCAAAAGCAATAATAATTTCTCAAAACAGCTTGGGCTCATTGAACCATACAGTTAAATGAAAAAAAGCTCTATTTTTTTTTCCACAGCAACAAAGTGGAGGAAGAACAAATTAGCAACATCATGGTAAAGATTTGTGGGCAAGCCAGGTGAGTTATACAGGATGACTGAAGTGTATTAATGAAAGAAAACAGTTAAGGCTCTCAATGACTTCAATCTTGGGCAGGAGTCTCAAACGCAAATCACCATGAGGGCCACATGAGGACTAGTAAGCTAGCCCGAGGGCCGCATGACTGAAAACTTTTCTTACAACAATACTGCAAATATCAGTAACAATAGTGTCATTGTGGGCCACAGAAAACAGCTTTAGGGGTCACATGTGGCTCATGGGCTGCATGTTTGAGACAGCTGATCTTGAGTGTCACACATTGCCTCTCTTTCCCCATGAGTTCGTATAAAATGGAGATTGTCCAAGATTCACTCCTAGCTGTTTGCATTGACTCATTGTCGATATGTGGCCCTCCAGTTGCTTTCTGTTTCACCTTGTTTTAGTATGAACCTGTTGTCATTGTAAGGCAAAATTGTTCTCCAAGACATTTCTATGGTAAAATTGTTAAGCTATAGAGTAGGAACAATGAGAAATCTGCTAGTTATTTGAGAGTACTAGGAAAGATGTGGATTGACTTTGTGATTCTCTTTGAATTACTGTTTTAACTGTTTAATATTTACAATTCTACCCTAAGGCAGTGGTTCTCAATTACTGTGTCGGGACACATTACTGTGTCACCACACAATGATAAGTGTGTCACAGAGAACCAGGGCAATGGCTGGATTTGGCCTGGGAGAGGAGGGCTGGTGTGTCCTGTAGGGTTGCAATATGTAGCCAAAAGTGTTGCAACCCACAAAAGGTTGAGAACCAGTACCCTAAATATATGTGGAGGAAATGACTTAGTCCTGTAATTAATATCAAATTACATAGTTTTCAGATGATGGAATTTGCTAGTGATTAAAAATCATTTTCGTTGCTCAGGTTAGAGAAACCTTCTGTACTTTCAGAGGGACCTAGGAAAGCAAAGTGTATACACAGCAAAAGAGTATAAGAAATTCAGAGCTGACAACGTAGCATTGTAGCCTGAGATTTTTGCCATCTCTTTAGTATTACAGAGAAACAAATAAATAAATAAATAAAAATAATAGAAAATACAAGAACACATATAAGTAGAAAATGGTAAGGCAATTTAGCAGAAGTTTTATGGCAAAGCTGGAATATAGCATAATATGCAGTAATTAAGGGTAAAGAATTCATAAATCAACCATCTAACAATGTTTTAAAAATAAATAAATAAATAAACACAGAAATAAATAAATAAATAAAAGGGCACTCAGCAAGAAAAATGGAGAGATCATAGGGTTAGCAGATTCCATAGGTAGATGGTATATTTCCAGCAGCAGATTCAACAGATATCTAAGTAGGTCAAGATGGAGGAAGATTCTGAACTTTTGAACTCACTCAGTCCCCCTCCCATCAAGTATCTTAAGGTGTCCACCTCCTGTCAAAAGGCCCCATCAAAAATATTGATTTTTGTCATGCACTGTGCATGCATTGTGCAGGTGATGGATGAAATCACCCTTTTCTAATTGGATGAAGATGAACTCACCTCTTTGAGACTGGTCAAGAAGAAACTGGGAGTGGCAGAACAGCAAATAAAAGGCGGTGCAGACAGCAGCTCTACGGAGATCTCTTCCACTCTTTACTGGGTTCCACTGGCCTCTGGCTATGTTCCCGCTGCACTAGGAGCCTCACTCACACTCAGCCCTAGAGGGTGTAACAACATCTCTAGTGGAAGCCTGGGAGCTAGGTTTGGACTTTATCTCAAGAGCTGGGTCTTTCTGACTTAGTTTCTGAGAGCGAAGTTTCTGACTTAGTCTCTGAAAGGTAATAGGGGCTGTGTCTCTGAGCGGTGACTCAGGACATTGTCCTGGAGCTGAGTCTCTGTGCTTAGTTGCCAAAGGGCTTCCAATAAAACACATGCTGCAGTTCCTGGGCTCCTAGCTACCGCACCTGCAAGCCGCTGAGCATTCTAAGCCGTACCTGAGCTCCGGTCACCAAGCAACCATGCTGGCAAGCCGCTAGACGTTCTGAGCCGTGCCTGAACCCTGGTCGCCTAGCAACTGCACCTGCCTGCCGCTGAACATTCTATGCTGGAATCCTAGTCTCCACGGCAACTAGACCAGAGCTGAGTGAGGCCTTAAGAAATGGACAGCGCCGGCTCTCCGCTCCTCATCCGCACCTTCAGCCTATTTATTTTACATCTGGACACCTTGCTTCAATTTCTTTGGGGTAAGAAAAAGGGTCCCAAGGAGGGGAGAAACACCCATAAGGAGCAGTAACAGGGGAAGTCCAAAGCCTTACAAAGTAACCTTTTAAGAGCAAATTGCTTAAGATAAGAGAGACAGTGACCCAGATTAAGACCTTAAGGAGTAACATTAAGAACTAAGATCTCTCCATTCAGCCAGTGGCTGGCCCTCACTCGCTGAATGTTCTTTTAAATACTTTATTATCTGTATGTTATAGTTATAAGTTAAGTGTTGCCTTTATGTTTTAATTATATCTATAGACTTCCATGTTTCTATGTTATAGTTATAAGTGAAGTGGTGTCTTTATATTGTAATTGCCTAGAGTAATTTCAATGCATTAAGCCTGATGTTAAGTAGCTGTTTTTCTTAAAGGGACAGACGCGCTTTATTCATTGCTTACAATAGAAATTATAATAAAGCCGCTTTTGATTGCAATGAGTCATTGGCTCTAAATCCTTGTTGTTTTGGGGTCTGTGCTTGATCGGTGGGCTGTAGCCGTAATCCCCACTTGGGACATTTACCCCAGGGTGCGGATATTTGTCCGTTTAGGCAAAAAGACCTTATGTGAGTCACCCCATTTAAAATTGCAAATTTAAAGCCTAGATTGCTGGACAGTCTGAAAATTAGTAAATTAGTAAATTAACCGATTCGATACATTTTTTGGGGGTAACAGCATAAGATGTAGGAAATAATCCAAATTAGTAATACATTGATGCAGTCTAAATAAACTATAACCAAAAATGACCAAGGTGTTACTGCAGACAAATGCTCAGTGTGCAGCAGCAGTCATAAAACTAAATAAAGTATTAGATTATACAAAGAAAGGGGCAGATGGAATTGAAAATATGATAGTGTCACTATACAGAACAATGATATGTCTTTGTCTGAACTATTGTGTTGTGTTTTAGTCACCCCACTGAAAATATATTTAGTAGAAATAGAAGGGATTCAGTGATGTATAATGAAAATTATTACAGGAATAGAGAAACTTCTGTGTAAAAGGAGATAGAAAAAATTGGGAATGTTTATTTTAAAGAGATGCTTTAGAGGCATCCATGATAGAAGTATATAAAATAGGGACTGATATTGAAAAGTTAGAGTAGATGTTCCTGTTTACTTCTCCTATAATACCAAAACAAGAGGACTTTTCATAAAATGGTAGGGCAAAACATTTAAAATTGATAAAACAAATATAGCTTTTTTCTACAGCATATAATTAATCTGTGGAACTCATTGCTTCAAGGTAACATAGAAGTCAAGGACTTAGTAGAATTAAAAAAGATTTAGATACTAATTTGAACATCTAGAGCATTCAGTCATACAGATATGTATAAGGGCATATGTACGATGATACAGCCTTTAATTATACAATCACATTTTTTCACAGGATCTCTCCTTCATTTAGCTGTTGTACTCTTGCCTGAATACTGGTATTTTTTCATTGCTCTGGGGCTTTATTATTTTTTAAATTTAATTTTAGAAATAATTTTAAGGGATTATTACCATTTAAGACTGATAAGCATGGCAGTGTTTTTTAAAAAGTAAATATTCTCATAATCACATGATATAGACTTTTAATAGGTACAGGGCCAAACAGGGTCCTGAAATTAAACACTGGTACATCCAAGGATGATATTGAAACTAACATGCATCCTCCTCTGTGGCACCACAGATATTGCCACTTCTGCCACTGAAAGTCATTCCAGGAGGCTTCTTTCAGGGGCAGCTGGAGTGTTGGGGGGATCCCCACCAGGCCCATGCTCCAGAAATGCCACCAAACAGAGACACTGTGGGCACCTTGTTTTGCCCCATGGCTGGGGACCACTGTGAGGCACTGCTCCAGGCAGCAACTTTCCATAGTGTACTTGGGGATGGGAACCCCCTTCGGCAGGCACATCACCAAGAGAAGCAGTTCATGGCTGCTTTGTTTTGTAAATGACTCCTTTCAGCAGCATGCCTAGGAAGTGCCCCCTACTCCCTGTCCTCCAGGCGTGGCTGCTGCTGTATTTTCAGGCAGCCATCACCTTTTTTCAGACCACAGGGCCACTGGCAACAGCTAATGGTTGGGGAGGAGGGGCTGGCACAGGTGGTTGGCAATCTGAGATACAACATTTGGCTCTTTTGAGTTTTGTATCTTTGGCTACATTTTACAATTATTTATTTTATGTTTTTAAATAGTCTGTTGTCATGAAAATGAGACGAGGCTACAAACAACTTCTGCAATAGCTGTTGACAGCACATGGAGGCAAATGAGATCATATGGAATGATCATGGTCAGTGACAGCATGGTATGATATGATATAAGAAAATGCCTCTCATAGTCTCTTTTCTTACTCCCATGTTTTCACTCCAGAAGTCATTTGGATGAGAGATCTCCCTAAGGAAGTGGCTCATGAATTGTAAAATATTTGCCCTGCCCAAGTATAGGTGCCTCTATTTTCTACAGTAGTGCCTTGTAGGTGATTGTAGTGACCATCATAGCGTTCCCTGGCATCAAAATATGGCTTTAGAGGGGTCTTTGTCTTCATCCTTCTTGTTGCCCACTTCTTTGGCTCTGTAGTGGCCTTGTCTGGCAACATCTTCTGGGGTCTGACTCTCCTGCCAAGTTACTGCATTCACATTCTATTCCCTTCTGACTAACAGAAGTCCATCTCAAAGTCCCAACAAGAGATCCTTTCAGACTATTTCTTAAAGCCATCTTCTGGGTTCAGTCCTCAGCCTCACCATGGGGTCAACAGTTTTTGTGTTTGGCTGCTTACACTCCTTCCTTGGAGCCGGCAGGAAAACTTAGCCCCATCTTTTGCACTGGTTTCCAGCACAAGGACCTTCCAGCTAGGTCTGTTCCTTCAGATGTGCTACTGCTTTAGTGGGCGACTCTCTATCTCCAACTCCCCTGTGTGGTTTTCCAGCACCCTGTAGTTAATATAGCCTCTCCCAGACTTTGCTCTAGGTCCTCCCAGCTCCTTGTGCTTCCTGGAATGACAACACACAGGACTGTCTCATTTGACCTTGCTCCTTTTCCAGGGCCCATTGTAGGGACTAACTCCATCCCTATAGTCTTCTTTTATCCACTTTCACCAGACCCTTCCCCAAGCAAGGGACCTCCCTTTTTTCTGGCTCTCCTTTTTCAGAAGGACTTCTTCCTTCTCCCTATGTAATCCCCCCTTGACCCTTTCACATCTGGGATCACTAATTGCAATTAAATCCAGATCAGGTTCAGCTGGGTGTTAACTGCTAGGTTAGGCCAGTTTCTCTCAAAGGGGTAGCCACTCTGTGAAAAGTCAATGAAGAAAAGCATTTTTTTTTTTCTGATATGGTTCATTTACCTCTACCCCTTTTGCTGCTCCAGAGGAGAATTCCTTTAACAAAGTCTTCTCTAAATAATAATAGAAATATATTTATTGTGGTCTCCCTCATTCCCAGCTTTCCTTGAGTGCCGAATTGCCCTGATGAGTTGGTAGTTGGTTAGAACCCTAAATGAAAATTATAGATAGGATATTAATTAATGTGCCTAAATTACAATGTCATCTGCTCATGGTTTTAATAAAACTTGGAATGTTGCTCTTTTCTGTTAATGTACAGTGGTTCTTTCAAGATTAGGCATGTGACTCAAATTAATATTGTTCTAACTGTAACTACATGTAGAAAATGCCTGAAATATTTCAAAGGTGTTCTATTTTACTTTTTAACACTTTCTGCAGCACATCCAAATTATCTGCACCACAAAAGAGAAAGATTCTTAAACAATGATACCCATTTCAGGGCCAAGAAAGTTTACTTGTTTTATTTACCAATTTATAAAACTTTTCTAAAAAGCTCTCGTTACTTTGGGTATTTTGGAAATTTTAGAATCTTTCTGAACAGTGGGATTTCATGACAAGATACTTTGCATCAGTCCTCTTCAAAAAAAGAAAGTTTGTAACAGAATCGGTTATTTTATACTCTGCCACAAGAAAATAAACATGATATACCTTGCATTTATATGAAACTATTCTTCTCATTTGTGCTGCTATAAATCCAGGGTAACACCATTTATTTCGCTGATGGCCTTCTTGAGTTACAGTGATGTAACGAAGGTGAGAATCTGACCATAGTGTGTTCTATTGATCTTTTTAATAATTTTATTGAGGGAATATGAATTAAGAACATTATAAAATGAGTTTGACACCTCTGTACTAAATCAATGGGATTACCTAATGTAGGTGAGTCAGGATTACTCGCACAAATGAGGGGCTGCAGAATGAGGTACTTAGCTCATAACAGTGTAGTGTCACAGTTTCTAGTTTAAAACCACCTTCTTTCTTAGGATCTTGGCTATCAGTGACACCGGTGCATGAAATAAGTTACTTTGTAGAAGGTATAGAAAATCATTCAGCCAGACAGATGTCACTTGGGTCTTGTGTATGAAGGAATGCTTTATCAGGTCTACTGGTGGAGTTGTGGAGGCAAAACTCTCATTCAGTATCAGAATGGTGCTCTTCAGTTTATCATAGACTCCTACCCAGGGGACATAAGTTAGGCTCAGACTAAGTCACAAACTGTCATTTTCAGTGCCTTCCTGTGACTTCCTTGACTTCCCACAACTTTCCCCATGGCTTTCCCCTTCTCTGTATGCTGGGCTATCTAACTGCAAGGCCAGTAGGCAGGAGAGCCACCTACATGTTTTGCTAGCAGTGTAAATGTTACATTTTGTAATACCTGATTGTTAAAAGCTATACATTTTTTGTGGCCATGACTATACCATGATTTAATTCATTTTTACCATGACTTCTGTGATTTTTGCCTAATTTTCCATGACAAATTCATAACCTTAGATATAAGCTAAACTGTAAAAAGACACTTTTAAGAGTCCAGGGGAGAGGTTACATCAGTATACTTATAATAGTTCAGATTCACACCTTTCATAAACTAGTATGACTTTCCTTTGTAGACAAGCTTGAAAATTAAAGATAAAAGAAATGTCTTCATTATTATTACAATCTGACATGTTCAGACTTGCTACATTCACTGATAGCCTTAAACTGATGGGAAGAATAAAGGCACACAAACAATAGATAATTACTATGTGTGAAGGTGCCCTACATTTACCTCCAAACATGATGATAGCAGTTGACCATGCATGTATTTGCAGAGGTATTTAATTTCATAGAGGGAATTTTAATTCTTTTGTAGTAAGTTGCTGCACTTAGCTGAGAGATGGAGGAAAAAAGTTGATTCCCTCCCCCTCCCCCTTGAAAGTAGGTTTCTTCAGTGAAACAGAAGGCAGCTACCTCGAAGTTACTTGCAGTAAGGATTGATATTTAATATGCCTGATTGTGAAATCTTTATTCTCCCTGGCAATTCATACAAGTCATCCCAATTGATTTTTGCAGCTTAAAGGTGGGAGTAAGGTATTCAAAGTCTGATCCAGTGTCTGAAGCCAAAAGTGCCTGCACGACTGAAGAATGAGCATATTTTATATAAATCAGTAAAGGCTTAAATGAATGAGAAATGACTTATACTTTGGCTATGACAGGTTTGACTGTTGCCATGCGCACACACATAAGTTTATGGTAAAATACACAGAAGCACAAACTTATTAGTTATCAGCAACACAAGGGTAAAATACATAGTAAGCGCTCCCTACACCAGAAAAAAAAAAAAAAGAGACAGCAAGTAGTGTCACTGACTCCATCCTACTCTTTAGTGATAGATCGAAGTTAGCTCACTGCTTGTGGGCATCCCAGAATTAGTGGGATTTTAGGAAGGATTTGAATAGGAAGAGAACAGCTTGGTAACAGATATTGGTCTGAAGCAAATGCAGATGTCAAGGAAAAGGAACTAGGAGGAAGACACAAAAGTTGCTGCCAGTGGAAAAGTAGTGGGAGGGAACAGTAGGAAGTGAGCTCTGACAAACTGGTGAGCGTAGAGTTGACTAGAACTCTTGATGGGAGAACATGAAGTTTGAATTTCATATGCAGGGCAATGTGGAGCCAGTGGAAAGAGTCTGACAGGGAGCTGCCAGACAGTTAAGCATAAACATAAACTTAAGTTTTCATGTATTTACATGCAGAAGTCAAATATTTGATTTAGATTAATAGATTGTATGGTCAGAATGGACCAGTGTGACATCCAGTCTGACCTCCTGTATAGTGCAGGCCACACCTCCTGACCACTGCTGTAATAGATACCTAACTCATGACTGAGTCACTGAAGGCCCCAAACCATGGTTTAAAGATTTCAAGGCTCAGAGAAACCACCAGCAGTGACCCATATCCCACATTACAGAGGAAGGTGAAACACCCCTAGGATCCCTGCCAGTCTGCCTTCAGGGAAAATCTCCATCTAACCCCAGATATGGTGATCACCCAATCCCTGAACATGTGGGCAAGATTCAGCAGGCAGACGCACAAAAAAGAATTCTCTGCACCAACTCAGAACCCAACGCATCTAACATCTATCACAGCCCATTGCCATATCTACTACCAGCAGTTAGAGCTGAATTAATTGCCAAACTAGGCCATCCCATCACACCGTCCCCTCCACAGACTTACCCAGCTCAGTGTTGAAATCACCCAGTTTTTTGCCACCACTGTTCCTCTTGGAAAGCCATTCCAGAACTTTACTCCTTTGATGGTTAGACATCTGCATCTAATGTCAATTCTAAACTTTCTGATGGCTAATTTGTATCTTTTTGTTCTTGTGTCCCCACTGGTGATGACCTTAAATAATTCCTCTACCTCCCTTGTATGGATTGCTCTGACATATTTATAGAGAGCAATCATATCTCCTCTCAGCCTTCTTTCAGTTAGGCTAAACAAGTCAAGCTCTTTAAGTCTCCACTCATAAGGCAGGTTTTCCATTCTCTGGATCATCCTAGTTGTCTTTCTCTGCACCTGTTCCAGTCTGAATATGTTTTTCTTAGGCATGGGAAACCAGAATTGCACAGGGTGTTCCAAATGAGGTCTTACCAGTGCCTTGAAGAACATTACTAGCACCTCCCTGTTTCTACTGGAAATACCTTGTCTGATGCACCCTAGGATCACCTTATCTTTTTTTACAGCCACATCACAGTTCTCCTGTGATCAGCTAATACACCCAGGTCCTTCACCTCACACACTTCTGATTGATGTGTTCCAAGATTATAGCAAAAATTCCTGTCATAAGTCCCTAAATGCATGACTTTGCATATACCACTATTAAATTGCATCTTGTTTTTATTACTCCAGTTTACAAGGTTATCCAGAACTTCTTGTATGATATCCCGGTCCTTCTCTATATTGATAATACCTCCCAACTTTGTGTCATTTACAACCTTTATTGGTATACTCCCAGTTTTTGTGCCAAATGTCAGTAATAAAAAAGATTAAATAAAACTGGCCCCAAGACTGATTCTTGAGGAACTCCACTAGTAGCTTCCCTGCACCCTAACAATTCACCATTCAGTATGACCCAGTGTAGTCCCCCCTTTAACCAGTTCCTCATCCAACTTTCAATTTTCATATTAATACCCATCTTTTCCACTTTAACTAATAATTTTCCATGAGGAACTCTATCAAAAGCACACAAAAATCTAGGTAAATTATATCCATTGCATTCTCTTTGTCTAAAAAATCTGTTATCTTCTCAGAAAAGGAGATCAGGTTTGTCTGGCATTATCTACCTTTTGGAAAGCCATGTTGTATTTTGTCCCAATTTCTGTTAACCTCGATGTCCTTAACTACTTTCTCTTTCAAATTTTTTCCCCAAGACTTTGCATATCGCTGAGGTCAAATTAGCAGGCCCATAGTTACCAGGATCACTTTCTTCTCTTTTTCTTAAAAACAGAAACTATGGTAGCAATTCTCCAGTCATATGGCACAACTCCTGAGTTTACAAATTCATTAAAAGTCTTTGCTAACTGGCTTGCAATATTATGTGACAAATCCTTTAATATTCTTGGATGGAGATTACCTGCCTCCTCCCCCCCATTTAGTCTCATTAAGCTGTTCAAATTTGGCTTCTACCTCAGATGTAGTAATTTCTATCTCTATATCCTCATTCCCATTAGCCACCCTGGCACTGTTCCCCAGCTCTTCATTAGCCTGGTTGAAAATGGAGGCAAAGTATTGTTTAGAACAGCAGTTCCCAACCTGTTCCTTCATGTGGATCACAACATCATCATTGAAAGCTTTTGTGGATTACTATGTTAGCAAGTCATTTTAAACATTTTTAATATAGCTGACGGGAATCAAACTTATATCTCAAGGTGTATTAAAAACACAGCTTTTTCTGATAAATAATTATGCTCACTCACAAATATATTGCACTCATCACAGTACATTTACCTGCAGTAAGCCTACCAGTGGGAAAAAGATATCACATACCTAATGGGAAGGCTGATGTTGTTTTGTAGACAGCAAGGCTATGCCCACACACAGGCAGCTAAATCAATTTAACTTAAATTGATTTAATAAAATTGCTATAAAAATCATTAAATCGATTTAAGCTAAATCGATTTGACAGGTCCACACCACAAAGTCGAATTGAACTAGCACATCCAGGGATAGAACTTGCTAGTTCAATTTAGGAGAGGGACACCAAGGGAGATGTGGCAAGATGGCCCCCTAAAAGGGCCAGGCCCCCACCCAATATATGAATAGAGAAAGGCACCATGGGAAGGAGAAGGGCAAAACTGTTAAATCGAAACTCCCGTTAAATTAAAATAACACATCCACACAGCGTTATTTTGATATAACAGTTTCAATCTAAGCCTCAGTGTGATTTAAAACGAGGCTTTATTGAATCGCTCTAACTTTCCTTGTTTCGAAATGACAGAGATTGTCATTTTGATTCAAGAAAACGTCATGTGGACCTACACTTTTTAAAATCAAAATAACCAGTGTTATTTTGATTTAAAAGCTGCATGTGGACATACCACAAGACAATGTTACATTACACAAGGAAGTTTGTGAAGCACATTACACTGCGAACATGATACATAAGAGGTACACAGGATTATATAATTACATTTCTTCCCCCCACCCTCCCACGGATCACTTGCAGTACTCTTGTGGATCACTAGTGGTCCACAGACCACAGGTTGTGAAGCATTGGTTTAAAATAATGGGCCATGTGTAGATATTGTTGACCTCTACCCCATCGTTGGTGCTTAGTGGTCCCCTTGTTCTTTCTTTGTTTTCTTTCTAAAGGTCCAAATTGACATATTACACAGACTACAGTGAGAGATTATGCCATACACTCACAGAAACTCAGAAACCACCTGATCAGCATCCTGTACAGCAAACAGAGGAAAATTAAAAATGAACTCTCAAAACTAGATTCCCTCATAGAAAACCAACCTACAACACATTCTTCTACATGGCTGGACTTCACAACAAAGAGAAAAATCTATCTACAACACACATTTTGCTTTCCTACAGAAGAAAAAAGATACCAAACTACTATATACCACTAGAGAAGACAAGAGCGACACCTTCAACCCAGCCAGCAACATTGTTAATCTCTCAAGTTACATACTTACTCCAGCAGAGGAATCTGTGCTATCTTGGGGACTTTCGTTCTGCCCCACAACCACCACACATAAGATAAAATTCTGCGGTGACATAGAGGCCTACTTTTGCCATCTAAGACTCAAAAAATATTTCCATAATGCCACCGATCAACGCACTGAAACACAGATACATTCCTCCAAACACTACAAGAAGAAATATTCTTGGTGGACTCCTCCAGAGGGTTGAAACAAGAGACTAGACTTCTACATTGATTGTTTCTACCACCATGCCAAGGGTGAAATTGTGGACAAACGACATCTTTTACATCATAACCTCAGCCCTGTAGAACACAATGCCACCCACAGCCTCAGAAACAACTCTGACATAATCATTAAGGAGGCTGACAAAGGAGGAAAATAAACCCAAGGAGTAGTGTGGCACTTAAAGACTAACAGATTTATTTTTCGCATGAGCTTTCATGGGAGAAAATACCAGTTCATCAGATGCTTTGAAGATGGGTGAATTTACAGAATGGAATGAAAATAAATGCAAGGGGGGTGTAAAACATAGGATCAGGTCATACAGTAACAGCAAATCAGAGCAGTTGTTAGGTTCAAACCCTGGGAAGCCTGAAGTCAAATTACCTTTTGTAATGGGAAAAGAACCCATAGTCTCAATTCAATCCTGCTTTCACAGAATTTAATTTGCATATTAATTCGAGGTCAGCTGTTTCTCTTTGAAGTCGTGATGTCCCAGTCACATCTCTGACAATGGTCGTTGACAAATCATTTATCGAGTAATTAGAAAGATGGAAGTGCTCAGCAACTGGGGTTTTTTTTGGTTTTGTTTTGTGATTTCTGATATCAGTTCTATGTTCATTTATACTTTTGCACAAGCATTGTCCTGTTTCTCCAATGTATAAGGTGTTGGGGAATTTCTGGCATACGATGGCATAGATCACATTAGTAGATGAGCAGGTAAATGAGCCTTTGATGGAGCAGCAGGCTTGATTAGGACCTATGATGGTATCTATTGTGCAGATGGTATCTATGTGAGCAGACTTGGCAGCGTGGTTTGTTGCAGGGGTGTGCGCCTGCTTTAATGTTTGTATTGTTAGATCTGTAGTTGCTGGTGAGTATCTGTTTAAGATTGGGTGGCTGTCTGTAGGCAAGGAGAGGTCTGTCTCCCAACGCTTGAGAGAGTGAGGGATCATCTTTTAAAATAGGCTGTAGGTCCTTAATGAGCTGTTGCAGATGTCTGACTTGAGGGTTGTATGTGGTGACTAGTGGTGTTCTGTTGTTTTCTTTCTTGGGCCTCTCCTGTAGTAGACGACTTCAGGAAACCCATCTAGCTCTGTCAATTTGTTTTCTTACTTGCCCAGGTGGGTACTGTAGTTTCAAGAATGCTTGATAGAGATCCTCAAGATGTCTGTCTCTGTCTGAAGGATCAGAGCAAATGCGGATATATCTTAGGGCTTGGCTGTAGGCAATGGATCGGGTGGTGTGTTTAGGATGGAAGCTCGATGGATGTAAGTAACTATACCAATGAGTAGGTTTTCGGTACAGGGTGGTGTTGATGTGTCTATCCCTGCTTTGTATGGTAGTGTCAAGAAAGTGGATCTACTGTTTGGAGTGTTCCAGGCTCAATTTGATTGTGGAGTGGAAATTGTTGAAATCTCTGTGAAAATCTTCAAGAGCATCCCTGCCATGAGTCCAGATGATGAAGATGTCATCAATGTAGCATAGGTAAAGAAGAGGTGTTTTGGGATGAGACTTGAGGAAACATTGTTCTAAGTCACCCATAAAGATGTTGGCATATTGTGGGGCCATGCGGGTGCCCATAGCAGTGCCACTGACTTGGAGGTATAAATTATCCTCAGATCTGAAGTGGTTGTGGGTGAACACAAAGTCCAGTCACAAGCTGTGCTGTGGCATCATCTGGGATGGTTCTTCTAATAGCTTGTAATACATCCTTGTGTGGGATGTTGGTATAAAGAGCCTTTACATCGATAGTGGCCAGAATGGTATTTTCTGGAAGCTCACCAATGGAATGTGTTTTCTTCAGGAACATCGTGGTATCTCAAAGATAGCTAGGGATGTTGATAACATCGGGTCTGAGGAGGGAGTCCACATAGCCATCCATTGTCTACAGCCAAGCCCTAAGATATATCCGCATTTGCTCTGATCCTGTCATGTGGACATAGGGACTTTTATTTCAAAACAACCAGTGTTGTTTCGAAATAAAAGCCCTGTGTGGACATACCCTTTATTAAGTCAACTTTAAATGGGTCCCCTGGCTTAAGTCAACTTTCTAAAGTCAAGTTAAACAAATGAGGACTCTCTAAGTCTACTTAATAGAGTCAACTTTAAGTTGACCTTATTAAGTCAACTTAACTGAGCCCTCTAGTGTAGACATAGCTGTCCACATCCTGTACCTTAGCACCCAGTAGACAGCGGAGCCTTATTCTGTGGATCAGCTTTGGTTATGGGCTTGTCCATTTTCCTCAGCAGAGTCTTCAATCATGTAGATCTCCGTTTTCTTAGTGATTGTGCAATTCCTTCTTCTTTCAGGTTGCAAGGCCTCCCATCTACTATTGTCTCTTGTCATCCTCTGCAATTGTTCCTGTATCCTCTTGGGCTCTTATTTGGTGATCTCTCCATTGGCTCATCCAGTCTCTCTACAGGCCTAGTTGTTCTTTTCTTCTTCCTTACCCTCCCATCTTCCTTAATCATCAGCTGTGGCCCTTCCTCATTTCCCAGATCCACAAACCTCTTTCTGAGCTCTATTTCTCCTTCACTAGTCTGTCTTTCTTTGCCTGGTTCTTGCAGTCACATGCTCCATTGGCCACTTGCTTCATCCAGCAGTTCCCCTTAGGGTGTGTTCACACAGCAGTCTTATTTCGAAACAACAGAGGTTGTTTTGAAATAAGAAATGCCATGTTCACACGATGTACCATTATTTCAAAACAACTTAAACCCCATTTGGTGATGAAACAATGTTGTTTCGCAATGATTGCTTTGAAACAATCCCATCTGAACATGTTATTTCGAAACAACAGTGACTCCTTTCGAAGTAACTGTTGTCTGAACATGCTATTTCTCTTTGAGATTTTTTCCTTAATTCAAATTAACATTTTCTTAATTTGAATTAATTTATTTTGAAATAACACCTTATTTCAATATAAGTTGTTTCAAAACAACTTGTATCAAAATAACCCCCTGTGTGTGAACATAGCCTTAGAGTTCTTTTATCCTACATCCTCCTGCAATCTGGGTTTTTCCTTTCAGTCTCCTCATGCTGTTGCTACATCAGCTGCTCAAAGCCCCTTCTAAACTCAACCAGAGTTTCTATCTGCATCTCCAAGCCTCAGGTCTTCTCTTCCATCAGTTCTACAGGGCAGCACTTCATATAAATGAAGTTCTTTTGCGGTACACCCTCCAAAGATTATGTACATCCTGCAGCTTCCACACCCAGTCATCTTCATTATCTCTTCCACTGCTTCAAGCAGAGCTGTAACTATGGCGGGGCCAACAGGGCAAAGTCCTGGGTGGCACGGAGCAGCTCAATAGAGCTGCTCTATTAAAGGATGGCTTTCATGGTGCCAGCTCCAAGTGCTACTAATGGCAAGGGGTGCAGTCCAATTGGAACATGCCCCTGGTGGCAAAAACCCATGTTATGGCTCTGGCTTCAGTCACTACAACTTCTGCCTCTGTATCTGTCAGAGCCTTCCACCCTTCTTCCTGACAGTAAGGGTATGTCCACACACACTCCTTATTTCGAAACAACAGAGGTTGTTTCGACATAAGGAGTGCCATGGCCACACAACGCACGGCCATTTCGAAAGAAGCAAACCGCTTCTTTCGAAATGGCCGTGGTCTTTGCGAAATAACTTAAACCTGGTTACCTGTCGAAACAGAGTTGTTTCGAAACAGAGGTTTCGAAACAGCCCTGTTCGGACATGTTGTTTCGGAACAAAGTGTTCCGAGACAACATGTGCCCCTCCTCCCAGGGTGCTAAGCACCCTGGGAGGAAGGGCTGACCCCTCAGCACCCTGGCCAGGGTGCTGAGGGATGTCCACG